>JAKOOJ010000002.1:196345753-196710753 GCA_022577455.1 Arizona elegans | reverse complement strand
GCTTTTTTTTCCTTTTTTAAAAGCTGCAACAGGTTGCCCACAATGATCAAACTGGAAGAGTGCTTCATTAAATGCTCAAGGAAAAAGCCTCTACATGAACTTTCGATTAAAAAAAAAGAGAGAGAAAAGAAGAAAAAGAAAAAAGAGCAGGGAAAGCAAGCATCTAACTGGGAAACAAATTACACAGAAAGGAGGAGATGAGGGTTTTCCCTCCTCCTTCAACAATAGGAGACATTAAAGTTTTTATAGACAACAGACGGGAGGAAAATTCATTCTGTTATTTATTTTTTTTTCTTGTACCATGCTGGGATTTAAATCCAGAGAACAATCTTTTTTTCAGGATTTATTGTGGAAGCAAAGATACAGCCTTCTCGCCTTCTTCTTCCTTTAAACTACACTCATTGTTTGTGGACTGCACTGTATACCCAGCTCCGTGGAGAATAAAAGACTGAAAGTTCATAGCATGTCAATTTCACATTGTCTTCCCGCCATGATTTGCTGGGCTAATATTGACAAAAGTCTACTTATATGGACAGTTATCTCTCTGAATGGCAGGCCTAGAGGTAAACACTAAATTATTATATCCTTAAATTAGCACAGAGACAGGTTTGCATTGTAGGAGTCTTGAAAGGTAATTACACCTTTGTGCCGTTTTAAAAGAAGGTGCCGTAAAACCCTATCAGCATGCTGAAAAGCAGGATAAAGATCAGAATAAATAAGCAAATGGCATTCCTTTCTCTTTGCAGGTGATACACAAGTTATCTCTCCAGTTCAGCCCAAGGAAGCTTTAAAACATTGTCTGATATTGTTGATTCTTAAATTACTGTCAGGTATTGGGGATGGTCTGGATCAGAGGTGGGTTTCAGCAGGTTCTGACCAGTTCTGGAGAACTGGTAGCGGAAATTTTGAGTAGTTCGGACAACCGGTAGTAAAAATATTGACTGGCCCCGCCCCAGGGGTGGGTTCTACTTACCTTTACTACCGGTTCACAACGAGACCGTGGTTCACAACGGGGCCATGCTCGCACGCATGTGTGCTTGTCTGCGCAAGCGCAGAAGCTTCTGCACATGTGCAGAAGCATTTTGATGATGTTGGGGTCAGTGGGCGGAGCCTCCTGCCGGTTTTACTACCGTTTCTATAGAACCGGTGCGAACTGGGGGCAACCCACCACTGCCCTGCCCCCATCTATTCTTTGCCTCCCATCTATTCTTTGCCTCCCAAGTCCCAGCTGATCAGGAGGAAATGGGGATTTTGCAGTATCTTTCCCCTGCCACACCCACCAAGCCACACCCACCAAGCCACACCCACAGAACCGGTAGTAAAAAATTTTGAAACCCACCACTGGTCTGGATGTGTGTAAATAAATAAAATCCAGAAATATTTTTGGGTAGATATACGTATATATATAGCCCTGTATATACAGTACCTGAGGATTAAGCTAATTGCAAGATATATGGGCATAGATATCTAGCTGGCTTTGGAGATCCTTACAGGGTGGTTGTTGTGGGGAAAATAGGAGACATAAGTTTGTCATCTTGAGTTATTTGTAGGAATAATAAAGTTTGAACTAAAATCACCCAGCTGGCTTTCATGGCTAAGGCAGGATTTAAACTCTTGGTCTCCCACTTTCCAGCCTGGTGCCTTAACCACTAGACCACAGTGGCTATCTCATTCTTTGTCCTCTTTGCTGTTATGTAATAGTTGTCCATGTTGCAGCCAATGTCTGACAGCCCTAATTCATTGATCCCTAGCTCTCATTTCACCCCTTAGTCCCTCAGTGGGAGAATAACCTTGGGACAAAGCCGAAAAAGCTGCAACTAATAATGGTTAAACAAGAGATAGCTGAATCTACCAAAAGAAAGGGGGCATGGCAAAAATCTTAAAATAGATCTTGTCAAGCCCTCCAAGCAGGGGTGCTATTCAGCAGGTTCTGACAGGTTCTGGAGAACCGGTAGCGGAAATTTTAAGTAGTTTGGAGAACCGACAAATGCCACCTCTGGCTGGCCCCAGAGTAGGGTAGGAATGGAGATTTTGCAATATCCTTTCCCCCAGAAGTGGGGTGGGAATGGAGATTTTGCAGTATCCTTCCCTTGCCACACCCACCAAGCCACGCCCACCAAGCCACGCCACGCCCACCAAGCCATGCCCACAGAACCGGTAGTTAAAAAAAATTGAATTCCACCATTGCCTTAAGAGCCTTGGTAGTACAGTGGTCTAAAGCACCCTGTTATTAAGACCAGCTGCCTGCGATTACTGCAGGTTGAAATCTCGCCAGGCTCAAGGTTGACTCAGCCTTCCATCCTTTTTAAGGTAGGTAAATTGAGGACCCAGTTGTGGGGGCAAGAAGCTGACTTTGTATAAATATACAAAAGGATGAAGGCTATTGTAAGCCGCCCTGAATCTCCGGAGAAGGGCGGCATATAAATCAATTTTTTTTTTTAAAAAAAGACCAAGAAATGACACACTTAGATATTTCTCAGTAGTTTCCTTTATTGTACTTCATCCATAGACAGAATCTTGCCAGACTAAAGCAATTATTCATACAACTATAGATAAATTATACTCTGGGCATTGCAAGGGAGGAGCCAGTTTACCCTCTTCCCACTGACCAAACATTGCCTCTCACTACCTCTTTGCCCTCTGGAATGCAAACTCTCCTTCCTGGGAATCCAGTCTACATTCCACCACAGGACCCTTCTCAGAGAGGGCTGTAAAAGCACCGTGAAGCGGTATATAAGTCTAAGTGCTATTGCTATTGCTATTGTTATATCTCTACCCAGAAGCAGAAGACCGGGGAAAATCTGGCACAGAAGGAAGTTGAGACAAGAATGATAAATGTACCAAACACGGTCAGTTCAACCAGCGAGGCAGTAATATAATGTATTAATTTGTGCAAACATTGAAACATGAAAGTAAGACAGATTCTTTTCTGAAATGTCCAGCATGCAATAACCCAATACTCAGTGCATTAAAAATCATTCATTACAATGAATAAATAGCTTAATGAGATTGGAAGTGTCTTGCGGCCTCTCCAGGCTCAGGTGATGAAGTGAAGCATGCAAATGACACCCATGAGCATCAATTATGCAGGAGCAATATTTTCAGTGTTGTCCAGTCACTTGCACTGTTGCTTTTGTTAAATATTCACACGCACGCCTTTGTGAAACAATATCCAATTAATCTGAGCAATAAAAAGCATGATCCAATTTTCACAATGCTCGGAAAGATAAAGGAGATGCCATGGAGAGGTTCCCTAGCATCGTGGCCTCAGCTAAGGAAGCTTTCTCAATGAGAAACAAAAAGGGTAAAGTAATTGTGCAAAATCTTCTTCAGTAGAAGAGCAAGAATACAGGTAGTGCAAGGGTGAAATCCAGCAGGTTCTGACAGATTCTGGAGAACTGGTAGTGGAAATTTTGAGCAGTTCAGAGAACAGGCAAATACCACCTCTGGCTGGTATGGGAATGGGGAATGGGGATTTTGCAGTATCCTTCCCCTAGGAGTGGGATGGGAATGGGGATTTTGCAGTATCCTTCCCCTGGACTGGGGTGGGAATGGGGATTTTGCAGTACCCTTCCCCTGGAGTGGGGTGGGAATGGAGATTTTGCAGTATCTTTCCCCTGTCACACCCACCAAGCCATGCCCACAGAAATGGTAGTAAAAAAATTTGAATTTCACCACTGAGGTAGTCCTCAGGATACCAACGCTCGCTTAGCGACTGTTTGAAGTTACAATGGACCTATCAGGGTGAATAGTTACAACCTGGATTTTAAGGTCCAATACATGCCCCCCTCGAAGTCACGTAATCAAATTTCGGATGCTGGGCAACCAGGCTGCTTTCACAGCTTTTTGTAGCATCCCATGGTCCCACATGACCACGATTTATAATGTTTTTTTTCCCAAAAACTGGCATTTACTTCTGGGTTTCAGTAAAAAAAAAAACCTGTTTGTAACAAACCATTGATTTATTTAATATTGTATTATTGGACACAAAGCTGTTTGCAGGCAGGGCTGCAGGCAGGAAAAAGAAAAATGAAGCCAAACCTAACATTTTGTAATCTGTGTCAGTTTCACAGATTTTTTAATTTACATTGTTCTGCATAATTTCTTCTAGGATTATTATTTGAAGAAAACCTCAACTTTTCCTAAATAATAAGCACTAAAAACCCACCAGTGGTGGGTTTCAACTGGTGTTACTACCAATGTGCTTCGCGCAAGCGCATTGCATTTCACAATGCAAGAAAATGAAAGAATATAGGTAGGTATAGCGCAGGGGCGGGCAGGAGGGCCCAGCTGATGGTAAGAGGGAACCTGTTTGCTCTCACCTCACCATGACCACTACCGGATCTCCTGAACCTGGGAGAACCGGTAGCAACCCACCACTGATTAATAAGCCTCCCTCATTTTCCAACAAGCATTGGTCTCAGAGACATTTTTTCCCCTCAGTATAAGCTGAGAACAGTAAAAACACATGGGCTACCATAGTCCAGGTGGCCACTAGAGGTCAGCAACCCAATCCAGAAAATTATATCTCATTGCTACCATCGTGTGGTTGTCTGTTTTGCAGCCCGTTTATGATCGCTCTAATAAATTCATAGTCTGATTGGGAAATTTCCCAATCTGTCATTCTGCTGAATGACAGCATGTCATGCCAGCATCCAGGGATCAAACTGGATTAGTTAAAGGGGAAATACTTTTTTTTTTAACAAATAAAAAAAAAAAAAAAACAGGAGCGATTTCTAAAAAAAGAATTGTTACATTGCAAACAGTGCTGATCTATTTTAACAGCAGGGGTATTTAATAGTCCACGTTTAATAGCAGGCATTTCTGAAAATTGCCACATTTTTCTATTTTTTCCCCCATGAATTTAAACAACTTATTAACAAATCAGGCCACTTTATTTAAATTAGGCACCTAACCATGTAATTAGTTCAGGAAAAAAAACCATTGAAGCCCATTTTTCTTCCCATTTTCAATGGGTAAAGCAGTTAAACACTAGAAGAGAGAAGGGGAGAAAACAATTATTTTGTAGTGATTTCTCTCTTAAATACAGAGAGAACAGAACAGCAAAAATGGCCTTCTCAGCAGAGATGACATTTTGAGTTTAATGATCATCTATTTTTTCCCCCCTCCACAGTATACAGACCCTGTTCTATGTGTTGGATTAATTTCAATAAATATGAAAATCTTTATTGTCACTATTCCAAAGCACTTGTTATTTACATTTTGAAGTGCAGGATTGTGCATGCATGATTGACTGTCAATTAATTCCATATCGCCCTGTGGATTCTTCCATTTGTAATTGGAAAAACAGAGTTTCCTTGTCCCTGCCGAGTGTGGCAAACATTTAACTACAGGTGGTACTTGAAACATCCATGTCCATACACTTCTCATCCTCATTTTCACCAGTAATGGGGAGACAGATGCTGGAATCCAAATCCTAATCCTTCTTCAGAACAACACAAATGCCCTAGACACACCATGGAGTAACAACAGCCACCACCACAACACCTGGGCAGTTCCAGTCATTAGTTACATACAGTTGGAATAGAGAACTGGACTCATGCTGAAGTAGAAGCCTTGGATAAGAAGACCAGAACAATAATGACAATCAATCATGCCTACTATCCATGCAGCAATATGGACAGACTCTATTTACCAGGAAGCATGGCAGATAGGGAATGTTGCAAATACACCAGAGAGTTGAATGGGAAAAATTAAAGGTATTGGAAGAATATCTGAAGAAAAGTGAAGAAGATACACTGAAGAATAACAGAGTAACAGAGTTGGAAGGGACCTTGGAGGTCTTCTAGTCCAACCCACTGCTTAGGCAAGAAACCCTACACCACGTCAGACAAATGGTTGTCCAATCTCTTCTTAAAGACCTCCAGTGTTGGAGCACGCACAACTTCTGGAGACAAGTTGTTCCACTGATTAATTATTTTAACTGTCAGGAAGTTTCTCCTTAGTTCTAGATTGTCTCTCTCCTTGATTAATTTTGATCCATTGCTTCTTGTCCTGCCTTCAGGTGTTTGGAGAATAGGTCAGCTCCCTCTTCTTTGTGGCAGCCCCTTAAGTATTGGAACACTGCTATCATGTCACCCAGGGGTGGGTTCTACTTACCTTTACTACCAGTTCACAATGGGGCTGCATGTTTGCTTCGCTCGCACGTGTGCACGCTTTTCTGTGCATGCGCCAGGGTGGATAAAGATCAATGATTTTTTAAAAAAAATAAAAAAAAACAGATTTTTTTTATTTAAATCAGATTTTTTGATTTAAATCGGATGTTTTTGATTTTTATCGAATTTATTTTAATAAAAAACTTTTGGGGTAAAAATCTATCGTAAGATAGTTTTCTATTTAAGATACATAAATAATTTAGTTTAATCAGCCTGAAATGGAGCTTAGTTATGTAGCATGAGGCTGTATATTCTGCAACACTGGGACTATCGGTGAGTCAACAGTGGGTCAAAGGAGTAGCAGAGATGACAGTTGCTCTTTAAAAATTATGATTTAAATCGAGTTGATTTAAATCAAGCCTTTTTACTAGTGATTTAAATCATGATTTAAATTGTGATTTAAATCAACTCGATTTAAATCAAATCCACCCTGGCATGCGCAGAAGCATTTTGATGATATTGTGGTCGGTGGGCGGAGCCTCCCGCCAGTTTTACTACAGGTTCTATAGAACTGGTGCAAACCAGAGGCAACCTACCACTGATGTCACCCCTAGTCCTCCTTTCCATTAAACTAGACCAGGGATGGCTAACTGTTTTGCCATCGCGTGCCAGGAGGGGGGCGGCGGGGGGGTCACACGTGCATTGCCCACACCCATAATTCTATGCACCCCGCCCCCACGCATGCATGTGCGACCCCCACTACACTCCCCCCCACTCCTGGCACGCGATTGCCCGGAGGCCCGTTTTTCTCTCTCATCTGGCTCTAGAGCCTTTCTAGGAGTCTGGGGAGGGCGAAAACGGCCTTTCCCACCCCTCTGAAGGCCCTCTGGAGGCAGGAAACAGCTTGTTTCCCTATTTCTGTTGGGCCCACAAGGCCCGAAAATCAGCTGGCCGGCATGCATGCGCGCCAGAGCTGAGCTCGCGTGCCCACTGATATGGCTATGCATGCCACCTGTGGCACGCATGCCATAGCTTTCGCCATCACGGAACTAGACATTTCCAATTCCTGCAACCGTTCTTTAAATGTTTTACCCTCCAGTCCCCTAATCATCTTTTTTGCTTTTCTCTGTACTGAATACTGGAAGAGACCAAGCTGGCTTATAAGAAACGAAGAACAGAAAAGAGACATAGTAAGGCAAAATATTACATGGTCAGTACATTAAAAAACAACAACAAGCAAGCAAGCAAAGATCTTGCAGTGGTTAAGAGCTGATTCTGACTGCACAAGACCAAGCCTAAGAACATATATACAAATACAGAATTGAGAAGAGAGCAACAGACAATAAAGGCCATCTCTGCACAGAAGACGAAGAAACAGTGAACTACCTAGTTAGCGGCTGCTTCTGGAGTACAGCGAACCATCTACTAACCAAATGTCTTGGGTTTACAAAACACGCTGAACTGTATAAACTAATAAAAGTTCAGAATTAAACCTTTTAACCAACAAAGATTCAGACTAACTCTTTCACTGATCTATAAATGGTAAAAGTAAAGGTTCCCCTCGCACATATGTGCTAGTCGTTCCTGACTCTAGGGGGCGGTGCTCATCTCTGTTTCAAAGCCGAAGAGCCAGCTCTGTCCGAAGACGTCTCCGTGGTCATGTGGCCGGCATGACTAAACGCCAAAGGCGCACGGAATGCTGTTACCTTCCCACCAAAGGTGGTCCCTATTTTTTCTACTGGCATTTTTTACGTGCTTTGGAACTGCTAGGTTGGCAGAAGCTGAGACAAGGAACGGGAGCTCACCCCGTTACGCGGCATTAGGGATATGAACTGCTGAACTGCCGACCTTTCGATTGACAAGTTCAGTGTCTTAGCCACTGAGCCACCGCATCCCTCACTGATCTATAGTTGTAGGCAAAAATCAGCCTCCCCTATCCACATTGTTTCCATGACTTCAGAAGGAAAGAGAAGATAAGCCAACCCTCTATATCAGGAGTCTCCAACCTTGACAACTTTAAGCCTGGCGGACTTCAACTCCCAGAAAGCTGGCTGGGGAATTCTGGAAGTTGAAGTCCGCCAGGCTTAAAGTTGCCAAGTTTGGAGACCTCTGCTCTATACGGCACCAAGTAAACATTTTTCTCAATTTGGGATTGCATATAATTAGTCTGTAGTTGTTTAGTGACAATGTAAGAAAACAAGGGCTGCCTGCTGATATTAGCATTTCCCTTCCCCCAAAACAACATCACCAACAATTCATATAGGGGGAAAAAAATCTGTAATAACCTCTTTCTAAAGCTTTGAAAGGGCAGGAGTTAATCTGCACAATGAAAAACTCGCTAGTTTAATATATTAACCCCAGTGTAACTTGCTTTACAGCAAGTTTTATGTAGTAATTACATTTAGTCTGCATTAATGGGATTTAAAACCTAATACAAAACAAAATGCACTTTCTCTTTAGCATAACCACATTGTTGTAACTGTTTGCTTTGACTTACGTTTTCAATAAAGCCAGTAAGTGCAGTATGTATTTTAAAGGCCAAACTGCTTTGGCGCTATACTGTATAAAATCAAGATCACTCTGTCAAAGAAGGCTTAAAACACCTTGGGGAAAAAAAATCAATATTCAGAACATAACTTCCAGAAAAATAAGCATTCTGATAGATTTGTCACAGGCGCCTGAGGAAACATTCTGACATGGTTCACAGATCACATTAAGCCAAAGATTTGCTTAACTATGGATTGTCAAATAAACTACAATCAGCTAGATTTGTAAGGACAATACAATTTTAATAGTGTTAGCTTCATTGGTTTCTATTTTCCAAGGTTTTTCCAAACGGAAGTATCCAACTCTCAGCATCCTTTTTTTTTTTTTTTTAAAGCTGAATAACAGTGTTAGAAGGGACTTTGGAGGTCTTCTAGACCAAGCCCAGGCTCTGGCAAGAAATCCTACACCAGTGATGGCTAACCTTTTTGCCATCACATGCCAAAAGCAGGGGGAGTGTGGGGGGGCAGTCGCGCATGTGTGTGCCCACACCCATACTTCAATGTGCCCCCCTCACGCATGCCCGTGTGACCCCTCCTGCGGTCCCCCCACTTTTGGCATGCAATGGCTCTGTGGGCCTGCTAGGCCCGTTTTTCACCCTCCCCAGGCTCCAGAGGCTTTCTAGGAGCCTGGGGAAGGTGAAAACGGCCTTCCCCAACCCCAGGAGGCCCTCTGGAGGCCAGAAACGGCCCATTTCCTGACTTCCAGTGGGCCCAGAAGACCCAAAAATCAGCTGGCCGGTGCACGCAAATGAACTGGAGGTGAGTTAGGGCAACACTTGAGTGCCCACAGATATGGCTCCACATGCCACCTGTGGCACACGTGCCATAGGTTCGCCATCATGGTCCTACACCATTTCAGACCAATGGTTGTCCAATCTATTCTTAAAAACTCCCAGTGTTGGAGTATCCACAATTTCTGGAGGCAAGTTGTTCCACTGATTAATTGTTCTAACTGTCAGAAAATTTATCCTTAGTCCTAGGTATTATATTCTTAGCGCAGGCATTAACTGGGACTGATAGTGGTGTTAACAAGAACCTTTATTATGAGCCAACAGGCTGAAAAACACAACAGGGCTAACGCTGAGGTAACATGACAGCTCTTAAAATACCAACTGGCTGTCAGAGCATAACCAATAGCAAACACAGATACTCCCGCGTTTACGAGGCCACGCCTCTTAGCCAATTCCCGGGCAGCGTCCCTTGTTGCTGGGAGCTGCCAAACACAACACTCCTTCACCCCTGGTTTGAACAGACATAGTCCTTAAGATACTCGGGGCGCCTGCGCAGTCGAGATGAACGTCTTAGCACAGGCGCGGCTGCCGGGGGCAGGGCGGGATTAGGAATAGGTGTGGCCAGCGAATCGTCCAACACTGTGGGAGGTACAGATGCCGCAGGTAAGTTTCGCGATGGGCTGTGGCCGCGGGGGCTAGAAGGTAGTGTGTTGGCCACAGGACTGTATCTGGGTGCTGCCGCTTCTTGAGGCCCAACACTCGGGTCGCTGTCAGGCAAAAGGTCAGGCAGGGTATCTCGCCGACCTCTCAGTTGGTCCACGTGTCGACGCCACGTTCACCCATCAGTCAGTAGGATCCTGTAAGAACAGGGGCCCGTTATAGCAGTCACCCGACCTGGCAGCCAACGTGGTTCGCCCCCTAAATTTCTGGCAAAGACTAGGTCTCCTTCCTTAAATGCCCTGAGCCCCGCACTGGTACCCTGGTAACCATCAGGAGCGTAGATGGGATGCAAACGATCCAGTACCGTTCGCAGCCGCCATCCCATCAAGACCTCTGCGGGACTCCTGTGGGTGAGTGGACAAGGAGTCGCGTGTTGGGCAGACAGTTATGTGGCAATCCTCTCCTGCCAGTCACCAGAAGTTAACCGAGTCAAAACTTCCTTGGCAGATTGCACAGCCCGTTCAGCCAAACCATTTCCAGCTGGGCGGTAAGGGGCAATTGGGGCATGACGAGCTCCCAAACTCGCAAGGAAAGACTGGAAGGTGGCAGAAGCAAATTGCGGACCATTGTCAGTTACAACCACATCAGGAATCCCATGGGTGGCGAACAGGCGTCGTAGCACCCGCACAGTGGCCTCAACAGTGGTGGTAGGCATGAGTTCCAGCTCTACCCACTTAGACAGAGCATCCACCATGATTAAGAAATGACGACCTCGGAAGGGGCCGGCAAAATCCAAATGCAGTCGAGACCAGGGCCCACGGGGAGCTTCCCATTCCCTGGGTGGGGCGGATGGAGGGGCCGGACGGGAAAACTGACAAGGCTGGCACCCGGAAATCCATTCAGAAACATCACGGTCAAATGAAGGCCACCAAACATAGCTACGCCCTAACTCCTTCATACGTACAATGCCGGGGTGGCCCGCATGTAAACACCGGAGAACCCCAGGCTGGAGGGATGGGGGAACGACTACCCGATGTCCCCACACCCCAATTGAACAGAAAGCTCGTATTGGCGATTTCAAAAAGGGGTAAAGACAGAGGGGGTCTGCTCCAATGGCCACCCCCTACTAACCCAGCGGAGAACCTGAGACAGGATAGGATCCTGGAGGGAATGGGCAGCAATGTCTGTGGCGGTCAGGGGCAAAGATGACTCTTCGACTAGGAGGACGGGCAGAGCCGGGGAGGGGTCAAGCACCGGGGAAGGTAAAGGTGAATGACTCAGGGCGTCAGCGTGAGGGATAAGTTTACCAGGCCGGTATACTAAGGAATAGTTATAGGCGGACAGAAAGACAGACCACCGGGACATGCAGGGGGACATGACCACAGGCGTTTGGCGGCCTCCATCCAGCAACCCTAGCAGGGGTTTATGATCTGTTACTAGCTCAAAGGAGCTGCCGTATAAATACTCATGAAACCTTTTAATTGAAGCCACAGCCACGAGAGCCTCCCGGTCAAGCTGATTGTAGTTTCTTTCAGCGGGGGATAATGTCCTAGAGTAAAACGCTATAGGGGCTTCTAACCCGTTCAGAAAACGGTGACTCAACACCACACCTATACCAAACAGTGACGCATCAGCAGTCAGGGTAAGGGGCAAATCTGCACTTATATTGGACTAGGACCGCAGATGACGACAATAGATCTTTAACCGTGTGAAAGGCATGGTCATGTACTTCCGTCCACACCCATGGGGCCGTCTTGGACAGCAAGCGATGGAGGGGTTTGACCACTGTGGCCTTGTGGGGCAAAAACACATTATAAAAGTTTAAAAGCCCCAAGAACAACTGCAACTCAGCTCGGGAGGTGGGCACCGGTGCGTGCTTGATAGCCGCTACCTTGGTGGGGGTGGGACGGATTCCCTTACCATCTACCAAGTAGCCCAGGAATTCTATCTGGGGAACGCCAATTTTACATTTGTTTTTGTTCACTTTTAACCCCAATTTCCGGAAACGGAGGACAGCCCTTACTCGCTCAATGAGCTCGTCCCGACAAGAAGCGGAGACGAGCACATCGTCAAAGTAAGGGACTACTCCTGGTAGGCCCTGCAATAACCGCTCCATTAGGTTCTGGAAAAGGCCCGGGGCAACATTGACACCAAACTGCAGGTGCCGACACTTAAAAGCTCCACGGTGGGTTATGATGGTTTGAGCTTCCGCCGAAGCATCATCCACTGGGAGCTGCTGGTATGCTTGGGCCAAATCTAATTTAGCGAATATAGACCCTGAGCCTAGGGAATGGAGGTGTTGAACTACAGGAACAGGGTAAGGATTTGCCGTCAACACCTTATTAAGGGTACATTTAAAATCACCACAAATCCTAATAGACCTGTCAGGTTTGATGGGGATCACAATGGGGGTTTCCCATTTGGAGTGGTCCGTGGGTTCTAAAACCCCCTGGGATAAGAGTTTGTCGAGTTCAGCGTCCACTTTCGGCCTGAGAGCAAAAGGAACTCGGCGTGCCTTCAGTCTAATTGGGGCAATCTGGGGATCCACGTTCAGGGAGATGGGAGAACCCACATACTGACCCAGGCCCCCATCAAAAATGTCAGCGAACTCATTTAAAAGGCCCCCATACATGTCCACCCCCGTGGAGTGAATTCCTTCGATCTGCAATCCTAACGATCGAAACCAATCCATTCCCAGGAGGCTGGGAAGGAAACCCTTGACCACAATCAACGGAAGGGGTCCCACAAACCCCCTGGTTTCAACTAAAAAGGAATGCTGACCCAAAATTGGAATGAAATTCCCTTGGTAGTCCCTCAATCTGACCGGGCAGGGTTTTAACTGGCTCTTCCGTATGGTTGGTAACAGCCTCTTTAACACCCCCCATGACACAATAGACTTTGCAGACCCCATGTTCACCTCCATCTGGCAGGAGGCTCCTTCAATGTTCACAGTCATGTAAAGTTTGTTGTTGGATGGAGATCTTGAAAGGGCATTCACCTCAGTGATGCGGCAGTCGCGCGAGATGGAGAAACACTCGTCTTTAGCAGAACAGCGAGGCTTAGACACAGCAGCAGGTTTCGGCAGGGATCGGCATGCACGAGCAATGTGGCCCAGTCTCCCACAACGGCGACACGTAGCAGAACAGAAATGGCAGGTCGACCTCGGGTGCAGGTCACCACAGCTGAGACATCCCGAAGGTGGAGTCTTCTTAGGCCAACGTTTTTCCTTGGGCCGGGGCTTGGACGACTGAAGGCAGTCGATCTCAGTCTCCTCATCCGTAGACCCTTCAGAGACAATGTCATGCAGGGGCACTGCAGAAGAGGTAGCGCCCCCAGAAGGGTAAAATTTCCGAATGTCAGCAGTGGATTTCTCAGCCATTTCAGCCGCCTGGGCCTCCTCGATCGCGGTAGGAAGATCTAAGTTCCGTTTGGCCAGTAGACGCCTCTGCAACCTTATGTCCTTAACACCACACACCAGCTGTTCTACAAGGGTGTCATCCAGGTCGTGGTACTCACAATCGAGGGCAGCTGTTCGCAACCGAGCCACGTAATGGTTGATGGTCTCCCCCTCAACCTGTAGAATTTGGAGCAGTTTAAACCTCCGGGCAATGCAGGACGGGGCGGGGAAGTAATGGTCCTTCAATTTAAGCCGTAGGACGTCCCAGGCCACGGTATGCACTGGGGTAGGTGCGAACAATGCCCGAGCGGTCGCAAAAACCTCTGGCCCACAAGAATTAAGGAAATGCGCCCTCTTCTTACCCCCGGAAAGATCGGTGAAATCGTTTGCTTCCAAGAAGCATTCAAACCTTTCCATCTAAGGGTCCCAAACCTCTGAGGAAGCATCAAAAGGGGCAAAAGTAGGCGGTGCCATTAGTAGTTCTCCACTCCTCGTCGCCAGTATTATATTCTTAGCGCAGACATTAACTGGGACTGATAGTGGTGTTAACAAGAACCTTTATTATGAGCCAACAGGCTGAAAAACACAACAGGGCTAACGCTGAGGTAACATGACAGCTCTTAAAATACCAACTAGCTGTCAGAGCACAACCAATAGCAATAGATACTCCCACGTTTACGAGGCCACGCCTCTTAGCCAATCCCTGGGCAGCGTCCCTTGTTGCCGGGAGCTGCCGAACACAACACTAGGTTGCTTCTCTCCTTGATTATTTTCCACCCATTGCTTCTTGCCCTGCCTTCAGATGCTTTTGTGGCAACCCCTTAGTTATTCAAACATTGCTATCATGTCACCCATTCTCCTTCTTTTCATTTAAGTAGATATACACAATTCCTGCAATCATTTTTCATATGCTTTAGCCTCCAATCCCCTAAACATCTTTGTTGCTCTTCTCTATACTCTTCCTAGAGTCTCAACATCTTTTTTACATCATGGGAACCAAGACAGGGTGCAGTATTCCAAGTGTGATCTTGATTCTATCTCTTTTTACAATATTTAGACTTTTTTGAATTTTTTTTCCAGTTGACTAAGGGAGCAAGATTTTTTTAATGAACCAGATCACTATGAAAATGACTTTTGTTATCAGAAAGATTAAGCATCTCCACCCATGTTTTCTCAAGATATATTCAATTATAATTCCAGCTAGACAGACATGAAAGTTCTAGTTAGTCTTTTTGATGGGAACTTGTCAGTCAACCAAGTCATTGATTGCATCAAGTTATTGTCGATCTTTAGAGACCACATAAAATTCCTCCTAAACTCAAGTCCTCATTCTACTATCTGCACTGATGCCCCTTTTACTTGTTTCTTTTTCTTGTTTTTGCTTTTTAACTAGTCCACACAGTTGCTTAATGGAAGGGTAATAAAGAACTTATACAAATGAAAATGTTAAATCTCCTGCTGCTAACAATTACAAAATGTTCCCTGACTTAGCTTCTATAACTACAGTCAAAACAAACTCCGTAGGACGTAATCACTCCCCAAGTGCAGTTTCACGCAATGAGTTTCCTGTTCATAATGGTGTTACTAAGGATTTGAAGACTTTACAGTAGTGGCCAAAATTGTGGAAACCTTTTTGGGAAAAGTATATTCTTCAGGTTTGACAGTTAATAACACCACTTTTTTTTTTTTTTTGGAGTTTCAAGATAATCATATTCCACTGCTGGAATGGCCTGGGAACAGCCCAGACCTTAACCCAATTGAAAATCTATGGAGCCGACTAAAGAAACTTGTTAGTCAGAAGCGACCCAACAATAAAACCCAGTTAATAGAAGCAATCATTCAATCTTGATTTCACATTATAACAGCTGCAGAACTAAAAGACTTGGTTCACTCCATGGGAAGACATTGTAAGGCCGTAATTCATGCTAAAAGTTACCCAACTAAATATTAACTGACATGATAATTTTTATATATCTCATTTTTTCTACGGTGATCATTTTGTGTATATCTCATTTTTTCTATGTTTCACTTTTCTTCTTTATACTGTAACTGCTATTCTAATAGCAAATCCTTCATAAAAGTTATTGCAATGGAAATCATCTTTCCCTTGATATATAATTTTATGGTACTACTCCAAAAAAAAAGTGGTGTTATTAGCTAGTTTTAGAAAATACACTTTTCCCAAAAGTTTTCTACAATTTTGGCCACTACTGTATGTGGGGTTGATTTAATGGTGGACAAATCAAAGAGGTGCGTCTTTGGCCACATATCAAGATGCAAAATGGAAACGGGGAAGGAAGGTTCATTATGATGAAGGATCTCATGGGAAGGGTCATTTCTGTATTCACAAGGAGAGAAGTACAGGAACACTGAAGAATGTTTAATATTTACACAATCCCCCTTTCCTCCCAAATATCAAAGTACTTCACATTTAATAATTAGTATTTTAGATTTATGCCAATATGTTTTCAATTTGCAGTTTAAATTTCTTTTTCAGGATCTGTTGGATTGGGGATTCCTTCCATCAAACCTTCGCTTTTTAATGCTCTCCTGATTTGACTGTGATAAGTTTTTAAATTAGTGTGAATATCCTCATGTTTTGTTTTAGTTTATGTCAGAAGGTGTTGTGTTATTGTTTAAATAAGTAAATATTATCCTAATAAAGGAAAATATTTGTAGTTCAGGGGTGAAATGAGGGGTCCTTGGAGCTCAGAGAATGCCAAGAACACCTCAAATATTATCTCATTTGAGTTACTTCTTAGCTTTTTTTTTCTTTAAAGTGAATTAGAAATAATAGAAATTGTAACAATTAGCCCTTAAAGACAAATCTGGCTTAGTTCCCATAGGACAGATGAGAAGATAACCCCAAGAAGAAATGTCCCAGTGAGTTCATGGCAGAGGCATATGCCATATCTTCCAAATTCAGTGTTTGTTGCCTTCCCCTATAGAATATGGTGGCACAGCATTTCCAATTCTATAAATATTGACCTATATTTATGACAGTTACAGTGTCCCAAGGTTATATGATTCCCTTTTGTGACTTTCTGACAAGCAAAGTCAATGGGGAAGCCAAATTCTCTTAACAACCATTTTACCAGCTTCATTACAGTGAAGCCGAGGTGGTGCAGTGGTTAGAGTGCAGTACTGCAGCTACTTCAGCTGACTGCTAGTTCAGCAGATCAGCGGATCAAATCTCACCGGCTCAAGGTTGACTCAGCTTCCATCTTTCCGAGGTGGGTAAAATGAGGACCCAAATTGTTAGGGTGTAAGCCGCCCAGAGTCCTCGGAGAGTGGGCAGCATAGAAATATGACAAACAAACAAACAAACAAACAAATAAATAAATAAAAGATTCAGATAACAATTGTGGCAAGAAAGATGGTAAAGGGGGACAAAATTCACTTAACAACTGTTCTGCTTAGGAATGGAAATTTTGGGTTCAATCGTGGATGTAAATGACCACTTTCTAAGTGGGAATGAGACAAATTGCCACAACCAGCCAACTCACCACGACGAACTCACCACGGCCAATTTGTCACAGTCAACTCATCATGGCCAACTTGCTGCGGGACAATGTAACAACTCTATTTAATTATTTAAAATAAATAAAAACTATTTAAATTTTTACCATTCATGTTTCATTCTGTCCCTCCATCCTTTCTTTAGTGATTCTATTCCACCATTATTATTTTTTTGATATTAATGTCACTCTTGTCTCGCAGTGGTCCGGAAGTTGGCAAACGGGCCATTGTCAGCCTCCAGAGGGCCTCCGGGGAGGGGGAGGCTATTTTTGCCCTCCCCAGACTCCTAGAAAGGCTCTGGAGGCTGGAGAGAGCAAAAAACGGGCCTTCCGGTCCCACCAGATTGGCAAATGAGCCGTTTCCAGCGTCCGGAGGGCCTCTGGGTGGTTGGGGAGGCTAGGGAGAGAGAAAAATGAGCCTTCCCCAGCACTACCCCCGAGGTCCTCTGGAGGCAGGAAACAGCCTATTTCCCTTCTTCTGGTGGGCCCAGAAGGCCCAAAAATCAGGTGGCCATCACATGCATGTGCGCCGGAGCTGAGCTTGTGTGCCCACCGATATGGCTACGCGTGCCACCTGTGGTACATGTGCTATAGGTTCGCCATCACAGTCCTATACCATGTCAAGAAATGATTGTCCAATCTCTTCTTAACAACCTCCAATGATGGAGCTGTGATTCTTTTCACCCTGGTGATATCTGAGTGGCACCAGCCATGGCCAAAAGTTCACAGAGGTGTTTTTCTTTAAGTTCATATATCTCTGAATCCAACTTTGGACTTTCACTTTTAGTCTTAGCCTTTAAGACTAAACAGCATCTGGAAGATTCTGGATGTCTGATGTTCCAGCAGGGCCTTAAAAATCCAATGTTCTTCTAATCAATCTGCAAATCTGAATCATCTCATCACACTTTGCATTTCAGGCTGTTCAGAAATTTTTAATGTAGCTTTTTCCATACTCCCCAAAAACCAACAACACACACACATATGGTGAAAAATGTACAAAACAGCATTGCAGTAGGGGAAAAAAAAGATTGCAGAAATATATATAAAGCAAGCTAAAATTCAAATTACCCTCCACTCCAAAAAATTATTTCATGCAAACTTTAATAAATTTGCATCTATCAAGGACAGAAAGAATTTGTAATGGGAAAAGTGATAAGGGAAACATAAATCAATATAGATAGATTCATCTATTGCTACTTTGCCCAAAAGTGTCCAGTTCAGTCTGCTCCATGTTACAAGTCATGTTTTCTTAGCTGTTTTTCAGCTTTATTTAAATTATATCTTCCTATCTGCATTCCTCAGGCAGCAATCTCAGGAAATCTGGACAATTCCAGATTTGGGGACATTTTATTAAAGCATCTTAATTGGCAGAACTGAAAAAGACCTTTGAAAAGATTCTTGGAAAACCATCTCCTTTGTAGCTTACATAGAGCTGCCTCAATGTAAGGCAGCTTCTTGTACAATTTCAATGCAACTTAGATGTTATGAAATTATATTTTTAAAGCTAAGTAATAGAAGACAATTTAACTTCAATAGCACGAATCCATTACTTTATTACAACGTCTGACTTCAGGTCAAGGGCACTCAATCTTTTATTCTCATTTAAGAAGCAGTCTCAATTCATTTTGTAAACCAGGCAGTTTTTTTTTTTTTAAGATGATGTAGGATTTGAATAATATTGAATACTAGTAAAATATATTAAATGTGTTGCCTGTGTCAGAGACTTAAGCAGTTCTATAGGCAGACACTGTTGCTTGGAACTGTTATAATAGATACTGCCACTGGGCACTTGCAATAAAAGTGTAATATTTGATATTACTCAAATCAAATTCTATGGATCATATGCAGCCTTTAAATAATTTATTTTTACACTATAGATTTCATATAAAGAAATCTCAGGTGTGTGTGTGTGTGTGAGAAGCTCTGGTGACACAGAGGTTAGAATGTAGATTTGCAGGCAAAGTCTTCCCACAGTCTAGAGTTTGATCCCAATGGGGCTTTTCCATCCTTCCAAGGTCAGTAAAATGAAAATCCAGATTGTTGGGGGCAATATGCTGACATTATAAACCACTTAGAGAGTGCTGTAAAGCACTATGGAGCCAGGGGTGAGCTGCTGGAAGTTCGCAGGGGTTCAAGAGAACCTCTAGCTAAGGTTCTGTGCAGTTTGGAGAACCGCCAAATCCCACTCCTAGCTGTCGCCTCTCACCCTTCCCTGCCCCTCCCAGGTGTCCACACATGGCCCATTTTGAATGCAGGTAAGTGCAGGGCGCACGCAGAGGCTCGGGGGGGGGGGGGGAAACGGGCCTACCAGAAGTTTAGGCCCATTTCCGGCCTCCAGAGAGCCTCTGGAGCCTGGGGAGGCTGTTTTCACCCTCCCGGAGGCTCGAGAATAGCCTCCAGAGCCTGGGAAGGGCAAAAACACCCCTCCCCGCCATGGTGCAGGAGGCTGACTAGGCCACACCCACCATGCCCATGCCTACCCAGCAAACGGGCAAAGAACCTCTTGTTAACATTTTTGAAGCCTACCCCTGCATGGAGCAGAATATAAATCTAAGCATTATTGCTATTGCTATGTATATAACTATGGTTACCAGATCAGAGGTGCAACTAGCCAGACAATCACTGACTGATAGCAGAGATATTTTTGCAGTCCAGATATAGTACCCATGTGCATTTTGTGTGAAAGAGACTCAGGAGGGTAGGGAAACTTTAAAGGACAGAATGCAGAAATAACAGAGTTGGAAGGGACCTTTGGGGTCTTCGTAGTCCAATCCCCTGCTCAAGCAGGAGATCCTATAGCAATCTGGACAAATGGTTGTACTATTTCTTCTTAAACCCAATTCTAGATGAACTTTGTGGGCAGAGCATTTTTACTTCCTTGAATGGCAAAAAGTACCATGTTTCTCCAAAAATAAAACCCTGTCTTATATTTTTTTTTGAACCCTGAAATAAGCGCTTGGCCTTATTCTCGGGGAGGTCTTATTATTTTGGGGCGCATGGAGCAAAACGGGGCTCCTCTTGCTGTCTTACCCAATTTCCAGCTCTGTCTCCCTAATCCTAACCAGAGGAAATGGTGGGGACCGGCTGCATGTGCATTTAAATATTTTTGGGGAGGGCTTATTTTCAGGGGGGGTATTTTTGGGGGGGGTTATTTAGTGCATGTGCTCAAAAGCCCGATTATGCTTATTATCAGGGGATGTCTTATTTTCAGGGAAACACAGTAATTCATTTACTGTTTTACCAAGCTGTGATGTCTTCCTTTTACCCCACAGTTGTTCCATAAGAGCCACTGGTAAGGAACCCATGATAAGTTCCATTAAATTAGTACAATTGCATTTACTCCTAAAAGACTCAGGAATTAAAATGTACCATCCAAAATTTCAGAACAAAAGAGAGAAATTTATTGTAGCCAAAGAGGCACCCGATGCAATGAAATCCAGCATATCACAGAAGCTCAGGATATGTTACCAATTATTTTGCTGATAGCTTACTCTTGCACCTTCAGAACTGAAATGGATGGCAGTTGTGTGTGTGTCTGTGTCTGTGTGATGAGACAAGTGAAACTTATAGGGACTCCATGGACCAGCCTTATTCATGGATGGATGGACAGATCTAAATCTGCTTAGGTTTCCGGTGGGATCATTTCTGGTCAGGAAATATATAACTATGTTAACTGTATAACGAGAGCATCCTTTTGATATCATCATGGTTTTCTTTAGATGTCACTGCATCTGCACATGGGTGTGACAGGTGCTTGCATATACAGTGATTCAAATGTCTATTTAATATATTACATTTTCTCCTAACGCTTTATAGAATGAAATGAATAAGCCTGCATTAATCTACTGCAGAATCAAAGCTCTTCGTTCATTAAAGGTTATTGACTGAAATCTACCACCACGATCCAGCCTGCGTTGACAGATGGTGATGGAGTGTAGTCCATATTCCCAGGAGGGAGAAAGGAAGAGCAAAAGACAGTGAAGTTTAGACAGCTCCTTATACATGTAACAGTGCGAGTAGTTTTCTTTAGTTTGGCTTCTATCTATAGGTGAGGAATAATAAAGGAAACAGAAGAAAGTCAAAATGTCTTTCTTGGATTTTGAAATCTGACATAAATAGATGTTTTACATCCCAGGTTCAGAAGGAATAATCGGTCCAACCAGCCATCCAATCAGCTTCCATGTCTCAGCAAAGATTAGAACTGTTAGGATATGGTTGGAGCCTAACAAGTTGTCCAGGCAATATATGTGTTCTGTGACTTTAATATGAATATGTATTGTGTGACTTTAAAGTTTTACTGCTGATTCATTGTAATGCTGAGTCATGCTGTAATTATATAATCACTGGTTGTGAACGTATTTAAGAAAGGTACTGTAACATATTCAGTTGATGATATGCTACCATAGTGTGTGGAGTTGCTACCATTGTGCATCATCGTTGGATGGATCTGCTACCATCATGGTTTGTGAACCAGAGAGAGTTTGTTATTCTAACCAACTACTGTTTGTGTGGAAGAGTTTCTGTAACTACTGGACTGATTTAACTGGCAAAGACTTGGATTGATTTAAAAACTATGAGATTGTTTTTTCACTATAACGTAAACTTTTGGTAAACCAGTTTGCACATCTCTTATTCATTGCTCTCAGCAACGTTTCTCTGTGCTCTACACTCTGCTGGTTGGTAACACAACAATATCCTTAACATGAACCATGACGGCGAACCTATGGCACGCGTGCCAGAGGTGGCATGCAGAGCCCTTTCTGCGGGCACGTGCACCGTCACCAGCTGCTCTCCTGGTTTCTGGCGTGCCAGCCATCTGGTCTTCGTGGGCACCCAAGCATCTGAAAACAGCCTGAAAATGGCCCGGAAAATAGCCCGAAAAACAGCCAAAAACCAGGCATCTGTGCGCCAGCCAGCTGGTCTTTGGGTTTCCGGTGCTCCGGTGCATGCAAAGATCAGCTGGCCTGTGTGCATGTACATTCCAGAAACCCAAAGATCAGCTGGCCGGCGCGCACATGTGCACCAGTCAGCTGGTCTTTGGGTATTTGGTGTTCCGGTGCACGCACATGCATGTGTATGCACACGCATTCCAGTTTGGGCACTCAGTGCCGAAAAGTTTCACCATCACTGGATTAGAAGTTGGGTCTCCCTGCTTCTAATGAAGCATCTTTAATCACTACACCAAACTGGCTGTCTTTAGTCTGGAAAGGAAGTCCCTGTAACAATAAACAAGAATTTACAGAAAAAATAAATAAAAAGTGTTAGGAAATGGTCATTGCCTAACAAGTTGGCCAGGAAATATATAAGCCAACATTGTATGTTTGTACTATGAAATTGTATTATGTAGCTTTAAGAACATTGCTGAGTCATTCTGCATGCTGATTGGATGAGCTCTGTAGCCAATGTATTTAAGGAGAGCTTAATTGTGGTTAGTTTGGACACTACACCATATTTTTTCCTGCTGCTGTGCTGTAACTATTTTTGATCTCTCTAAATGGTCATTGTTTGATCATAGTTTATTTATTACTGTTTCCTGATATTTATTGAACTGTCTTAAAGCATCTTAAAGTAAAGAAACAATTGAAGTGTTGGTCTTCAGTTTACCAGAATTTCCTGCCACAAGCATGACTGGTTCATTTTCCCCCACAAATGAGGTTCGGGATATCTTACCACCCTTACTCCTTGTACAAGGACTTGTAATGTATCATCTCTCACATCCATTACAGTGTCCTCTCCTGAGCAACCAAATGGAACTCATCAGACTCGCTGAAGATATTTAAGAGTCACTTCATACACCGTAGAGGACTTTGCAATTTCATCTTGGCCCAGATAAGCCCAGATGCTACCATGTACGTAATATCTCAATAAAGACACAATTTGGCAATAAACCATAATCTCCACTATGAAGCAATAAAGCAAACGAATTGCTGATCAAACTTTCTCAACCTTATCACTGTGGCTGTCTTTCTAAAGAAGGGGTTTCGGAAGCAATTTTGCCCTGTTGCAAAGAAAGCAAGAGGAGGATGAAATTGCAAATGAGAAATAAGAAATGGTGGAGGAAGCATTAATTGTGGACATTTTGGTCTCCTGGATAACCCAAGGCTGTTACTCAAAAGCTAAAGCGCTCTTTTCTTTGGTACACATATTATCAGGAGGTTTTTCAAATTGACGACTATTTAAAAGAAAATTCTAAAGGCTTCATTTTTTTTTACGCTAACTGCTCCTATCAGATTTTTTAAAAAGCCACGTCTTAATGAAAGTGGTGTTATGATGGAGAGAAATCAAATGAAGAACTCCCCTGTGAGATGACACTTAAAGGAAAGGATCCTTGGAAGAGAAAAGTCCATTATTAAGTAATTAGCCGTAATAAGTTTCTGTAAGACAAAAAATCAAACAAGTCCTCTTAAAAGGAAAAGAAAAAAAAAAGAAGAAGGAAGAAGAGGATAGGATAGAAACGAGTTGCAATTCATTTCAACTCAAGTGGTACAACACAGTGCCACTTCATTTTATCGCCATTCCCATATCTTCATTTTTTTAAGCAGAGCCACCTCCGCGACACTCACTCAAGCCTTCATTACTCTGAGGTTGGACTACTGCAGCACACTCTATGTGGGGCTGCTTTTGGAAACTTACTCAGACAATCAGATTGGTGTGAAATAAATATATGTTCCTAGACTTCAGCAGCATGCAATATGCTTACTCTCCCACTGCCATCTATATTTTTAGCTGCATGTGAAGAAAATAGCTATTTTTGAGACTGTTCTCAATAATAAAAACTCTCATGCAGAGTGATGTTTGGGCAAAGTTGGGATGTAAAAAATGTGTGTGTGTGTGTCTTTTCCCTACTTTATCCATTCTTTTTTTGTGAATGCTTTTGAGGGAGAATATCAGAACTGACTTTTCAAGAACCATTTAATTCCCCCATCCTTGCTTTAATCTGGGTAAGGTGTTGGCTATTATTATCACATTTGCAGGGATGGAAAGCCAGCTGCTGCAAAGATTTGGATGAAGAGGGGAGGCCAAAAAGGGAATCCTTTATGGCATAAGTCTTGGGCTGTGATGGCGAACCTATGGCACACGTGCCACAGGTGGCACACGGAGCCATATCTGTGAGCATTGCCCTACTTCAGCTTTCCAGCTAATTTTCAGGCCTTCCAGGCCCACCGGAAGTTGGGAAATGGGCTGTTTCCGGCCTCCGGAGGGCCTCCGGGGGGGCAGAGACCATTTTCACCCTCCCCAGGCTCCAAGAAAGCCTCTGGAGCCTGGGGAGGGCAAAAAATGGGCCTACTCGGCCCACCGTGCCATCACGTGCCAAAAGCGGGGGAGCGCAGGGGGGTCATGCATGCATGCATGGTGGGACGGGGCACATTGAATTATGGGTGTGGACACGTGTGTGTGGAAACACAGCCCCCCGCGCTCTCCCCGCTTTTGGCACGCAACGGCAAAAAGGTTAGCCATCATTGGTCTAGGGTATCTGAGAAGCTCTCTTGCCCCAATGGGGTTAGCCCACCCCACTTGCTCCAGCGGAAGGAGCAAACCCCATCTACTAAGGAATTTCAACTGGTGAGATCAAGGAGAACAGTCTTTTGTGGCTCCTGCCCTGTGGAACATTCTACTGTATAGCCTCCCACCGACCAGTCCACTCCCACAGAGAGGGTCTCCTCAGGGTGCCATCGGCCAAGTTATGTCGGCTGGCAACACCCAGGGGAAGGGCCTTCTCTGTGGGAGCCCCAGCCCTGTAGAATGAACTGCCCCTGGAAATACGTCAGATCTCCGACCTCCGGGTGTTTCGCTGCACACTGAAGACCCTGTTGTTCCGCCAGGCCGGGCTATCAACATAATAATTTTAAATTGGGGTATTTTAAATTTCTGGGATTTTAATTGGAGCCTAATTATTTAATGATTTTAAATTTTAATCGTTGTTTTGTTTTGTGTTTTTGAATAGGCTGTACACCGCCCTGAGTCCTTCGGGAGAAGGGCGGTATAGAAATAAAATAATAATAATTATTATTATTATTATTATTATTATTATTATTATTATTATTATTATTATTATTGTCAGAGGTGAGATCGGCTCCCACCATCTTGGCCTCCCTGAAAGGCCTAAAAACCTGGCTTTGCCAGTGGGCTCGTGGCCTCGATGAGGGCACTCCTTGCTGAAGATGTTCACCAGAAGACTGGCAGAACGCATCCACAAACACCAACTAGCAGTCAGAAGGCATGATGAAAATTCTTTCATTTCACAACATATAGACAAATTTAAGTATAGTTTCAAGTGGGAAAATGTGACCATCCTAGACCAAGGCAAGTTAAAAAACACCAAGGAATTTCTAGAAGCCTGGAACTCTGACAAATCAGTCATCAATAGACACACAGACAAATATCTATAGACTATGCCCGTGATGGTGAACCTATGGCACATGTACCACAGGTGGCACCCAGAGCCTTCTCTGTGGGCATGTGAGCTGTCACTGCAGCATGTGCACGCACCCCCTGCTGGCCACCTGATTTTCAGGTCTCTGCCACATATGCATGGAGGGTGGGGTGCATGCAGGAGACACACGTATATGCATAGGGGGTGAGGGGTCACATGCACATGTGTAGGATCAGGCACAGGGGGGTGCGGCGCCCTCCATGTGGCCCATTTTTGGTCCCAGGAGGCTGCAGGGAGGCCTGCTAGTTCCAAAATGGAGCGCGGGGGGGTTGTGCACACATGTGAAGAGGCGGAAGGAGCGTGAGGGGTCGTGCACGCATGCATGGGAGGGGCGGACACATTGTATTATGGGTGCCGGCACACGCACTTTCGGCACACGACGACAAAAAGGTTAGCCATCACTAGACAAGGCAAAAGAAATTATCACCCAGCCCCAAAAGGAAGAAAGTGACCCAAGCACCAGCAATCAGCACCCACATCAGCATACATTATCTCCAAGGTTAACATCAGACCAACTATCAAGTAAGCAATACCCCAGTCAAGAAACTGCCAAAGAAGCCCAGCAAACAGCCCAACCAAAGAATCTCTAAGCCCACCCCCGCCAACACTGATAGGCAAAGCCACTAGAACCGTGATGGCGAACCTATGGCACAGTGGCACATGAAGCCATATTGGTGGGCACACGAGCTCAGCTCTGGTGTGCATGTGTGTGCCGGCCAGCTGATTTTCGGGCCTTTTGGGCCCACCGGAAGTCAGGAAAAAGGCTGTTTCCGGCCTCTGGAAGGCCTCTGGGGGGGTGGTGGAGAAGGCCATTTTCGCCCTCCCCAGCCTCCTAGAAAGGCTCTGGAGCCTCGGGAGAGTGAAAAACGGGCCTTCTGGTGGGACCAGATGTTGGCAAATGGGCCTTTTCCGGCCTCCGGAGGGCCTTCAGTGGGGTGGGGAAGGCAGTTTGCACCCTCCCCAGCCTCCTGGGGCCTGGGGAGAGCAAAAAACAGTCCTATCACATGCCAAAAGTGGGGAGAGTGAAGGGGGGGTTGAGCACGCATGCACGGGGGGTGGGCCGCATAGAATTGTGGGTGTGGGCACACGCACGAGCGACCCTCCCGCATTCCTCCGCCCCACTTTTGGCACACAATGGCAAAAAGGTTAGCCATCGCTGCACTAGAATATAAACTGACAGCAAACAGCATTCCTTAATAGCACTGCAGATGTTACCTAGTTTGGGTAATGAAATGACTGCAAGAAAACAAGCTAGTTCCGAGAGCACCCAGGACCCCTGAAGATGGTTACATGCAGGAGAAGAAGACCTCATCCCTATGCTGTCCATCTCCTTTCTCTTAGCTCTCAAGTAACTTTTTATATTTGTGATTATTTCTATAACTTTTTTTTATCATTTGTAAGTTTCCCAGGGTTTCCTTATTGAAGAGATGAGCTGTATATAAATGTAATAAATAAAATAAAAGACAGCATCTTTTTACTACCCTCCTTTCAACAAAGGTATTAACTTTTGATGCTTGATGATGAAATCCAAGAAAACGGAGGGGGTTCTTTCATGGCATCCAGATAAGAGTAGCGCTTTTCATGTTGATCACTCATGACCGGGGTTGAGCAGGCCAATGATAAGACACACGATTTTCATTTCTCTCTGGGAAAAGAGAAAAACTGTGAAGCTCTTTCACTTTCAGACAAGTGACCGTCCAGCCTTTTTTTAAAGACCTCCAATGATGAAGCACCTACAACTTCTGAAGGCAAGCTCTTCCACTGGTTAGTTGTTCTCACTGTTAGGACATTTCTCCTTAATTCCAAGTTGCTTCTCTCCTTGATTAATTTCCATCCATAGCAAAGATGTTGAGCCCAGAATTTCTCAAATGTCATGGCCCTAGCTCAGAAATTGAAGTGAATCGCCTTGCTTTTTCTTCTACTGTGTTCTAATCCCTTTTCCTAAACATGTTTAGACCTTCACCTTTCTGTGTGAAGAGCATAATCACTATTGTGTGAAGAAGCAAAGAGCTGAGCCATAAAGGACCAGACTGTTTGGGGGAAAATAAAACCTCCATTAAGAGATGCCACCAGAAGAAGCACAAATGAATGCCAGATGCAATTTAAAGCATAACAGCCCATATGGCGTGCTAGCTAGGTTGGTGGAAACAATATTTGCGAGAGAGCCCACTTTCGTGCTTTGTAGCAGAAATCCTGAATGATCCTTGACGGGATTACTCAGTTTTCAACTGTAATTTAATCAAGCCTTTCACTTGTTTCTTCCGGATTCAAGGTTGTGATGCTGCTTGACTTAAAACAGTTGAACTTCACCTAACAGCTGCTTAGTAGTTTTACATAAGTTGATTTTTTTTTTTTGTTTACAATTCCAGCTTACTCATTTGTCTAAATTTACAGGATTCAGTTGCTGAATTTGAGTAGGATACAGGATATGTCAGTGTGCAGTAAATATGCCCTAGGCCCGTGATGGCGAACCTTATGGCATGCATGCCACAGGTTGCACGCAGAGCCATATCTGTGGGCATGCGTTCGTTGCTCTAGCTCAGCTCCAGCGCACATGCGCACGCCGGTGAACTCATTTTCAGGCCTTCTGAGCCCACCGGAAGTCGGGAAACGGGCTGTTTCCGGCCTCCGGAGGGCCTCCGTGGGGGTGGGGAAGGCCGTTTTCGCCCTCCTCAGGCTCCAAGAAAGCCTCTGGAGCCTGGGGAGGGTGAAAAATGGGCCTACCACGCCCACTGGGCCATCACGTGACAAAAGCGGCGGGGAGCGGGGGGGTGTCACATGCGCAGGGCACATTGAATTACGGGTGTGAGCATGTGCACGCAGAAACACACCCCCCGCTTCCCACGCTTTTGGCATGCAACGGTAAAAAGATTAGCCATCACTGTCCTAGGCAGTGAGTTTCTTGAATATACTAGTGAGATAGCCTCATAGAGAAAAATTCCGGCCCAAACTTCATTGCCAAAAAATGTGGTGGAAGAATATGCAAAGGAACACATATATCTTCTAGGTTTTGTTCCATTTAAGATGAAGATATTGCAAGATAATATGTAATGTAATATGGGAATTTAAGGGCAACAAGAGCAGTGTTTCCTTAAATTCTGATCAAACACACTTGATTCTGAAGAAATCATTCTGCAAGAATTAAGATTTGTCATGGCTTGTTGGTGAAGAGCAGTGTTCCTAACATGGCCATATCTCATCTTGTTTTGGTTTGTATTAAGTTTTTTTATGGCATCACAAGTAGTTCTCGACTTATAGCCATTCATTTAGTGACCAAAGTTACAACAGCTCTGAAAAAAGTGAGTTATTTTCACTTTTTTCACAGTTATGACCATTGCAGCATCCCCATGGTCATGTGATCAGAATTTGGATGCTTGGCAACTAGTTCATATTTATGACAGTTGTGGTGTCCCGAGGTCATGTGGTCACCTTTTGTGACCTTCTGACAAGAAGAGTCAATGGATTGTTCACTTAACAACCATGTTACTAACTTAACAACTGCAGGGTTTCATTTAACAACTGTGGCAAGACAGGTTGTAAAACAGGGCAAAACTCAACAAATGTCTTGCTTAGCTACAGAAATTCTGGGCTCAAATGTAGTCATAAATCTAGAGCTACCTCAATTTATGGTCACAATTCAAGGGCTGCAACAAAGAACAGGGGCTCAACTTATTTTCCAAAGCACCTGAAGACAGTGGTGAAATTCAATTTTTTTTACTACCGGTTCTGTGTGCGTGGCTTGATGGGCATAGTGTGGCTTGGTGGACGTGGCGGGGGAAGGATACTGCAAAATCTCCATTCCCACCCCACTCCAGGGGAAGGATACTGCAAAATCCCCATTCCCTCCCCAGTCCTGGGGGAAAGGATACTGCAAAATCTCCATGCCCACCCCACTCCAGGGGAAGGATACTGCAAAATCCCCATTCCCTCCCCAGTCCTGGGGGAAAGGATACTGCAAAATCCCCATTCCCTCCCCAGTCCTGGGGGAAAGGATATTGCAAAATCCCCATTCCTGGGGCCAGCCAGAGGTGGTATTTGCCGGTTCTCCGAACTATTCAAAATTTCCACTACCGGTTCTCCAGAACCTGTCAGAATCTGCTGGATTTCACCCCTGCCTGAAGACAGAAGCAATGGATGGAAACTAATCAAGGAGAGAAGCAACCTGGCATTAAAGAGAAATTTCCTGGCAGAACAATTAACCAGTGGAACTGTTTGCCTTCATCACTGGAGGCTTTTAAAAAGAGACTGGACAGTCACTTGTCTCAAATGGTATGGGGTCTCCTGCTTCTGTAGGGCTAGAAGACCTCCAAGGTGCCTTCCAGCTCTATTCTGAATTGAATTGAATACCTGCATATTGTATATAAGCCATGCAGAATCGGTTGGAATTGGATGGTAACTCAACAGATAAATGAATAAAGCAATGCCCTTTGGAAGTATTGGACAATAACTCCTACGATTGCAACCTGGTACATAGTTGATGGGAGTTGTAGTTGAAAGGCATTACCACCCTGAATTTTGTAGGCATGTGAAAAAGAGAATAATAGAATCGTAAACATTGATTTTTCTGCTGTGGGTGTTGAGAGTGGATAAAGCTACAGATCATAATAAATGAATCTTGCCGTCATCAGGACATGATAATCAAATTTGAATGAGAGGCATTTTTTAAAAAACAACAACAATAACCTGTAGTTTCCATCACGGCTGGTTTCACACTTTTGGAAAATGACTGCCAGTAATTTCCAGTTTAGTTTGCAGCAAGCACAGTCCTATTCAAACCTTATATCCAGATCAGAGCACACATACCACTTAGTTCAGCTAGCAAAAACATAGCTTGCTGTTTATTTATTAAACATCATCAAACATTAAAAAAAAAGTTAATTGGCAAAAACAAGCCAACAGCAGAGAGAGAGAGAGAGAGAGAGAGAGAGAGAGAGAGAGAGAGAGAGAGAGAGAGAGAGAGAGAGAGAGAGAGAGAGAGAGAGAGAGAGGGAGGGAGGGGGAGGGAGGGAGAACAGTTCTCAATTTGTGGTCTGGGGATCAAAGAGAAACTTGTACAACAAGCAAGGATTTATATTATCTGTATCTGTATATCAAAAGGCACTGAAGTTTCCAGAGTCACTGAAAACAACCCTATGGATAATTTAGCTTGGATAGTCTCAAACGAGACTATTAGATTATTTCAGCTTTAATTCTTTAATGTATAGAATCACAGCCAACTAGTTCTGGCAAGTTGGAGTTTTGGGGATCCCGCCTCTCTTTCTGCACCATCCAAGAAAAAAAAAATTGGTGTGTGGGGATGAGGGATCCAACGCAGAAGTACATTTTTAGAATGGAGAGAGTAAAGACGATAGGGAGGCATTTAGAAATGGTATGTATATTGCATCCAGTTTTGGTCGCCATGATATAAGACAGATGTTGAGACTCTAGAAAGAGTGCAGAAAAAAGAGCAACAAAGATGATTAGGGGACTGTCTACTGAATTGCCAGAGACAGTATTTTTTTTTTTTTTAATTTGATTTATATGCCGCCCTTCTCCGAAGACTCAGGGTGGCTTACAATGTGCTCAGCAACAGCCTTCATTCTTTTGTATATTTATACAAAGTCAGCTTATTGCCCCCACAAACTGGGTCCTCATTTCACCTACCTTTGAAAGGATGGAAGGCTGAGTCAACCTTGAGCCTGGTGAGATTCGAACCTGCAGTAATTGCAGGCAGCTGGTCTTAATAACCAGCTTAATAACAGGGTGCCTTAAACCACTGTACTACCAAGGCTCTTCAGGCTCTTCAAGGCTATTCAGCCGATTCAGAACAGTTCGCCCGAACTGGTAGCAGAAATCATGGGTGGGCCTGCCCACTCACCCCAGCTCTATGCTAACCTATTTAGGCATGTTTTTGAGACTGGGCGCATGCACGGAAGGCAGGCGCATGTGTGAACCAGACACCCATGCACACAAAGCGAGTGTGCATGTGCATAGCAAACCAGTAGTAAAATAATCTGAAACCCACTGCTGACCATAACAATAGTGACTGACTGGCCTTTCTCATATTCTTCATTTTTTTAAATATATATATATTTAAGGAAAAAAGCCCAGAACCGAATAGATGTGATTCTACTGAGCTGGAGCTACAAAAAAACCTTGGCTACGTAGGGAAAACCTGGCTAGAAGAAAAACACACATAAACCCTACAAAGAAGTAAGAAAATTGATACTGTACCTTTACAGGGAGGATACATAAGATATGGGTGTGGCCTACTGATGAAAGCAAATGAGCTAGAAATGGATCTATTTAGGTCTCCCACCTAGCAGTTAGAGCTTGCTAGGTGTTAGAAAGGAAAAAAGCCCAGAACCGAATAGATGAGATTCTACTGAGCTGGAGCTACAAAAAAACTTTGGCTACGTAGGGAAAACCTGGCTAGAAGAAAAACACACATAAACCCTACGAAGAAGTAAGAAAATTGATATATATATGTGTGTGTGTGTGTGTGTGTGTGTGTGTGTGTGTGTGTCTGTACAAGTGTACCAAGATTTTCAATTGCTGCTTTTTTTTTTTTTTTTTTGCTTCTTATATTGCTCCTTATAAAACAGTAACGGGCAAGAACACGTATGCACTTCAGTAAGATTGAACACATAAAACAGAGGAGGCAAAGACAAAACAAAACTATAAAATTGCCCATTGTGCTACAAAGACCCAGTCTTTCACAGTAACAGTAACATGGTAGAGGAGAGAGGAAAAGAATTCTAAAAATGTCCAAATAGCGTATTTGTACTTTCCCAAATAAATTGCACAGCAATTTATAGCCACGCTAAAAGGCCACATGATGCTGGCCTAACTCCAGAACAATAGTACAGCATCATTTTATCTGTAATCAAAGGCAAAAATGAAACAAAACGGGCAAAGTGCTTCCCCCCGCCCCCCGCAAAAATAAAAGATTTTGATGGAGTTTGACCATTAACCTTGATCAAACTCAAATGTCAGCATCAGTGATTAGTGAATCAATTTAGCCATATGCATTTCAGCTAATACTCATTCAAATTGACTGCAAGTAACCCAATATGCAGACATGGAGCTCAGTAGAGCAATTCCATGCAGGCATTCTGAATAATAGTACAGAGGGCAGAATGGCGATCACAGGGAAATGGTGGCGGGTAGCAACAAATTGTATCATAATCCTTTAATATGGTCATCCTAAACATTATTTTAAAAAAACAACCCTCAATGCATTCAGGGAAGTGAAGACTTTTCCCTTAAAATGTATTCAGGCCACTGAAGTTTATTGAATGTCTATTGCTAATTCTCAAGGAGAGAAGCAGGGGTGAAATTCAGCAGGTCCTGACAGGTTCTGGAGAACTGGTAGCGGAAATTTTGAGTAGTTCGGAGAACCGGCAAATACCACCTCTGGCTGGCCCCAGAGTGGGGTGGGAATGGAGATCTTGCAATATCCTTTCCCCAGGAGTGGGGAGGGAATGGAGATTTTGCAATATCCTTTCCCCAGGAGTGGGGAGGGAATGGAGATTTTGCAATATCCTTTCCCCAGGAGTGAGGAGGGAATGGAGATTTTGCAATATCCTTTCCCCAGGAGTGGGGTGGGAATGGAGATTTTGCAATATCCTTTCCCCAGGAGTGGGGAGGAAATGGAGATTTTGCAATATTCTTTCCCCCTGGAGTGGAGTGGGAATGGAGTTTTTTTTTTTTTTTTATTTGATTTATATGCCGTCCTTCTCCGGAGACTCAGGGCGGCTTACAATGCGTTAAGCAATAGCCTTCATACTTTTGTATATTTATACAAAGTCAGCTTATTGCCCCCACAATCTGGGTCCTCATTTCACCTACCTTAGAAAGGATGGAAGGCTGAGTCAACCTTGAGCCTGGTGAGATTCGAATTTACAGTTCGAATCTTATTTATCTGAAGTGGTGTAGGGTTTCCTGCCTAAGCAGGGTGTTGGACTAGAAAACTTTAAATGTCCCTTCCAACTCGGTTATTCTATATTTTTCTGCTTAGAAAAAGCAATCCAAACCCAATACAGCAACCTTGAAAAACCTTAGCTAAAGAACCACAGACGTGATCCTGAGAAAGGAGGGAAGGGGGGCGGAAAGAAAACACTGAGTGGACTTTGCCAAAAGTACATTCCCATCATTGATAAACAGAATAGTGCCAGTATGAAGGCGTTTTCTATGCAAATGATGAAAATGTGGATGCACAGTCCTGTATTGTAAGAGGAATGCAATCACAGCCAGACTCTTTCCATCATTCTCTTTCCATCAACTGCCTAGTGTTAAATCAAATGCACAAGTTTCCCCCAAAAGGTGTGAAGGGAAAGGAAACAGAATGCGGAGGAAGGCAGAGATATAAGGATTAGTCAACACACAACAAAATTCCGGGGAGAGGGGCGGCGGGAAAGAAAAGAAAAGAAAATTACACTTTTTGAAGTGTAAACTCAAATCTTTCCATTAGTTGACAGTGATGCCTTCAAAACGGAGAAGCTTTCATGCTGAGTTTTTATTCTGCATTCTGTTTAGATTGCACAAGCCGGTTTCCAAAAGCATTGAAGCTAGAGAAATATTGGACATCTTGCTATGTGCGAGATGCGTGCGTGAACTTGCTAAAGGATCCAAAACTAAATTGCAAAGAAAGATCAAAGACTCTGTTCAAAAGTTCCACAGTTTTTGATGTATATGTCCACGTTCTATCTCTGTCTTTGTCTCTCTCTCTCTCTCTCTCTCTAAAATGTATGCTTCATTAATGGTAGTTAGAAATCCATGCCATGAATTATCTCCCTGGAGGTTAAAGAACAAGAGTAGAACATTTGCATAAGAGTTCACCCAAAAGGTAAGTGGCTCATAGCCTTTAGGAGCTGATCTAGGGGTGAAATCCAGCAGGTTGTGACAGGTTCTGGAGAACCAGTAGCGGAAATTTTGAGTACTTCGGAGAACCAGCAAATACTACCTCTGGCTGGTCCCAGAGTGGGGTGGGAATGGAGATTTTGCAGTATCCTTCCCCTGCCACACCATGCCCACCAAGCCACGCCCACAGAACCAGTAGTAAAAAAAATTGAATTTCACCACTGCTGCTGATCCCAGAATTGCCCCATATCTATGCCATTAAAATGCAGTCATACATCAACCAATCATAAGAGCACCATTTTCTGCTGATTTTCAGCAACTTTTGCAAATTAAGCCTCCAATTTGCTGCATTTGTTGTCTTGCCTGTTTTGACTGCTCCCCAAAAAAACTCGGATGATGAGATACTTCTATTTTATTTCTTTCTGGTTCGGTGGACCATGTCCCCAACCAATTAATCTTAATTCTCAGTAAACCAGGCACAATTGCTGTGTTTGCATCACATGCTATATATAAGCAACCACTGCTCCGATATGGCCAGACTTCTTTTTAAAAAGGTTTTACAACAATCCCTTTGGCATGGGATACAGTTTGGACCACTGTTGTCCCAGAATGGAAAGACCTGTTCATAACTGGGTTGGAAACTGACAGTCTTTTTGACATCTGCTAAAAAGGCTTTTTTTTTTTTTTCAAAGCACCAATTTCTCTGAGAGTTCTCTTTAGCAAGGTTTATTGACATTGGTGAGATAGGGTTATAAAAATTCCAGGAACCACATTTTTTTTTTCATTTGAATAGAACTTTCCATTTCTTCCTTTTGCTTCTAGCAATCTTGATATTTAATTCATTCAGAAGTCATCATAAGATTTTATCTCTCTTCAGTTTTCTTTTTCCCCAACTCAAAAGCTTCTTCAAGACCTTAGCAAACACCTTTTGTAAATCCAATAAATAACCATTATCCAGGGCATTCTCTTGGCATGTCGTTGTATTTCCACTTTAGCTGTTATCTCAATCTTATAATCACATTTTCATTTTCTAATATTTCAACAATTTATTTATATTCTAATATATCTGTATCAGATGAGCTTTGCTTCAGCTCTTTATCCTGTAGAGCTTCCAAGGTATTATTTCTTATATCTATCATTTCTTTTTAAAACATCTTTTGGACATAGTCTATCCATAGAAGCTGACATCAATGCTGGTAATTGCCACTGCTACTTTCTGTCCCCATTCTTCAAATATCTCCTGGAGAATTTCAAATGTCATTCCATTTTCTGTCATTTCATCTCAATGAGGATCTTATTTTTCCTTTTATGCCTCGGATATTTCATCCTAACATCCAATTTTTAAAATCATATAGTGTAGATTCAAGGTTTTGTTATGATTTAATGTAGACTAGAAAATTTAATTGCCGTGAAGATACTATGTAATTATTTCCAAAATCTTACAGCAAAAGTCCCAATACTCCAAATTTGTATAGTCCCTTATTTGATTTAGACCCTTCTTGGATTAAATTTATATTTAGCTTTTTATTTATTTCATTTTTTTAAAAAAAATCTTACCCTTATATTTATTTTTTTATTTACCGTATTTTTCAGAGTATAAGACACACCTTCCCCCCCAAAAAAAGAGGGTGAAAATTTGGGTGTGTCTTATACACTGAATGTAGCCCCACCCAGCTTCTGAAACAGAGGTTTCAGAGGCTGAAAAAAGCCTCTTAAAGGCTGGAAAAAAAAGCAAGGCGCAGAGCTCACAACCGTCGAACCTGTTGCTAAAGTTGACCTCTGGGAACAGCTGATTGGGTTATTCCAGGAGGCCGATCCACCCCCAATCAGCTTTTTTCTTATTTTCCTCCCCAAAAACTAAGGTGCATCTTATACTCCAGTGCATCTTATAGTCCGAAAAATACCTTATTTTTCACATTTCCAAATTGCCCCTCAAGATTATTATAGTTATTATAGTTTGTTTTGTTTTTTTTATTCTGGAATTAACAAAATGAACAACTGGGTGGCTTTGCAAACTTGTCATTTTGAAAGTCTCTAATAGCCTTAAGGTAGTTAAATAGGTAATTTCCAAACGTTATTAGAAAGTGAGGTCAGCAAATCCAATATCCTTTAAAAGGCTCTTCATGATGACTCTGCTTTGAGAGCGTGATGGCTTCCCTTCATCTCTTGGTGCTTTAACCTGCAGGAAATTGCTATTCTGCAGTCTTCTTGCAAGGAACAGTCATCCAGAACACAAGTGGGCAATCTCCCATGCCCTCATTATTCAGAAAGTTTCTGTGGGACCAAGCTACTCATTCGTCCTTCAGTGACAGCTGTGTTGTAGTAACTGCTGAATCAGAAACATGGTAGCTCACCATTCCTCACCTGGAACTCAACACAGGTGATGTCACTTTTCATGACATTGACTGAAATTCTTGGAGTTTTGTTTATTTAACATGTTTCCCACTTTCATTAGAAATGAATCCCCACAGGGAGAACAAGCCAACATAAATGTTTTTCATTAGCTTAAATTCGTGCACAAACTAGAAGCACAGCAAAAATAGGAAGAAAAAGCATGAGTACTGCAAATTAAAACCTACATTAAGTAAATCTTCCATTTACATGAAAAAAATAAACCAAATTTGATACCAATTCTATCTAATCAGAGAATTTCACAATCAGAACATCAAAACACTCTTGGAACATACAAATACCTGGTTTCCCCGAAAACAAGCCCTATCCTGAAAATAAGCCCTAGCATGTTTTTACGTGTGCACCTAATTTAAGCCCTTCCCCTAAAATAAGTCCTATTTAAGAGCTTGCACAGCTGGCCAGTCACCCTTCCATCTGGTTGCTTGCAGGCCACAAGGCGAGACGGGCAGGTGGAACTGCCCCAAGCAACCCGCACCGGCTTACCTCAGGACCCCTGCAGTCAGGCCACTCATGCCCGACACCTGCCTTGCCTTCATGGCCATGGCAGCAGCACATTGGTCAGCTTCTTTTCCATTGCAGCCACAAGCAAGCAGAAGAAGTAGGCCTCCAGTACATAGTAAAAAAAAAAAAGACACCCCCCCTAGTGCTTATTTTGGGGCCCTAAAGAAAATAAGACCCAGTCTTATTTTTGGGGAAACATGGGTATTAAGTAGAGCATTGTTAAGAGAGAATTTCTACTATGTCCCAGCAAATTTATTTATTTATTTGTTTATTTATTTATTTATTTGTTTATTTGTTTATTTATTTATTTGTTTGTTTGTTTGTTGGTTGGTTGGTTGGTTCGATTTATATGCCACCCTTCTCCGGAGACTCAGGGCGGCTTACAATTCGTTAAGCAATAGCCTTCATACTTTTTTTTTAAAATAGTCTTTATTAAATATTTACAATAAAATTAACACACAATAATGGTTGAAAAGCAATATAGGAAGCGAAACATCCTTCATACTTTTGTATATACCTGCTTAGTAGGGCTTTCGCCCCCCCTCCCCCCAGCAATGTTCTTTTTTTTTTTTTTAATACAAAGTCAGCTTATTGCCCCCACAATCCGGGTCCTCATTTTACCTACCTCGAAAGGATGGAAGGCTGAGTCAACCTGGAGCCTGGTGAGATTTGAACTTGCAGAAATTGCAGGCAGCTGGTGCTACTTTAACAGCACTTAGTCAGCTGTGCCACCAAGGCTCTTATACATAAGAAAAAGTGATGCAATGGTAACTTCTCATAAACCAATATACAATCTGAACTCATCTGAACACCTCATCCTATTCCAGATTCAAGAAGCGTGTATTAAGACATATTAGCTGGTAGATATATATTTCATGCTGAAATGTTTCAAATACATTTACACTATCACTAAACCAAATTCTGTTTTGCAAAACTGAGATGTTTCTTTCTTTTACTGCTTTTATCTCTAACGGGGGGCTATATGAGACTTTTTTTTTTTAAAGGCACATCCTCTTAATCATATGTTTATTCCTGACAAACTGTATTTGGACTCTGCATGTAGGATCATGCTTCGCCCTTAGTCTTGTGAGTGGGCTGTTTCAGCAGGAGACGAGATTACATGTTTCCTGTTTAACAACCATCACTTATTATTGTGTAATATACCCCAAGATTCCTCCACCCACCCATCCTACTGATTCAAGACCTTCTGCTGATGCAAGTCTTAGTGGACAGAAATAAGCAGGCACCACGAATCCTTAGGTGAAAAAGCATTTCTAGAAAACTGCTGGGTGAGGAATAGTGAATTACTTAAGGGCTATCTGCTCTATTGGGATGGAACAAAATACATTTCAGCTGTTGGAACCATGGTTTTATCATATAGCCTAAGGTACTAGCAGCAGTAATAAACTTTCAAAGAATCACTTACATGAATAAGAGAGAAGCCAAGGATTCTCTAGGGATTAAAATGAATTCTATGCTGGAGCCTGCTGGCAGAAAATTTGGGTGTTTCACTGCCACCAAATTCACAGTGGGATGAGGTATGGCTAGCATTAGCCTTGCTCCGAGAAAGGAAAGGAAAGCTGATATACAGTAGGCAGACAGAAGTTGCTAAATGTGTGGGATAAATTGGACATAAAGTGTTTCAACTCCTGCCCTCAAAACGACGCTATAGAGCTCTGCACACCAAAACAACTAGACACAAGAACAGTTTTTTTTCCCAAATGTCATCACTCTGCTAAACAAATAATTCCCTCAACACTGTCAAACTATTCACTAAGGCTGCATTACTATTAGTCTTCTCATTGTTCCTATCACCCATCTCCTCCCACTTATGACTGCATGACTGTAACTTTGTTGCTTGTATCCTTACAATTTATATTGATATTGTTTCCTAGTATGATTTGATTGCTTATTTGTACCCTATGACTATCATTAAGTGTTGTACCTTATGATTCTTGATGAATGTATCTTGTTTTTTTATGTACACTGATAGCATATGCACCAAAGACAAATTCCTTGTGTGTCCAATCACACTTGGCCAATAAAGTATTCTATTCTATTCTATAACTAATAGTTTGCTGTTGCCATTCTTTAAAAGTTTTACAATTCTGCTTTTTTTTTTTTTTTCCATAGCAGCCTGCCGTCTTTGAAATTTGTGAGATAGACTTGATGAATGGAGTTTTTTCAAACTTGGCACCTTTCAGCTATGTTGGACTTCATTTTTTAGAATTCCCCAGTCAGTATTCTGGAAATTGAGGTCCAGACATCTTAAAGTTGCCAACTCCGCTCTAGTGCTTTTTGGACCTATGCTGCATGGTCAGCTAGTCATTCCATGAGACCCATGGCCAAATGCCACTCAAAGAGCAGCAGAAATGTGCAGCAGAAAGTACATGATGCATTTTAAAAGTTAAAAATGGAAAGTAATCCTTGACTTACAACCACAATTGAGCCCGAAATTTATATTGCTAAATGATACAGTTAAGTGACTTTTCCTCCATTTTATAATCTTTCCTGCCGCAGCTGTTAAGTGAATTGCTGCAGTTGTTAGGTTGTGAAGTGTGAATCCAGCTTCCCCATTGACTTTGCTCATCAGAAGGTTGCAGAAGGGGATCACATGACCCTAGGACAATGAAACCATTATAAATATGAACCAGCAGCCAAGCATCCAAATTTTGATCATGTGACCATGGAGATGCTGCCAATGTCATAAATATGAAAAAGTCTTAAGTCACTTTTATCAATGCCATTGTAACTTTGGTCATTAAATTAATGGTTGTAAGTCAAAGATTACCTGTATATGTGTTCTGACCTAGGCTTCCTTAGACAGTATACAGCACAAACTTAATCCCGGCAAACCTCTTTAATTCAGACGGCTGTGAATTATTGTCATTCCCAGTCAAAAGGCTTATCGAACAGTCTTGCAGGGGAGTGTTTAAAAACACTCACCTTATCTCCCTTGGAATTCTGCCAGATAACTAATTGCCACATGCAGGGCAAGGCCAAACTTAGCACAGAGTCAAACGGAACTTTTCCACAGCTTTTATCAACCAGAAGAACTAATTGCTTCCTGCAAAAGCTCATGTCCCGTTCGCTCCTCTTTTATGTCTTATGGGAGGGGCCAATCATCTTCAAGCCTTACTCCCAAGTTGACCCTGTTTTCTTAATTGTTCCTGTCTCCTGGCAGCTCTGCACATGCACACACTGGGAACAGGCTCCCGCTGTTCTTCTGCCTCGCTGATGTCAGACTCCGGAAGACTCTGGAAGCAGCAAAGAACTACCAAATGGCCTTGGCCCCCTCTCTGCCTCTGACTCAGAGCCATCATCTGAGCCTTCTCCAGACTCCAGGACTAGCCCACGTTCCTCCCCAACCTCCTCACTGTCTGAATCTGCTGCCAGCTCTACTGGGCACTGGCGGGCCGCAATAATATGCTCTAGTTAAATTATACACTTTAGGAAGCACGGTGCCCATCAGTCCCAAGTCTGATCAGATAAAATTTGTACAATCTGCCATTAAAAAAGCAGAATAGATATTAGATGAATTATAGAATATCTAAAAAAAAAAAAAAGAAACCTTGTTTGAAATGGAATTCATGTCCACTAGGTATCATTAATCGCAAGACTGGAAAACTTTATTTTCCTCCCACTCGACAAAAAAAAGCAAATGTTGCTAAGGAAATGAATTATTTTTAAAACACGGCAAGCTGATAAAACTCAGCTTTTAAGCATCACATTCTGTGGTGATTGCAACATTCAGCCAACTATGAGCTCATATTTTATCTCCGGAACACCCAGCTGGAAGAACAGCGCGAGATAAATTCCGTCCATCTGCTGGTGGCTGATCAGAAGAACCAAAGACATCTTGCTAAGACAGTTAGAAAAATACCGTTTTCCTGAAAACAAACATCTCTTTGACAATGGATAAATCAATTCCCCCCTGTTCATGAATTGGAGCAAGGGGATGTTTACTCAAATCACTCAACAATAGTGGTAATTAATTCAATTCATCGTTGTCCTTAGCAGGACATCAATAGATGCAGAATAAAAGAATAACAGAGTTGGAAGGGACCTTGGAGGTCTTCTAGTCCAACTCCCTCAGAGATTATTATAGTTCAAGCAGGAGACTCAATTTTATTATATTATTTTATTTTATAATTATAATTCAAGGAGGAGACCCTATACTTGTGATGGCGAATCTATGGCATGCATGCCAGAGGTGGCACACAGTAGCCTCTCTATGGGCACGTGAGCTGTCACCCAAGTTCAGCTCCACCGCGCATATGCACGCACCTCTCACCGACCAGGTGGTCTTCAGATCTCTGCTGCACATGTGCGGGGGACAGGACGTGTGTGGGGGGCCTGTGCATACATGGGTGGGGTGTGTGCATGGGGGTGTGAGTTCATGCCTGGGGTCAGGGCACATGTACGGGGCGCATGCGCGGGGTCCATGCATGCATTGCATTTTGGGGGTTTGGGCGCATGCAAGCTCATTCACGCGCATGCACATGGGCTTTGGGCACTTGGTCCGGAAAAGGTTAGCCGTCACTGCCCTATACCATTTTAGACAAATGACACTCCAATCTCTTCTTATAAACCTCCAGTGTTGCAGCACCCACAACTTCTGGAGGCAAGTCATTCCACTGATTAATTGTTCTCACTGTCAGGAAATTTCTCCTTAGTTCTAGGTTGGTTCTCTCCTTGATTAGTTTCCATCCATTGGTTCTTGTTCTGCCTTCAGGTGCTTTGGAGAATAGGCTGACCCCTTTCCTCTTCTTGGTGGCAGCCCCTCAAATATTGGACCCCTGCTATTATGTTACCACTAGTCCTTCTTTTCATTGGACTAGACACATCCAATTTTCTTGCCACTATTCTTCATATGTGGGTGCATTTTAGCTCTCCATGCATTATGATCCCTAAGGTTAAAAACCAATATATGAAAGGGTACACCAATGATGTAGACTTCTCCATTTAATATGCTTAAATAGTGCAATCAGAACAAGGCCTTACATTTTGTAAAATTTACAATGCAATCCTCAATGGCCTGCAATCCAAACATTGTTTGTTTTTTAGAAAAAATAACAAAACAAAAACTAAATAACAATTTAAAAAATGCAAATAAAATACAATCAATATATGTGGAAGAAAGGCTACCGTAATAGGTGATAAGCACCTGTGCTTCCTCCTTCCCCCTTCCTTGGGCTTCTCCCATCATTCAGACCACCCAGCTGCCGATCAAACAATAGCTGCCAATTAAACAACAGCTGCCAATCAAATAGCAGCTGCCAATCAAGCAGCAGCAATGATCTGGAGAAAGGAAGGAGAAAGGAATGGAAGATGGCTGCTTGGGAGCTCTGTAGACATAGGCCTCATGAAGTAGAGGGTGAATGAACAGAACCAAATTCTGGGGTTAAAAATGAAGATTAAAAATAAAAGATAGACATCCCTGATGAGAAGAAGTAACCAAAGAAGAAGAAGCAGCTGAGAAAACAGGGGAGATAAAGGCATTTTCTCCTTCCCTCACACCTGGCATGAGGTAAAAATTCCTCAAGACATTTTCCTCAAATGGAGCAAAGATGCAGAAGAGGAAAAGTGTTGAAAACCTCAGCCTGGAATAAAAAGCTGAAAGGTAAAGAAAGGTAAAGAAACTTAGACAGACCAGAAATAGAAAAAAGAAACCAGAAAACGATAAAGACAGGTTAAGGAATACAGTTCTGGAGAGAGAGAGAGAGAACAAGACCTACAGGGGTTATTAAGACAACAAAAATATTGAAGTCAGCCATAAATAAATAGATACAAAATAGAAGGATATGAAAATATAATGAACTGGGTCCTTAAGGACAATAGCATAGATAAGGAACTTACAGAAAATAGTAAAAAAAAAAGGGGGGGGGGTTATTAATATTCATGTCCACAATAGATGTAGGCATTTAATATTTACAATTGCTTTTTCTTTTATGTGTAAGATTTCCTTTTGTAAAATAAAAGTCCCCACTCCTCCCCAGAAATTAAAGGGAGATACCAAAAACAACAACAAAAAAAACAAAAAAAAAAAACCCAGCAACAAAGAAATAAACAAAATGAGGGGGGGGGAAATGTTATGTTTAAAATGGGAGGAGGGAACAATCACTATGTTGTGAATATTTAATAGGGCTCCCCTAATTCTGTATGGTTTAAGTTCAGGTTTCTGGAATCTACGTGCTTTCGAACTGCTAGGTTGGCAGAAGCTGGGACAAGTAACGGGAGCTTACCCCGTTACGCGGCACTAGGGATTCAAACCACTGAACTGTCGACCTTTCGATCGACAAGCTCAGCATCTTAGCCACTGAGCCACCGTGTCCCTTTTCTATTGTTAGAATAAGTCATTTATTTCCCCAGTAGAATCATTTACTTCAACTATGGAAATATAGCCTTATTTAAAGAAAGAAAAGTAATCCTTGATGGGATAAGGAAACTTAAAAAAGAAAAGCAAACAGAAAGATTGCTCATCTTTTTATTTCATTTTTTTAAGTGGAATTTACAGAGATTTTACAGAGTAGCCTTGCATTTTCCCATGTTGATTTCTGGACCAATATTAATTTCTGGGGTAAAATCAAATTTATGATAATTGCACCATATACAGTACATAATTTCAATTGCAAAAACAGTTGGGCTTTAAAGCAATATTTTATCTCGTTTGAGTACACCATTTCAGCAGGAAAATGGATTTGCCATTCTACCACCTGTTGGAGTAATTAGAACAAATACACGTGCCTGGCCACACTTATTACCACTACTCCAGAATAAAAGAGGAAACAGGAAGGGAAAAAAAGCAGGTACGTCATTGGCAAAAAAGCTGTTAGCAAACTACTTTGCAGCAAAAGCAAACTTATGTCCGTTCTGAACCAGCTCAATGCCTGGGTATTTTTAAATTCCATAATTAATAGCTTGATGCTTTAAAAGTCTTTCTTAAAAATTCATTATTACAAGAGAAGACGGAAAAAGAGTCGCATACACACTGATACTTGCCAGTACAACATTGTGGTACAGTTTGTTACAGATACTTATATTTAGCAGCATGATGCGGATCAGTGGGAAGCTGCATCCTCTTATGTGTTTCTCTTTGTTAAAAATAATAAAAAAATTACTAACTATTAGATGGGTACAGTTTATGAAATACCTATCAAAGCCAAATTGAAGCACCCTGAGGCTATATGCACACCTTCCATAGAGAAAAATATATGCCATCTAAATACAACTATAAAGGCCAAGCAAGAGAGACTTTTAAATTCAATTTTGCTAATTCATTTGTTAGTTCTTGTATAAAAGTGGAAGGAAGGTAGGTAGGTAGGTAGGTAGGTAGGAAGGAAGGAAGGAAGGAAGGAAGGAAGGAAGGAAGGAAGGAAGGCAAAGCATGTAGATTAAAATGCATTAAAGTTCATAAAGGAGAGGATAATTAATTACCTTTATATTTCTACAAGAGCTGAGAAGTTGAACAAAATCAACTTCTACCAACCAAAAACTACGGTTGGTGTAGTTTATTTTATGTTGGGAATACTTAATGTTTAGTAGTGAGAACAATTAACCCATGGAACAGTTTACCTCCAGAAGTTGGAGATTTTCAAGAAGAGATTGGGTAGCCATTTATATGAAATGGCTTGATCAATTGGCTAGAAGAACTCCAAGATCCCTTTCAACTAAGTTATTCTCAATGTAACTATTTGTTAAAAAGAGCAATAGAAGTGAAAGTAAAAAAGAAAAAAAGACACAGAACTTCACATTTGAAATCTTGGAAGACAGGCAATTATCTATCATCTTTTAACGGTCCCATAATCCCCTGCGGAGTGGAGTCTGGCAACTCAATGGAGCTAGTAGAATGTTTAATGGCCAGATGCCCTTCCTGTCGCTAATGTGGAGTTTTGTTCAGCAGATATATTCTCATTGTGCCCAGAAAGAGAAATATCTGCCTCTATCTAGAATCGAACTCACATCCTCCTGATTATGAGTCAGGAGCTCCACCTCTAGGCCACCGCACCACTCCTAGGCAATTATCTATAATCCTGACTTAGATGAACCATACTAAAGCAACTTCAAACTATGTTCCCTTTGCTGATTTCTAAACTATTTAACACAACCAAGATGTTTTGCTTTTGTTAACAATTACCCTTATTTAACATATTGAATACGGATTAGGAAGATCACAAATCAGTTCCATCCTCAGTTTTGTGAATCTGAATCACTGTCTCTTGGCATAAACTACCTTACAGGATTTCTGTTAATGGGGATAGTGACATCTTGTAGCCATGCTCCCTGGAGTAAAAACACCAGATAGAAATTCAATACAGCTGTCCCAAACTGTATATTTTGTAAACTGTAATTTCTTCAGGATTTTAAATTCTATTATATTCAGCCAGAGTGGCTGGGAATTCTGGAACCTGAACTGTATCTCTCCCAATCTGAAAGATATTGTGGTTGGGGAAGATATATATATATATAATGTCAGCACTCCAAACTACATTCACTCCAGTGCTGACATAAGGAAGAGAAGAGGATGTTTGACTCTTCACCTACTTATTTTCCCTGAAGATATTATCCCCTAGAAGATGAGTTGGGAGGGGGGACATTCCTGTGAGCTGAAGTAGTACATATGGGGAGAGTGACTTGGAAGATGGCCAATGAGACACAGAGAATTGGGGAACGGAAAGGGAGGGTTTGGGGTCAGAAGGTCAGTGCTGACTACGATGGACATCGTAACCTGTCATATAATGAAGCACTTCTCCACTACAGTTGTGGACCACTAAATAAATATTTGAAAATTGTGGGAACTACCCAATTAAACAAGCACCCCTCCCTACGTTTTAATCTTTAAAAGGACAAGGATTCACATTTTTCAGAGAATACAATAATTACTGTAGTTGCATTATGCATGCCTTTCTATCCTTCTCAATTTAAAAGGCTTTTAAAAACTAAATTTTATTCTAAAAAATTAATCCAAAAGGAAGCATTTATTTACCACTTGAATTATTTTATATACCCCATGCTGCCTCATAACAATTCCTCATAGCACAATCATGTTAGTCAAGGACATTTTTCAGTAGAAAAACAATGAGAATTCTACCTTCCATTTCAATCAAGGTGATACCGTTTCTAACTGTGAAAAGATGGAGATGGTTATCTGACTTAATGGTGGACAGTTAACCATCAGCCAGGAACCGAATGACATCAAAGCATCCAACTGGTAGTGAACAGTGTAAATGTTTGTGCTGGGGCTTTGGTTTCAAGAGTGATATGGCAACTGAATGCCCATGAAATTGGGAAGGCCAAGGTTCCAAGTAGGTTTTGAATGGTGCATCTGGTAGGCCTGGGCTTGTCGGCTGGAAAGTTGACAGCTCAGGTTTGAGACTTGAGCACAGGGTGGGTGCAACAGGGTGAGCTCCCATCCTCACCTCAGCTCCTGCCAGCCTTGCAATGTGAAAGCATGCAAATGCAAATAGATAAATAGGTACCACTTCAGTGGGAAGGTAACATGCTCCATGATGTCATGCTGGCCACATGACAATGGAAATGTCTTCAGATAACGCTGGCTCAATAACCTTGAAAGGGAGAGGAGCACCTCCCTCTATAGTTGCAAAGTAAAATCCACAGGGTCTCTTTAACCTTTTTTTTTTCCTGGTAGGCTGCAACAGACCATTGGATGAACATTCCACATACTTTCTGTGATTCACAGAGGAATCATTGATCCTTACTACTAAGAAAAACAAAAAAAAAGCTCTACGGATCCAAAGAAACATTTAAGATTTTAGGTTCATAACAAATTATTTAAAAACCTTCCATTGCTGCTGTTTTTACACAGACATAGACACACAAATGGGCCTTTAAAAAAAAAAATAGAAAGAAATAATCTCTTCCAACTACAGCAGGGGTGTAAAACTCAAGGGCCGTGGCCCGGATTCGGCCCATGGGGTGCTTAGATCTGACCCTCAGGCATGCCCTGGAAACAGTAAAGGACTGGCCTCTGGTGCTTCTGCCAGTGAAAACAAAGCCCAGATGGTTTGTGCAAGGTCTCCCCGAGCTCCGTTTTGGCTGGCAGAGGGCTGAAGGAGGCCATCATGGCCGAAAACAGAGCCTTGAGTGACATCATGCCCCCTCTGGCCACCACCACCCCCAACCCCCTGAGATCAAACACAACCCTGATGCGGCCCTCAATGAAATTGAGTTTGACACCCCTGAACTACAGATTGAATTTATTTCAATAGAATGAAGGCAAATACACTCTGGGCAACTGTATTCCTTCTCACAAGCACAATATGGAGATCATATAGACTAGAGGGGAAGGAGGCTCTGTTAATGCCCCACAAAGCATCCATAATCACGGTGGTGAAGATGTAACAGATTTTTTTTGCCCTCGTTATTGCTAAAAAAATCTTCCCTCTTCCGTCCAGGTTGGGTTTTATTCTAAAAAAAGGATTTTTTGCTGTATCCTCATTGCTCTCAAGATGTTTATTAATCAGAACATCCTTTGGAAAAGGAGAATTGCAGATAGGTAGCATGTTGTCTTCATTTTGGTTTGGGTTTTTTTTTTGCAGCGCAGGAAGGAAACATAACAGGTATTGCTCCCACAGCGGGGCTTATGAGTATGCTACGTAGCAGCTGGCATCTAAAATTCCAAGCCATTATGATTTTAAATATCCTTATTGTCATTAAAAAACAAAACAAAATGAAAACTAATTTAGAGCTCCAAAGTCCCTAATAGCACGAACAACCTACTTCATGCCAGAACAAGTTGGTTGCCAGCAACAGAAGATGTTGGCATGAGATATCACCATGACAGTTCTTTTCCCAACAGGAGAAATGGTCAAGCATTACACAGCAACATGTGAGAAAAAGATATCATTAAATCCAAATAATAATAATAATAATAACTTTATTATCATTGTACGTGTATATATAGTATACCCATAAATGAAATTCACTTAACACCCAAATCACAAGATATATTTTACAAGGCTGACTGTATGGAACTATTTTTGACTAGAATCCAAATCTTGCAGTTGGTATAAAATACTGCAGCAAAATGTCTATGGAGAATCTCAACCATCCAGGTCATGGTTGTTCCAAAGGTGCTTTTCGAAAAGGCAACCGGACTTTCTTGGGTTTTCTTTTTCTCCTTGAAAACATTTCATTTCTCATCCAAGAAGCTTCTTGAGTTCTGAAGAAGTTTTGTGGATGAGAAACAAAACATGTTCAAGCAAAAAACCAAGAAAATCCAATTGCCTTTTGGAAAAGCACTTTTGGGACAATGCAGTAGCTACATTAAACTGCTAACTGGGATTAAAAACAAGGATCCTGCCTTTACCAAAGGACTTGTGCTGGTAGCAGATGGTTACTGTCATTGTTGTATTTGTTGTTGTTGTTGTTGTTTTTCCTCTTGCAGAGCTGCCTGGACATTGAGACTTGCAGGAGAAGCCCTTCTGAAAGGACTTATTCTAACATTGGTTCCTACATCTGGTAGAGAGGATGGGGCTTTATCCCTCGTATCTGCAGCTCCTCATGAGTTATATTTCACTCATAACTCTTTGCCTTTACAAGAGCAATTAAAGATGCACTTCTTTAGCTAATTGTTTAAAGATCAAATAGCTGTACTTGTGCTTTATTAGTATTCCTAATTTTGTGCATTCCATATAGTTGTGTATGCTATTTCAATCCAGGACTGGACCACTGCAATGCATCTGAATTCTGCCTCCTCCTGTAGCAACATTTTTTGGTTACTTCTTGGAAGTGGAGTCAAGCAACCAATAGGATGACACGATACTTAAGGCACCAGTAAAAGTAAGGAGTCCCTGTGGATTTTTACTCTGCTAGTCATTGCTGACTACAGGGGGGCAGTGTTCATCTCTGTTTCAAAGCCATTGAGCCAGCACTGTCTGAAGATATTTCCATGCTCATGTGGCCAGCATGATGTCACAGAGCACTGTTACCTTCCCATTAAAGTGGTACCTATTTATCTACTTGCATTTGCATGCTTTCGAACTACTAGGATGGGCACTCACCCTGTCGTGTGGCACTTGGGTCTCAAACCTAGGTTGCTGGCCTTCCAGTTGACAAGTCTAGTATCTTAACCATACCACCAAAGGCACCAGAGTATCCCTTAAAAGAGGGGTTGGCAATCTTAAACACTTAAAGAGCCACAAAAGTCTTAACCGGAAGCCCCCCGTTCAATTCTGGAGCCAACCGGAAGTCCGGTTCCCCCACCATAGAGTCTCCTCCTAGTGCGGCATCCTTTTTCCTCTACTTGTCCTAACCGAGAGCCCTAACAATTGTGGAGCTGACTGAGACAGGGAGCTGCAGCAGAGGGATGAAAGAGCCACATGCGGTTCCAGAGCCGCAGGTTGCTGACCCCTGCCTTAAAACTTCTGCACTGGGGGTGGAGGGAATAATCTCATTCCCCTGCATGATGTGAAGAAGCTGGCTACCCAATGGTGCTATGACACTATGTGCTCATGAATTAATGCTCCCATTATTATCATCTTTTTTTTAATCCCTAGTCCAATTGCCTCAGTAACCACTTTCCTTGATCCATCCCAGTCAGCTATTACTCCATCAGTCTTGGATTCTGCAAAAGCATGTCATTTTCTTTGCAGAATCCCAACCCAGTTCCAGCAGATATTTTCTCTTAGCTGACATTGTTCCTTATGCAATTTTCTGGTGAGTTTCCTTGCTATTTTTTTTAGCATTGTCTATTCCTGTAGTAAACACAGGTTAAGAACACCTAGGTTTATATCCTTTCTCAGCTTCAGATGACTACAGGTCATCATTTCTTGAGGCTGTTGTTGAAATGCTTAATTAATGTGTCCTGGTCTGGACTCCCAAAGAAAATGCAGGATATATATGCAATCAATCAAATGAATAATTCATTTCCAATATTCCTTGCATTCTGCATATCCAAAAAATGTTATCCCCATCAGTTGCAAACTGAAAAAAACAGAAAGCCAAAGATATGAATCAATGTCAACAACTCTACATATTTGTTAAATTAATATTCTATTTTTATTTTTTTTTACATTTTATTGCACTGGACTGAGTGTGTGTGACTGGCCACAAATCACTCACTTCTGGGATGTTAATTCTGGTAGTGGCAAGATTCTCTTTCCCGGCACTGTTCTGTAAGATCTTTGTATTATACTACTTTAAAAAAAAAATTCTCTTATGCTTTATGATGCCACGGGGTTAGTATAGAGTTGGTCATCCTATAATTTAATTACTACTACTCACAGTTATGTCCTGGAGAATAATCTGACACCAGCCTGATGGCATATAACCAATCAAAAAGTCAGTCCATCAATCAGTATGCACTAATTGTATGTATCAATCAATAAACCCAACATTTTGAGCATGCTTCGAAGTCTCAGGTTCTGATATCCTTGGCTTAAATTTACAGCTGTGGGTATCTAGTCCAACCTGTCAGTTCAAAGCAGCCAAGTGCATACAAAAGTCTTGCAGCAGAGAGTCTGACAAGCATCTTGTCTGAACCGTACAACAGAAAATGGGTTTGTCTCCCAGGAACCCATCTTTCTACCTGTTATTTTGGGGGAAGCAGATTGGGAAAGAGCTCATCCCCACCATGAATGGTATCTGGAGTAAGATCTTTCTCTTGTACTTTGCTCTGTAGAGCTTAAGTCCAGGGGCAGCCAAGGAACAGCACAGCAATGTCCCAGAGGAGCAGAGAGAAAAAAGCACAATCATTTCCTTCACTTTAGCTCGAAAATAAATGGATGCGGGATCAGTCCAAATAATGAGAAAACATTATTATTGATTCTGAAATCACCTGTGACTAAACAGCAGAGACAGCCGGAACTTTTTCAATCAAAGCTCCGCATTCCAGCTCAAGAAAAAAACAGAGAAAAAGAAGGAGGAGGGGAAAGGAAAGGGGAAAAAAACCACACAGAAAACTGAATGATTCGGCTGGTTGCCACTCTCGCCAGTTATTGCAGCATTTGTAAACAGAAAAAGCAGACTTTCTTCTGTAAAAGAATACAATCAGCACCATCATAAATAACTGAGACATGTGTAAAAGCATTTTGCACTCCTGCGCAGGAAATGCAAATAATAATAATAAAAAAGTGAGCTCCACAATTGGTTTTATCAGATGTTCAAATGTGGAATGCATTATCTCCCTCACCCAGCAACCTTATTTTTCAGAAATAAATCAATGGAATAAAAATGCTAAATGTAAATACTGCAATTATCAGCAACTGGTATCTGATAACTTCCTGGCTAAGCTTATTGGAGTGGGGGGTGGGGATAGGAAAAGCTAGAGCATGTTATTGTTAGCTGCTTCATATAATTTTGGAATGAAATATATCATAGAATGAAACATTATGAGCCAGCAGTGTGCAGCAGCTGCCAAAAAAGCCAACACAGTTCTAGGCTGCATAATCAGAGGAATAGAATCGAGATCACATGAAGTGTTAATACCATTTTATTCCACACTTGGAATACTGCATCCAGTTTTGGTCGCCACGTTGTAAAAAAGATGTTGAGACTCTAGAAAGAGTGCAGAGAAGAGCAACAAAGATGATTAGGAGACTGGAGGCTAAAACATATAAAGAAGGGTTGCAGGAATCAAGTATGGCTAGTTTGATGAAAAGAAGGATTAGGGATGATATGATAGCAGTCTTCCAATATCTCAGGGGCTGCCACAAAGAAGAGGGAGTCAAGCTATTCTCCAAAGCACCTGAGGGCAGGACAAGAAGCAATGGATGGAAACTAATCAAGGAGAGAAGCAACTTAGAACTAAGGAGAAATTTCCTGACAGTGAGAACAATTCATCAGTGGAACAACTTGCCTGCAGAAACTGTGAATGCTCCAACACTGGAAGTTTTTAAGAAGAGATTAGATAACCATTTGTCTGAAGTGGTGTAAGGTTTCCTGCCTAAGAAGGGGGTTGGACTAGAAGACCTCCAAGGTCTCTTCCAACTCTAATATTGTAATGGTATGTCTGAAAGAGCTTGGGAGATGGAGCAAACAGATGCTGCCTAGGGAAGGGTCATATAAGAGAAGGAATTGTCCACAGCTAGATAATGGAATGAGGAAAAGGAACCAAAGGGACCACAAATTCAGAGGAATTGTTATATTTGATGTCCCCCCACCCCCCAAAAAAAGAACTATCCTGTCAGTCGTGTGCAATTACAAAAACAGAGACTTCAATGATTTTCAGCTGCTCCTTCAACTTTTTCATCGCAAAACAGGTAGTCCTCGACTTACAACAGTTCATTCAGTGACTGTGCAAAGTTACAACGGCACTGGAAAAAAAAATGACTTATGGCAATTTTTCAAACCCTGATGACCACCGTCACACCCCATAGTCACGTGATCAAAATGCAGATGCTCGGCAACTGGTTCAGGTGTCTGATGGTGAGTGTCATGTGATCAGCATTTGCGATCTTCTGACAACCAAGTCCACGGGGAATCCAGATTCATTTAACAACCATGTTACTAACTTAACAAATGCAATGATTCACTGAACAACTGTGGTGAAAAAAGTCATAAATTGGTGGGGAGGGGGGCAAACTCACTTAACAAACATTAGCAACATAAATTTTTGGTGCTTACCCATGGCCGTAACTCGAGGACCACCTGTATCAAGTCAAGATCTCTTTGTTTCCCTTGAATCGGAAAATACTTTGGCTATTTTCTCATCTTTGAAAGAAAACATCAATCCTTAGCAGTGAGAAAACGAGTGATTTGCTAGTGTCAGTTCAATGGGGGTGAAGGGGATTCACGTCTTGTGGCCAAAATATGTATGCAACTGTAGGTTACTAAGATGCTGTAGACACACACAGCAAAAAAAATAAAATAAATGGGGAAAAAAAAAGATTGCATATCCATAAGCTTAAGAGAGAGACATTAGCTGGAAATACCGCACAGCCACACAAGGCTACATAAACAACACACTGAGAAAATTTCACCTTAGGGTATTATACGGATTTTCACACTTTTATTAAGTAGGAATATCTGCAAAAATAGCAAAGGTTTAACACATCTCTTATATTGCTCACAGACACAGCATGACACCTTCAGAACTGTTTCCAGATCTTTATAGCACAGATACCAGGGATGGTTGCCAGCATCTCTGAGCATCATTCATTCCATTTCCACAACCCCCTCCTGTTCAAAGCAACTCTGGGAGCAGCCCTGACCACGGAGGGCTTGTTCCTGTTCGACAAGAAAAGTGAACCTGCCTTGGAAGTCTTCATGGGAAACCGTTCCGTATACCTAAGAGCTTCTATGTTATTATTTTCTAACCTAAAAAAAGGGGGGGGGAGAGAGAGTTCAGCAATTCAACAAGCTGCCAAAGAAAGCTGAGAAGTCTTCATACTTGGCTGTACGTATTTCCATCGCAGAGAATAAACACTGACAGTGTAAAAGAAGTCAGTAACTGAGGAAAAAATCCAAAAGGTGGTTGTGGTTGGAGAGGATGGAAAAAATGGTAAATATTTAATCCAGAGAAAAATGTATTTAATCTGGTTTCAGGAAGATCATGCTGACAATATAGGTAGAGAAAAAATGAGACTGTATTGTGGTTTAGGCTACCCCAGGGTAAGCAGTCACACACCATGTACCAGGCTGCCTAAAGTATTTCTTTTCCAAGCAAGAGTCTCGCAAGAGTTCTTTTTAATAAGATTTATTGAGACGAATGGGATGGTATTAGCAGAATTCTAGATCATATTTCCCATTTAGAACGTCTATTGCCAAATGTATTAAGAGTGATGATGATCTGTTTTGCTTTTTAACAGCCTCTTCTGATCCAGTGAAGGAGCAGATCTCTTTCTTGATAATGGAGAAATCTGTAGGTGGATACATACATAGTAATTTTCTGAATCTCCATCAGCCTTGGAATCAACTTTTATTGAATAGTTTTCTGTTTTCTGAATAGTTTTTATCCCAGAGCTATAATTGCACTCAACAATGAACTAAAGGGCCACCATCAGTGAGCTGTTGGATAGCATTACTTGGTCTGTTGTGTGGCTGTTTGGGTGGTTTAGGGGTGGGGAATTGTGGTGGGTGGGAGTGTGTTTGGGGATTGTTATATGTGTTAGACCTGGTCTTTGGGTGTTAAGTGAATTTTGTTGTATGGGTATACTGTGTATATCCATACAATGACAATAAAGTTATTATTATTATTCTAAATCCAGCCCTGCCTTGTAACCAAGATGGGCTTAGTTTTCATATTCTCAAAAGCTGGGTTCATGCAATTTGTTTAACTTGGTTTCTGATTTAAGCCATGTTCTAATTCTGAAAATACACTGCATTAGAAGCTCGTGTAGGTTAGCAGTAGCACTTTAAATTGCCAGAGGTGGCGATGAAGGCATGATTCAACCACATGATAGTTTTCAATCAACCCAATCCAGGGAGTCTCCAATTCAGGTAAGACATAACTTCCATTTGGTTTCCAGTTGGGCGAACCCCATTGGCTGTGGTCTCTATCCTGGTCATGACACTTCATCAAGACACACCCAACAGGAAACCCAATTGGACAAACAATAACTCCATCTTGCTTGAGTTCAATTTCAGTCTGTTCTCTCACAGTCCAGATCTTCAGCTTCTACACATTAAAACCAGAAGTGTGTTTCAGCAGATTCTGACCAGTTCTGGAGAACCGGTAGTGGAAATTTTGAGTAGTTTGGAGAACCGGTAAATGACTGGCCCCGCCCCCATCTATTCTCTGCCTCCCGAGTCCCAGCTGATCAGGAGGAAATGGGGATTTTGCAGTAACCTTCTCCTGGAGTGGGGTGGGAATGGACATTTTACAGTATCCTTCCCCTGCCACGCCCACCAAGCCATGCCACGCCCACAGATCCAATAGTAAAAAAAAAATAATCCCACCACTGATTAGAACATGACTTCAGTGGCATCATCGTCATCTGGCCTTGGGAAAGGTAAAGGTGAATATCTTTATCACTTTATATGAGCCAGGGTGGTGCAGTGGTTAAAATGCAGTACTGCAGGATCCTTCCACTGACTGCCGACTGCCTGCAATTTGGCAGATCGAATCTCACCAGGCTCAAGGTTGACTCAGCCTTCCATCCTTCCAAAGTGGGTAAAATGAGGACCCAGATTGTTGGGGAGCAATATGCTGACTCTGTAAATTGCTTAGAGAAGTCTGTAAAGTACTGTAAAGTGGTATATAAGTCTAAGTGCTATTGCTAACTTCACCTAATGATAAGACTCAAAATCAAACCATCTGATGGCTTCTCCCAGGAGCATTATGTCAATGTTAAATAAATAGCTGAGGAAATTGGAAAGGGGATCTCCCTCTTTCTTTCTCTCTCCTTTTCAAAAATACAACTCTGAAGGATGCAACAAACAAGGAGACACCAACAAATAGTTATGCACAAAATAATGAAAACAGTAGTTTGAATGTACCAAAACTGATTTTTCCAAGAGGCAACTGGGATATTCTGGTTTTTCTTTGAAGATGTTTCGCTTCTCATCCAAGAAGCTTCTTCAGCTTTGACTGGATGGTGGGGAATGGAAGGATCCAGTCTTGGATACAGTTTAGAGCTGAAGAAGCTTCTTGGATGAGAAGTGAAACGTATTCAAAGAAAAAAACAGAAAGTCTAATTGCCTCTAGAAAAAGCACCTTTGGAACAACCGTGACCTGGATGACTGAGAATCTCCATAGACAACAGTTTGAATGTTTTTCTATTGTCCTGGTCATCTCCTCTTTCTCTGCCAGGGATGATAGAGAGTTCAGTTGGTACTTTTCATGGAGTCTTACCTTGAACTGTAGTTTCCCATCAGATAATGAAGACTGGGTAAAGGTAAAGGTTCCCCTTGCATGTATGTGTCATTCCCGACTCTAGGGGACAGTGCTCATCTCCGTTTCAAAGCCGAAGAGCCAGCGCTGTCCAAAGACGTCTCAGTGGTCATGTGACCGGCATGACTAAACGCCAAAGGCGCACTGAATGCTGTTACCTTCCCACCAAAGGTGGTCCCTATTTTTCTACTTGCATTTTTTACGTGCTTTCGAACTGCTAGGTTGGCAGAAGCTGGAACAAGTAACAGGAGCTCACCCCATTACGCGGCACTAAGGATTTGAACCGCTGAACTGCCGACCTTTCTGATCGACAAGCTCAGCATCTTTAGCCACTGAGCTACCATGTCCCTAGTGAGCCTAAGGAAGACTAGGAAACCGGAATTCTCCGAGTTTAGAAAAAAGAATGTTTGCAAAACATGACCGCACAAAAACAGCTAGGCATTCCATTTGTTTCTCTAACCTGCTAGCCAACTCCCCCTTAAATCAAGAGAGATTTAGAGAGTGGAGAGTGGATTTAGAGGATTTTAAGATTAATGTCGAGCCCCCTATCAGTAACCAAGAAAGTGAAATTCTCACATGGTGATTTTAGTCAGTAAAATATGAGATAGGTTCCAGAATCACGGAAACTGAAAATGGGTATATTGTATTCCCCATTTCCATCAGTGAGTACATTAAAGTGACTTTTCCTTGATACCGTTGATCCTCTTCCTAACTTTCTCTTGTTTTAGGGGAAGTGGCTATCTGTTTAGGACAGGAGTCTTCAAACTTGGCAAACCTGTGGACTATAACTCCCAAAATTCCTCAGCCAGTTTTTCTGGGAGTTGAAGTTCACAAGTCTTAAAGTTGCCAAGTTTGAGGCCCTCTGGTATAGGAGATATAAATGGAAAGTCCATCTGTTCTTGTTTTACAGCGTCTTGCAAACACCCATTCTTGTTTTCAGGCTAAGCTACTTCCATTACAACTAGCCATAAAAACCAAGATTCCTACAGTAATCATCTGTAACATCTTGTTAAATTAAAAAGGGACCTTTACACCAAAGTGATTTTAGATGGTCTCCACTGCTCAAATTATCAGCAGCCAAGAGACTGACTTTAAGGTTACCTTGTGCTCAAGGAATTCCTTGTTTTAGGGTCCTTCCATAAAAGACGGAAGTGCCACAGGATGAAAATCCTAGAGCAGGGGTGTCAAACTGGATTTCTTCAAGGGCTGGATTAGCATTGTACTTGTCCTCTGTGGGCCAGGGAGGGGGGGGGATGGGATGGACTCCTCCTGCAGCACTCTGCCAGCCAAAAATGGGCCTCCTGCAGCACTCTGCAGGTCGAAAATGGGCCACGGGGGGGCCCAAACAAGGGACCTCCATGGCCTCTTGAAGCACTTTGCCGGCTGGTGGCCCATTTTTGGTCTCCACAGCCTCCTGCAGCACTCTGCTGTCCGAAAACAGGCCATGGGGCCACACGAGTCCACCCTCCCCATGGCCCGTTTTCAGCTGGCAGAGTGCTGCAGGAGGCCGTGAAGGCTGAAAACGGGCTGGCAGAGGCACCACAGGCCGGTCCTTCGATATTTCCAGGCTGGCTCCACGGGCTAGATCTAAGCACCCTGCAGGCCGGATCCAGCCCGCAGGCCTTGGGTTTGACACTCCTGTCCTAGAGGAAGACCCGTCAGGAAACAGTGCACTATAAAATAATACGCACATAAAGGAACCTTCAATTTAAAACCAAACTTCAAAATCAAATCTATGGAGATTCTCCATAGGTTCATTGTCATGGTCATGGTTGTCCCAAAGATGTTTTTCAAAAGGCAACTGGACTTTTTTGGGTTTTTTTTTTCCTTGAAAACATTTTGTTTCTCATCCCAGAAACTTCTTCAGTTCTGAAGAACTGAAAAAAAACGGAAGAAGCTAACATTATACAATTATCTTTACTTGCCTAAGACATGTTAAGGGAACTGATGGAGAACTATTTTCTATGATCAGGTCACCTCCAAATGAGATGTAGTTCTCATCGTACCAAACTAATAGCTGAAGCTCTAAGAATTTAAGAATTCAACACCTGGAGGAACCATGCTGGGAATGATATTGTTAGTCCTCTATGAAATGGGAATATTGAAGATGGAAGCAACTGGGGAAAAAAGTCCTATTTATTGCTTTCCTACAGTGCACTGATCCTAAACAAATATGAATTTCAAAGATTTAGCAAGGATCTTGAAGTAAACCAAGAAGCCATTTCATTGTTAAAAACAAAATATTTACACAGTTTTTTTACCCTATGGAGAAAAAAAAAAAACTGAACTTGGCTTGTTTGCCATATCCAAAAAAAAAAAAAAATCATTTACCAAGAACTGAAGATAAAAACAGACATGGGGTGAGGATCTTCATAAAAATGCCCATGCTAAAATATGTTATAATTTATGCAAGCTAATAGTGTGTTTCTCCCAAAATAACACCTATCCCAAAAATAAGCCCTACCATATTTGTGTGTGTGTGTCCAATATAAGCCCTATCCCCAAAATAATGCCTTCTTTTCTTTCTTTTTTTTGTCATTGTCTCCAGACCTCCTGCCCTGCCATGAGGAAGCAGAAGAAGTGGGCCTCCCATGCACTCTTAAAGTACATGGAAAAAAATAAGACATTCCCCAAAGAGCCCAGAGCCTGTAGTACAGTGGACTAAAGCACTGTTATTAACACAGCTGTCTGCAATTAAAGTAAGTTCGAATCTTGCCAGGCTCAAGGTTGACTCAGCCTTCCATCCTTTCTAAGGTAGGTGAAATGAGGACCCAGATTCTGGGGGCAATAAGCTGACTTTGTATAAATATACAAAAGTATGAAGGCTATTGCTTAACGCATTGTAAGCCGCCCTGAGTCTCCGGAGAAGGGTGGCATATAAATTAAAGCAAAAAAAAAAAAAAAAAGAGCCTTAGTACTTATTTTAAAGCCCAAAAGAAAATAAGACCGGGCCTTATTTTTGGGAAAACATGATATTTATATCTGACTAATTCAGAGACTATTCTTTTACTAATTTTTCTGTGCATCACGTAGATGTTAGACTCCTAATCATCAAAGGGAAAGAGGTTTGAGTGAAAACTATAATTTTGTACTATACGCAAGAATCAGAAATATTAGAAGGGGAATGTACTTAGAGGCCATCTACTCCAACCCCCTGCTCAGCACAGTATCTACTAATGGCTATTCAGCCTCTGCGTGATTATGTCCAGTGAAGAGAAAGAAACCAATTCATGCCTATTTCCTTAGTGGACAATGCTGAAGTGCCAAATCTTAACATCAGTATAAGCAATTCAAGGATTGGGGGGAACCAAATATCAGAAACTGGTCATCAAAAGTCTGTTAAATCACAGAGATAAAGTCATATTTAATATCTCCTCCAGAACCTTTCCATAAATAGCAATCAAAGTTTAGCCTTTAATAAGGGAGAAAGGGAAATTATAAAGTACAAGAGGAAATATCTCATTAGAATGCTAGTAAGGAGACTCCAACTAACATAATAGGGTAGGTACTGCCCTGAATAACAGAAGTGGCCAAGAACAATTATTCACTGGGATAATGAACGCAACCGTGACCTCCTTCCCATTCTAAGCAGTTTGGCAATTGTGCCATTGGGACACTCCTAAAACCACAGACCGCAGAGTAGATTCAGTGGTATAGAAAAACCACACAACACAAATGTCTCTCCTCAAGCAATCTGCAGTCACCAATAACTGTTAGGTCCTGAACTCACCGCTACCTTTGCAAACATTATGGTTGGTCCTGAGTCTATACAGGCATCATCATTTTCTTTTAATGACCCCATAATCACTTGCGAGTTGGAGTCTGGGCAACTGAATGGAACTGAGTGTTTACTGGCTGGATACCCTTCCTGTCGCCAATGTGGGGCTTGGTTCAGCAGATACATTCTCATTGCTATAGGTAAAGGTAAAGATTCCCCTCGCACATATGTGCTAGTTGTTCCTGACTCTAGGTGGTGGTGCGTATCTCCGCTACAAAGCTGAAGAACCAGCGCTGTCTGAAGACATGTCCATGGTCATGTGGCCGACATGACTAAACGCCAAAGGTGCATGGAACACTGTTACCTTCCCACCAAAGATGGTCCCTATTTTTCTACTTGCATTTTACGTGCTTTTGAACTGCTAAATTGCCAGAAGCTGGGACATGTAACAGGAGCTCACCCCATTAGGCAGCACTAGGGATTCAAACCGCTGAACTGCTGACCTTTCAATCGACAAGCTCAGCATCTTAGCCACTGAGCCACCGCGTACCTTCTCATTGTTATACAGTATACCAGTAAAGGAGAATATTTGTAGCTCAGGGTTGAAATGGGGGAGTCCTTGGTGCTCTCTCTTGCTTTTCCTGTGGATGTTTCATTACCCAAAATAGGGAACATCATCTGTGTTAAAGACTAGCCCTGATGATGTTACCTAGATTGGTAATGAAATGTCTGCAAGAAAACCACCAAGCTCTGAATGGTGTTGCTAATCCATCCTACACACTTATAACAGATTAACAGAGTTGGAAGGGACCTTATAGGTCATCTAGTCCAACCCCCTGCTGAAGCAGGAGACGTTATACCAGTGATGGCACCGAGTGCCCAAACTGGAACGCCCCTGCCAGAGCGCCGGAAACCCGAAGACCAGCTGGCCGGCACACACATACCTGTTTTTGGCCATTTTTTGGCCTGTTTTCAGGCTGTTTTCAGGGCTATTTTCAGGCGGTTTTCAGGCGGTTTTTCAGAAACCAGAAGAGAAGCTTGCAACGGTGCACATGCCCACAGAGAGGAATCTGCGTGCCACCTCTGGCACGCGTGCCATAGGTTTGCCATCATGGCCCTATACCATTTTTGACAAATGGCAGTCCAATCTTTTCTTGAAAGTCTCAAGTGATGAAGCTCCCACAATTTCCAAAGGCAACTTGTGTTCCGTGGGTTGATTGTTCTCACTGTCAGAAAGTTCCTCCTCATTTCTAGGTTGAATCTCTCCTTGGTCAGTTTCCATCCATTATTCCTTGTCTGGCCTTCAGGTACCTTGGAAAACAGCTTGACTCCTTTCTCTCTATGGCAGCCTCTCAAATATTGGAACACTGCTATCATGTCTTCCCTGGTCCTTCTCTTCACTAGACTAGCCATGCCCAGTTCCCAACTTCAAACACATGCTCCCCACTAAAGAGTTCGACATTACTCTTCATCAGCGTGGGAAGTGACCCCCCCCCCAACCTGAGGCTTGGTAAGAGCTTCCCATCATCCCCATTGCTTGATCAAGCCATTGACTGTGCCTGTTTATGGTCATCATTTATGAGCTTTACCCTGACTTTCCCAGAATCCTGGCCTTCAATATTGTATTTGCTTTGATGCAGAAGCTATCAGCTTGGTAATGTTGTGTATTTCCACTAAAATAGCAAACTGGGATCTCTTTAAGAACCCATGAGCCACCTTTGATTTTGACTGTGCTCGGATGTTCAGTTGAAGCTCAGCACACAACAGCTGCTTCGGTTTTTCTAGTTAACGGTTCTGGTCCCATCAGATCCCTGGGCTACATCAACAAGCATACGCTGCCGGAGTAAAACTACCCATTAGGGTAGGTCTGCGCATAATTTTTTTTTCCCCCAGTCATTGCTCCACACCGGCATTGTCACCTTGTTTTAACCAAACTGAACTATGCTTTGACATTGCACTAAACATTTCCTAATTATACGGTGACCCTTTTTGTACAATAGAATCCTATTAGCGTTCACATTAATCAGCGATTCCTTGGATGCTAATTTATTTCTTGTTTGGCCTGGAATTTTAATAGCCGCACCAGGAGATGTCAAAAACTGCATAAGCTTTTATTGCAACGTTTTCGGAGCCGGAGAAAGCAATCTATAGATCTCTGCCAAAGGTATCAGGCAGCCAATCTCCTCTCTGGTCTCTAGGGATGTTGCTTAAGTCTATTCTTTCAAAGTATTTTGAATGAAAGTATTTATCTGAAAGGCATACAGGTAGTCCTCAACGTACAGCCACAATGGAGCTCAAAATTTATGTTGCTAAGTAAGAAATTTGTTAAAGCAATAGCAATAGCACTTAGACTTATATATCGCTTCACAGTGCTTTTTACAGCCCTCTCTAAGCAGTTTACAGAGTCAGCCCTATTGCCCCCAACAATTTGGGTCCTCATTTTACCCACCTCAGAAGGCTGAGTCAACCTTGAGCCTGCTGAGATTTGAACTGCCAAATTGCAGTCACCTGGCAGTCAGCAGAAGTAGCCTGCAGTACTGCACTCTAACCACTGCTCCACTCACAGTTATGTGAGTTATGCCCCATTGTATGACTGTTCTTGCTACCTTTGTTAAGTGAATCACTGCCGTTGTTACGTTGTTCAGTGAATCTGGCTTCCCCACTGACTTTGCTTGTTGCAAAAAGGGATCACGTGACACTCCAAAAGTCGTAAGTATGAACAAGCACCCGAATGTAAATCACATGATCGTGGGGATGCTGCAATGATCATAAGTGTGAAAAACAGTCATAAGTCACTTTTTCCAGTACCTTTGTAACTTTAAGCAGTCACTAAAGGAACTGTTGTTAGTCGAAGACTACCTGTAATTTGGGAGAAAAAAATTAATGTGTCAGGGTATGTAGATTTAATAGCTGTAAGCTGATGGAAGGTTGTAAGCGGAAGCAACTGAAAGCTGATGCAATGGAAATGAGGCAGCAGGGTTACTGTCACTTTAAGAAGCTGGGTAAGAAGCTGTCTATGTAAGGGAAGCCATTAGAGGGCGTTTCCCTTCTCCTCATGTTCTCTCTCATTGTGTATCTCATTGCTTCCCTTGTGTCAGTAGCCGTATGATAAGCAGGGGTGAAATGCTCCAGGATTGGACCAGATCGCCTGATCCAGTAGCAATTTTTCCCTGTGGTTCAGCGATCCGGTAGCAATCGCCGCCTGGGTGTCATTACTTCCTGGTTTTAACCAGGAAGTAATGTTTTTTTATCTTCTGTGCATGCGCAAAAGGTTTTGCGCATGTGCAGAAGGTGTGTGTGTGTGTTTGGCGAATGCGCTTCTGAATCGGTAAGAAAGGTAAGTAGATTTCATCCCTGATGATAAGGTATTTAACCACGTATAAGTCTGTATATATTTAGCTGTATATAAACCACTGTTATTTATCTAAAGGCTCTGGGTGCTGGGTGCTGTGTTTTTGCTCCTGGGTTTATCTCATAATACTAGTTACGCTGCCTAAACTCTGACATAATGGGTGTATTAAATTATTTTATTTTGTTTATCTTTTCAGAAATGTTGGATCTGGTTCTTTTATTATTATTATTATTAAAATTACTTATTGGAGTCATTACATGAAATGATCCCCCACCTTCAATTCCACCCCACTAATATTCCAATTAATAAAGATTTTCTCTTATAAAGAATAACCCAATTCCCAGCAAAACTAGGACAGACCCGCCATGAATTCTACATAAGATTTTTTTTAAAAAAATAACTCTTTTGTAACCATCTATTAATTTAATTTCATTCCTCACTCTTTCAAAATGCCACTAAGTTGGGTGTGAGAAAACAGAACAGAACTGAAGAGCCAACAAAGCTTTTATGTACGCCAAAACAGATAATTGGTCTGGCTTATTTATAACTGTCCACTGTGAATGGCGGACAACTCTAGAAAATATGCAGCACTGTCTTTTTCTATCTGTTTGCCTATGAAGATTCTCAGTCATCCAGGTCATGGTTGTCCCAAAGGTGCTTTTTCAGGAGGCAACTGGACTTTTCTTGCTTTTTCTTTGAAGACGGTTTCGCTTCTCATCCAAGAAGCTTCTTCAGCTCTGACTGGATGGTAGGGAATGGAAGGATTTATATTCCTTGCAGACAGTTGGGGAGGCAAAACAAAAAGGATGCAAATGACCTGCTGTCTGCAAGGAATATAACTCTTTCCATTCCTCACCATCCAGTCAGAACTGAAGAAGCTTCTTGGATGAGAAGCGAAATGTCTTCTCATCCAAGTTTTTTCTTTTAAATGGCTCTGATGATCCAAGCTGAGTTGGCTGCTAACCGGTAGCAAAAATCCCCCCCCCCCAGCCTCCAGCTTGCTTACCTTAGCTACTGGTCACAACGCCTGCCTTGCTTCACTTGCTGTAATACCTGCAATCCATTGCATCAGCAAGCAACTGATTCTCCCTGCCTGCAATCAAGCTCATCGGTGAGCAGCTCTATCTGCCTTCCTGCCTGCCTTGTACATTCTATTGCAGGGCTCTCCAACCTTGGCACCTTTAAGACTTGTGGGCTTCAACTCCCAGCAAAGCTGGCTGAGGAATTCTGAGAGTTGAAGTCCACAAGTCTTAAAGTTGCCAAGGTTGAAGACCCCTGTTCTATTGGGTAAGTTTTCTTCCCCTTTGGGAGCTTTAAAAAAAATAGTTAATTGGGGGTTTTTTTTAGTTGTTCTTTTTTTAGATCTAGCCATTTAAAGTTTAGGAAGTTTTAAATTTAGCTGCTTTTATATAAAAATAAAAATAAAATAAAATAATATTTGTGCAGCTTTCTGAGATTTAGTGTGTTTCTGTAGTGTTTCACTCTAACTACACAAACACACAAAATCTCACAAAGCTGTATGTGGAATTTTGGTGTGTGAAGTGTGAAAGTTGGTTTTTTGGGCTTTTTATGGCTGTGTGAGGTTCCTGCTTGTTGCAGGGGCCATTTTGGGTCTAGCACAGCTGCTTTTACATTGTGGGAGAACCAGTTGTGTTGTGTTGTGGTGTGTGTGTGTAAAGTGTGAAAATTGTTTTTGGGGGGCTTTTTGTGGCTGTGTGAGGTTCCTGCTTGTTGCAGGGCCATTTTAGGTCTAGCACAGCTGCTTTTACATTGTGGGTAAGCCAGTTATGTTGTGTTGTGTTTTGTAGGTTAAAAAAAGGCAAAGAAGTGACATCGACTTGGCCACGCCCACCCAGTCACCTTACCACCAAGCCACGCCCACTAATTAAGCCACGCCCACAGCAAAAAAAATTAGATTTCACCCCTGGTTGAGACTCTAGAAAAAGTGCAGAGAAGAGCAACCAGGATGATTAGGGGACTGGAGACTAAAACATACGAAGAACTGTTACAGGAACTGGGCATGGATAGTCTAGTGAAGAGAAGGACCAGGGGAGACATGATAGCAGTGTTCCAATATTTGAGGGGCTGCCACAGAGAGGAGGGGGTCAAGCTATTTTCCAAGGCATCCGAAGGCCCAAAGACAAGGAATAATGGATGGAAACTGATCAAGGAGAGATTCAACCTAGAAATGAGGAGGAACTTTCTGACAGTGAGAACAATCAACCAATGGAACAGAAGTTGCCTTCGGAAGTTATGGGAACTTCATCACTTGAGACTTTCAAGAAAAGATTGGACTGCCATTTGTCAGAAATGGTGTAGGGGACTCCTGCTTAGGTGGAGAGTTGGACTAGATGACCTATAAGGTCCCTTCCAACTCTGTTAATCAGTAAAATATGATGGTTGCAATGTCCTGGGGTCATGTGATCATCTTTTGTAACCTTCTGATCAGCAAAGTCAATGTGGAAGCCAGCTTCACTTAACAACCGTGTCACAAATTTAACAACTGCAGTGATGTCACCATTGTGGCAAGAAAGGTCATAAAATGGGGCAAACCTCGCTTAACAACTTTCCCATTGAGCAACAGAAATTTCGGGCTCTATTGTGGTCGTAGGTTGTGGACTATCTGTACAAGATATTAATAGGTGTTTATCCAGAGTTTTAGTCATCTCTCAAAATCACCTGCCAATTTGAAACCCAGTGCCAGGACTTGGGAAAGGTGCCAACATTGGAGAAAGTAAAGATAGAAATTGCAGAGAGATCATTTCTTGCCTTTTTGAAATTGTCACAAGCTGACTGCAGTCTGATTATATAGAACACTAGAGGCCAAGCATTGAATGATGGCAGGGACAGGGTAAATACTAAAGGACAGGGTTTTTCTTTTTTCCCTCCCCAAATAATTTTCCTTTCAAATTAGAGGGTCATCCTACATAGACTGGCAGCATAGTAATGGAGACAGGCAAGTTCCATTGCAGGTTTGTCTGAGTAGTCTTGGTAAGATCATTTCAAAACCAGAACCTTCTATCTTTGGAGAAATGCAGCAATTAGAAAAAAAATTCAAAGGCACCAATGCAATGAATATAAATTTTGATAGCAAATGTTCAAGACTCCATAGAGAAGAGGGGATACTCAAGGCTTGGGAAGCAAGGGGTTCAATTCTGCTTTGTATTGGATGGCATGGCATGGCATGGCATGGCATAGCAAGAATAGAATAGAATAGAATAGAATAGAATAGAATAGAATAGAATAGAATAGAATAGAATAGAATAGAATAGAATAGAATAACAGAGTTGGAAGGGACACTGGAGGTCTTCTAGTCCAAACCCCTGCTCAGAATAGAACGGAACAAAACAAAACAAAACAAAACAAAACAAAACAAAACAAAACAAAACAAGAGTTGGAAGGGACCTTGGAAGTTTTCTAGTCCAAACTCCTGCTCAGAATGGAATGGAATGGAATGGAATGGAACTGAGTAGAGTAGAGTAGAGTAGAGTAGAGTAGAGTAGAGTAGAATAGAATAGAATAGAATAGAATAGAATAGAATAGAATAGAATAGAATAGAATAGAATAGAATAGAATAAGAGAAGAGAAGAGAAGAGAAGAGAAGAGAAGAGAAGAGAAGAGAAGAGAAGAGAAGAGAAGAGAAGAGAAGAGAAGAGAAGAGAAGAGAACAGCTTTATTGGCCAAGTGTGATTGGACACACAAGGAATTTGTGTGGAGGCAGGCAGGAAACCTTATACCATTTAAGACAAATAGTTGTCCAATCTCTTCTTAAAAACTTCCAGTGTTGGAGCATCCACAACTTCTGGGGAGCAGTTGTTCCACTTGTTTATTGTTCCCAATGTCAGGAAATTTCTCCTTAGTTCTAGGTTGCTTCTCTCCTTGATCGGTTTCCATCCATTGCTTCTTGTTCTACCTTCAGGTGCTTTGGAGAATAGCTTGACTCCCTCTTTTTTGTGGCAGCCCCCGAGATGCTGGAACACTGCTACATTACATTTGGTTATACAGGCCAGACCATACAAGCATGATTACATTTGACTCCTAAACTCCTGAGATATTGGAAGACTGCTATCATGTCACCCCTAATCCTTCTTTTCATTAAACTAAACATACCCAGTTCCTGCAGCCATTCTTCATATGTTTTAGCCTCAGTCCCCTCATCATCTTTGTTGCTCTTCTCTGCACTCTTTCTAGAGTCTCAACATCTTTTTTACATCGTGGTGACCAAAACTGGATGCAGTATTCCAAGCGTGGCCTTCCCAAGGCCTTATAAAGTGGTATTAACACTTTGTGTGATCTTGATTCTATCCCTCTGTTTATGCAGCCTAGAATTGTGTTGGCGTTTTTGGCAAGTGCGATTCACTTCTGGCTCAAACTTAAGTGATTATCCACTAGTCTCTGAACTCTTGAAATCGGCAAATTTGATCTACCTCTATATGTGGTGTACTTATGAGGATAAAATGGAAGAGCAAGACCTGCATAATTCTTATTCTTTCTTGAAAAAAAAAAGCAGGATCTCACCATAATAAAAGAAACATAAGAAAAAACCCCAAATCCCTGAATTAAGATGCTCCCATTCATCTTTTTACAGCATGGCAAAGAGGAACAAGATTCCTGAATTTTCATAACCTACTGAAGGTCCTGTTACAAGACCTAAAGCTCCAATTTGTAAGATTCTAGAGAGACAAATGGGAAAAGAAGAGGTGAAAAGAATCAAACCATGGATGGATAAAGTGAATATCAAGGATGATTGCCCCAAATATTGAACATCTCTAATCCTTAAAATCAAATAATCCCTCCTCCTCACTCGGTTGCTAAACTGAAGGCAATAGGTTTTGTGCCTAGAAGGCATGTAATAGTATCTGAGTCTCACAGGATATAGGGAAAACAACAGAAACCAAAATACCAACCTCAAAAAAAAAAGAGAGAGAGAGAGAGAGAGAGGGAGGGAGAGGGAGAGAGAGAGAGAATATGTACAGCAGCATCAGTTACATTTGCAAGGACAACATAATATGTTTCAGCAACACTTTCCGACATTTCTAATGAGCATTTACAGCTAAGACTAGGGATGACATGATAGCAGTCTTCCAATATCTCAGGGGCTACCACAAAGAAGAGGGAGTCAAGCTATTCTACAAAGCACCAGAAGACAAGATGAGAAGCAATGGATGGAAACTAATCAAGGAGAGAACCCGGGGGTGGGCTGCTGGGGGTTCGGAGGGGTTCGGGAGAACCTCTAGCTAAGATTCTGTGCAGTTCGGAGAACCCCCAAATCCCACTCTTGGCTGGCCCTGCCCATCCTGCCCCATCCCTCCCATGAGTCCCCTCGTGGCCCATTTTGGATGCAGGTCAATGAAGAGCCTGGATAACTCAACGGACAGAGCACTGTAATTTAACACCAGCTGTCTGCAATTAAAGTAAGATCGAATCTCGCCAGGCTCAAGGTTGACTCAGCCTTCCATCCTTTCTAAGGTAGGTAAATTGAGGACCCAGTTTATGGGGGCAATAAGCTGACTTTGTATAAATATACAAAAGTATGAAGGCTATTGCTTAACGCATTGTAAGCCGCCCTGAGTCTCCGGAGAAGGGCGGCATATAAATCAAATTAAAAAAAAAAAAAGAGTGCACGCGGAGGCTCGGGGAGGGTGAAAAACGGGCCTACTGGAAGTCCGTTTCCGGCCTTCAGAGGGCCTCAGGAGCCTCCCCTCCCCCATATATATATATATATATATATATATATATATATATATATATATATATAGGGTAAGATCTGCTCCACCACCCCCACCCCTATCCTTCCGCAAGAGCCTGAAGTCTTGGCTCTGCCACTTGGCCAGTTGACCAAGTGGGGAAGTTCCACATTGCAGGCCACTGGATTGGTGGCCATCCATCTTTTTGGTTATCGTATTGCTGTATTATTCTCATTTTGTTCCGTTATCATCAGAGCTCTCTGTCCAGAAGAATTCAGTCCTAGGAAGAGCTAAGATCCTGCGCAGAACTCTCAAACTCCCAGGCCACTGGTAGAGAACTCCAGATTGAGAATGGTACATACCACCCAGAGGGGTGACAAGGGAGTTTTATATATTCATTGATTCCAGTGCACGAAGCCTCAGATAAGAGATTTATTGTAGAAAAAACTGCTATGAAGTCATTAGGAAATTATTCCAGCGACAGCTGTGTGTCCAATAACACTCTATTTATACCACATTTGGTGCTGAAATGTATTATAAAAGGAACTGCCCTCAGCTCCTTCCATATGCCTGAGACTGGAAAAAGACACAGCTTCCTTAACAATTCAGGCAGGGTGCTTGGCCCGGACTCCACATATTCTAAGACTGGAATTGCCCAAATAAAAACTAGCAAAAAAGCACATTGATGTACTAACTAACCTGAGTCAGGGGTCCAGAGTATGGTGCCTCGGGGCAAAAGATGTGTTATATATTTTTATAGGTAGTCCTTAATTTAAAATCACAGTTGTGGCCAGCATTTCTGTTGCTAAACGAGGCAGTTGTTAAATGAATTGCGCCTGATTTTATAACCTTTTTTTTTTTTGCCATGATGTCTGCACTAAAAGGAATCACATGGTTCTTAAGTGATTGCAGCTTTTCCCCGTTAACTTTGCTTGTCAGAAAGATGGTAAATGGAAATTACCTGACTCCAAACCCTGCGACTGTCATAAATACATAGTGCCAAGCATGATCACAGGGACAACGCAACAGTCATAAAGGCGAAGTTTTGCTTGTAGGTCACATTTTTCAGTGCCATGGTAACTTTGAATGATTGCTAAATGAATGGTTGTAAATCAAGGATTACCTATACACACACAGAGAGAAAGAGAGATGTATATCATTTGGATGGATGGGATGGGATGGGATGGAGGGAAGGAGGGCTGGATGGATGGATGAATAGATGATAGATAGATAGATAGATAGATAGATAGATAGATAGATAGATGTAGGTAGGTAGGTAGGTAGGTAGAGGTAGGTAGGTAGATAGGTAGATAGACAAGTAGATAGACAGATAGATAGATGTAGGTAGGTAGGTAGGTAGGTATATAGATAGGTAGGTAGGTAGATAGATATAGGTAGGTAGGTAGGTAGATAGATAGATAGGTAGGTAGGTAGATATAGGTAGGTAGGTAGGTAGGTAGGAGGTAGGTAGAAAGATAGGTAGGTAGACAGGCAGGCAGGCAGGCAGACAGACAAATAGATAGATAGATAGAGGTAGGTAGGTAGGTAGGTAGGTAGGTAGGTAGAGTAGTCTTCAACTTACAACAGTTCACTTAATGATCTTCAAAGTTACAATGACACTGAAAAAAGTTACTTATGATCACTTTTCACACTTATGACCATTGCAGCATCCCAGGCTCACATGATTTATATTTGGATATTTGACAACTGGTACACATTTATGACTGTTGCAATGTCCTAGGGTCATGTGATCACCTTCTGCAATCTTTTAACAATGGGGAAACCAGATTCACTTAACAACCGTGTTACTAATTTAACAACCACAGTGATTCGATTAACCAATGTGGCAAGAACAGACGCAAAATGGGACAAGACTTATTTAACGAATTTCTAACTTAACAACTGTGGAGATGTGGCGGGGGGTAGAGAGAGATATATTGGATGGATGGATGGATGGGTGGGTGGGTGGAGGGAGAGAGAGAGAGGGAGGAGAGAGAGAGAGAGAGAGAGAGAGAGAGAGAGAGAGAGAGAGAGAGAGAGAGATGATAGCTTGGTAGGTAGGAAGGTAGGTAGATAATGTTGTTGTGAGTATTAGGATCACTGTGTGAGATAGGCAGCTATGTAAGTTCTTTAAAACAATAAATGAATGAGATGTTTCCTTTACAGGTAGCTCTGGACTTAACTATTCCTTTAGTGACTATCTGTAGTTACAACAGCATTGAAAAAAGTGAATCACAGTTGTGTTACACACAACCGTTGCAGCATTTCCATGGTCATGTGATTAAAATTCCCATTCTTGGCAACTGGCTCATATTTATGACGGTTGCCCGTTTATGACTTTCTAACAAACCAAGTCAATGGGGGAAGCCAGATTCATTTTACAACCGCGCTACTAATAACTGCAGTGATTACCAGCTATTTGGCGGGGGGGATAGTGAAATGGGCCAAAGCTCATTTAACAACCATCTGGCTTAGCAGCAGAAATGTTGGGCTCGATTGTGATTGTAAGTCGAGGACTACTTATTTAGCTAGGGAAGGAAACGATCTGGAAACTGCTCTTCGATAGTTGTCCTTTTGGGATTTAACCTGCATCTAACAGCACAGCAATTGTTCCATTATGCAAGCTACAGAGCCTGTGCTTTTTTTTTTCTTTTTCTTTCTTTTTGCTTTCTCTGTTCAGTGTTTTCCAAAGCTATCAAGTCTCTGGTGCTGCTCAGTTGGCTTTTGCTCTCAAAACCCTCCAGGCGATCATGGCACTGATATGTATGATAAATGCGCAAAAGCTCAAGTCAACTTGGATAAGACGGCAAAGCATCTCAGCCAGACGTTCAGCACTCAAGTTGTCATACGGACGAAATAACGGATCACGTTCCTAATAACCCCCACCCACCCCCACCCCACGTTCCAGTTACGATTATTATGGGGAGAATGGATTCATAATGAGCGAGGCTCCCCTTTTTCATTACAAAAAGATATCCTCTTGCAGACGTACGAGGAGTTTTAAGTGTCTCATATATCACACAGAATAACACCGTGGAAAAAAAGGAGACATGATAAACTGTCCTTCCTTTAAAAAATATCATCTGTCTGTCTGCCTGTCATCCATCCATCCATATCTATCTGTCTGTCTATCATCCATCTCTCTCTCTCAATCTCTCTCTCTCTCACACATACACACACACACACACACACACACATATATATATATGTATATATATATATATATATATATATATATATATATATATATATATATATATATATATATATATATATATATATACACACACACACACACATACATACATTAAGTGTTTTTCTATCAACACACCTGGTCTACCCCAGCATGTGGGAGGGAGCATTCTGCTTCCCTTTCGCCTTTCAGCTCCAATCCAGGAGCCCTCAAGCAGTCGCATTCACGACAAACCATTTTATACCAAATTTATATTTCGCTGATAAAGTCTCCCTTTATTTCTTTATCAGCGAAATATAAATTTGATACACACACACACGTATTACTGTTTTAGCCAGGGTTTTTCCTACGTAAATCAAGATGTTTGTATAGCCATAGTTAAGGGACATCCCAAATCGCTATTTTCTAGGCTTTATCAGACATTAAGCAGCATTATGTTGTCTGCTGCAAGACTTAAGGGAGACTAGAATAGATCTATTTCTGCCTTATTTGGCTTCATCGGCTAGCCACACCCTCATTTTATGACTCCGCCCTGTAACAGTCAAATATTTATTTTGTTCATTTTTTCGTAGGTCTATATGTGTATTACTGTTTTAGCCAGGGTTTTTCCTACATTAATCAAGATGTTTGTATAGCCATAGTTAAGTGACATCCCAAATCACTATTTTCTAGGCTTTATCAGACATTTAAGCAGTATTATGTTGTCTGCTGCAAGACTTATGCACACATATATATACATATACAAACACACACAGACAGACAGAGAGATAGATATACATATATACATATATATTTGTACAGTATATATATATCAGTGGTGGGTTGCTACCGGTTCGTCCTGGATTGGGCAAACTGGTAGCAGCAGTGGCAGGAGGCTCTGCCCACGCGCCTAGATGCTCAGAAGCATCGCGCGAGTGCAAGTGCGCCCATGAGCAAACGGGTAGCGACGGATTTTGAAACCCACCCCTGATATATATGTTTGTGTGTATATATGGCTGGAAGGGCCTTTTACACGCACAATGGCCAAATTGATTAATGGCATATAAAGGCAGAGATCTCTGTAATGGTAGTTGAATACTCTGATGATGTCAGCAGATGGCTGACAAAAGCTTAGTAAAATAAAATTTTAATTATTTTAATATTTTAAAATTTTAAGTTCCGGAGCTCGCAGGATGTCTGCTTCTTTCTTTACTAATATACTTGGAACTCTGAAAGGCGAAAGGGATGCAGTATGCTCCCTCCCACATGCTGGGGTAGACCAGGTGTCTCGATAGAAAAATGTGTGTGTGTGTTAGAATCTCATCTACTCGGTTCTGGGCTTTTTTCCTTTCTAACACCTAGCAAGCTCTAACTGCTAGGTGGGAGACCTAAATAGATCCATTTCTAGCTCGTTAGCTGTCATCAGTAGGCCACACCCATCTCCTCCCTGTAAAGGCATAGTATCAATTTTCTTACTTCTTCGTAGGGTCTATGTGTGTTTTTCTTCTAGCCAGGTTTTCCCTACGTAGCCAAGGTTTTTTTGTAGCTCCAACTCAGTAGAATCTCATCTACTCGGTTCTGGGCTTTTTTCCTTTCTAACACCTAGCAAGCTCTAACTGCTAGGTGGGAGACCTAAATAGATCCATTTCTAGCTCGTTAGCTGTCATCAGTAGGCCACACCCATATCCTCTCTGTAAAGGTACAGTATCAATTTTCTTACTTCTTCGTAGGGTCTATGTGTGTTTTTCTTCTAGCCAGGTTTTCCCTACGTAGCCAAGGTTTTTTTGTAGCTCCAACTCAGTAGAATCTCATCTACTCGGTTCTGGGCTTTTTTCCTTTCTAACACCTAGCAAGCTCTAACTGCTAGGTGGGAGACCTAAATAGATCCATTTCTAGCTCGTTAGCTGTCATCAGTAGGCCACACCCATATCCTCTCTGTAAAGGTACAGTATCAATTTTCTTACTTCTTCGTAGGGTTGGCTACGTAGGGAAAACCTGGCTAGAAGAAAAACACACATAAACCCTACGAAGAAGTAAGATCTATTTAGGTCTCCCACCTAGCAGTTAGAGCTTGCTAGGTGTTAGAAAGGAAAACATTGGTCTTTACAGATAAGACTTAACTGGCCTAGAAAGAGTGAAAAGAAGAGCAATCAAGATGATTAGGGGACTGGAGACTAAAACATACAAAGAACTGTTACAGGAACTGGGCATGGCTAGTCTAGTGAAGAGAAGGACCAGGGAAGACATGATAGCAGTCTTCCAATATTTGAGAGGCTGCCACAGAGATGAGGGGGTCAAGCTATTTTCCAAGGCACCCGAAGGCCAGACAAGGAATAATGGATGGAAACTGAACAAGGAGAGATTCAGCCTGGAAATTTGAGGTGAAAGCAATCAACCAATGGAACAGAAGTTGCCTTCGGAAGTTGTAGGAGCTTCATCACTGGAAGCTTTAAAGAAGAGACTGGACTGCCATCTGTCAGAAATGGTGTAGTGTCTCTTGCTTGGGTGGGGGTTTGGACTAGATGACCTACAAGGTCCCTTCCCATTCTGTAAATCTGTTATCTGGCCTAGAATAAGCCACATTTTTGACTGCAAAAAATACAGGGTTTTTTTTCCCCATAAGGCACTAAAAGAAAACCTGGGAAAGGCTGACTGGAAAGAGAGAGACAGAAGAAATTAAAGTTTGGCAACTTTGACCCTTATGGAGCTATTTCCATTTCAAAACCCAGGCAGCTGCTTATTTGTAAAACAAAGGAGACATCAACAATGCTTGACTTCATTTGCTTGGTTAACGATACCCAGAAATCTTTAATAAAACCCTTGGAGAAGAAGCAAAGAATTAAAAAGAAAGGGGTGGGAGAAAACCAACCCGGGTTATTATAGCATCTTTGCTTGTTGTGCTGAGGCCACAATATATAAGCAGCCTTGGAAAATCCTTGCAATTTTGGGAGGGGGGGGGGGTTGGGTTTTACCGATTAGATCAGGGGTGTCAAACTCACGGCCCGCAGTCCGCATCCGGCCTGCAGGGGGTTTAGATCTGGCCCGTGGGGCCACCCTGGAAATAGCGAAGGACTGGCCCACGGTGCTTCTGCCAGTGAAAATGGAGCTTGGGAGGGTTGTGTGTGGCACCCCCCCCCCAGCTCTGTTTTTGCTGGCAGAGGGCTAGCAAAACAAAGTAAAAACAAAACAAAAGGAGAAATGTTTCCCCTTTTGCATTTGAGCATGCAAGAAGGACAAGGGTGGGACCCTACTGGTTTAACAACTGGTTTGCTGAGCGCCCACAGTTTTGTTTCTACTTGGAAACCGCATCTGGACTTTGTGCTTGTGCCAAAAAAAAATTGGAATTTTGACATTGGGGTTTTGCTGATTAAGTTAGTTTGTCATTATAGAAATTTGTAAGATTTGTAAAGTTGATACAGTATAACGTTGAGTTGTTGTCCTGTACCAAGATTATTATTTTTTTATTTTGTGCGCTGAAAAAAGGTGGAAGTCAATGCCTTTTTTTCTTTCCCTATATTTCTCTTTCTTTCCCTTTCCCATTTCTCTTCTCTCTTTATTTTTATTTGTATTTTATATTAGGATTATTTATTTATTTCTAACATTTCTTGGCTGCCCATCTTTCCACAGAGCACCTCTGGGTGGCTTACAGACGTAAAAAAAATGTATCTATTCATCTATGTTAAAAGATAAATAAAGTATAATTTTAATAAATAAATTAATCCTTAAAAAAAAAAAACAATTTAAGGAATTGTTTTTGGTCTATAAAGCCATGTTTGATTTGGTGCCCGGATACATTTTCCAACCAGTACTAGCTCTACTCATTAGATACTTGTAGGAGAAAAAACTACTACAAATCCCACTCATTGGAGGGGATGAGCCTTTCAAGCTGAAATGAGAGAAACACTGCTTTTCTGTGGTAGCATTGACGAAACTTTGAAACCCTAATCGTCTTTATCCAGAGGCGTAATTTAACATTAGAGCTAAAGATGTCAGATTTGGAAAGATGTTGAATCAATTGAAAGTGTGTGGAAGGAGAGGGTTGGATATTGTGCCTCTGAGTAATAGACTCTTCAGCTAAGTTATGGTCCTGCTCAGTAGATTTATTACGTTATTATTAGGAACCATACCATACAGTGAGACTAGGAAATCTGGACTGCTCTGCATCTTCCCAATTCTGAATCACACTATATAGCTCTGTTGGAAGAAATGCCCATCTGGGCTCAGTTCCAAGTGGGGAGAAAGACACTGGAAACATGGAGACTGCTTGAAAAGATGGTTTAATGGTGGACAGGACGACATGGTTTTGAGGTTCTGGGGAAAAAGGCACATGGAGTGGAGAAAGGAATATATTTATACATTCTCTTGGGCCCTGCCTTAGAATTTCCTATTCCTGTACAAGAAATTGTACATTGTATCCAGGGGTGGGTTCTAATTTTTTTACTACTGGTTCTGGCTTATTTTGTGGGTGTGGCTTGGAGGTCATGTGACTAGGTGGGCGTGGATAGCTGGTCAGAGTCATTTCTGGAAGGTCCTCGCACTTACCACCAGTCCTCGCACTTACGATCCGACTCATTTGTTTGCTTTTAACACTGATCAGCTGTAGGATGGCCCTTTGAAGCCCCGCGGCAAGAGTTTAAACAGTTTTTTTTCCCTCTAGTCATCAGCTGGGACTCAGGAGGTAGCAATAGATTGGGGGTGGGACCAAATAAAAGGTAAGAATAACATGGGTGGGTGGGTGGGTGGGTGGGAGGGCGGGGGGGAGAACCGGTTCGGTGACGTCATATCGTCACCGCTACCAGCTCAGCCGAACCGGACCGAACTGGGAGGAACCCACCACTGATTGTATCCCATTGGCTGTCAGACTCCCAGGGGGCGGGGTTTTTAGCTAACATTGTAGGCTTGCTGGGTGATGTAATCCTCCCAAGCGCCGTGTGGTGAGATGGGTAGAGGGCTAATCGTCTTAATCCCATCACCCTGGAGCTGAAGGGAGGGGGCAAGGAGCTGCAGGAAGCTGCTTTGTCTTTAAAAACAGGTTCCTCCTTTTCTCATCCAGGAAAATATCCTGCCTCTTTAATATTTCTTAGAATATTTCATTCTTCTAGGAGTGGGGTGGGTGCTAACTTCCTACAGCCCAAAGGTGCTTTTGCAAAAGGCAACTGTACTTTGTTTTTCCTTGAAGATGTTCCTCATCCAAGAAGCTTCTTCAGTTCTGACTGAAGGGTGGAGGATGGAAGGATCTATATCCCTTGCAGTCACCTGGTCGCTAGCACTCTTTCTGTGAGTTGTTGAGGCCACTTAGAGGTTTATCTGTGCCCACTGAATAGTGCAAATGGGTGTGGAGCCTTCTTGGAACTGCTGAAAGGACTCTGTTTAAACAGGAGATAGGTGATGTTATATTCCCGCCCCCTCTGTTGAGAGAGGGCTTTCAATCTTAATGTAAAATGTCTCTTTGATGCCTCTTTCATACTAGTGGTACTCTCTGTCCAGAACGTGGACTTTGCTGTCTTCATGTGGACTTTGCCATCTTCTTTCAGAACTAAAGAAGCTTCTTGGCTGAGAACCGAAATGTCTTCAGTCCCGTTGCCTTTTGAAAAAAGCACTTTTGGAACAACCATGATCGAGACGATTGACAATCTCCATAAACATAATACATGTGTCTATTAGCACAATAGCTAATGTGCTTCTTAGAGCCTAAAATGGATGACAAGAAGCTAGACTTAATAACCAACTAGTGTTCTGCCCCAGCTATAGACCCCAAAGAACACAGAACACACAAAGTCTGTACAAAACTTAAATTTACTAAAATAACTCAGTCTTTTCCAAACAAAGGCTGTTAAGGAATTTTATTAACAGCCTACAAGAAACCAAAGATAAAGTAATCACAATCTTACTAAGGTTGGCAGAAAGCCCAGAAGCAATTTGCAGAGAATCCAGACGTGAAGGAGAAGGAACTAAAGTTGTTCCCTACAATTTGCTTCAGTTGGCATTCCTCCTTAAATAGGCTAAGGGAATGGCCAATTAGTCCCAAGCCTTACCCTCGAGGAGACCTCCTCCTGAGGAGCCACTCCTGCCTTTTGGCAGCTCTGCATGCCCGTGCATCGAGAAGAGGCTCCTCCTCTTCGTCCTCTTCACTTAAAGGAGCTTCTGGAGGTTCTGAAGGCCCTGGATGAATCCCTACCTCTGGCACCACATCTTCTCCAGCCTCCTCATTGTCTGACTGGAGTGCCGGCTCCACAGGCTGCTGGTGCAGCACCACACTAGCCTCCTTGCTGTCGGAATCAGCTACAATCTGCACAGACTGCTGACGGACCACAACAACTAGGAAGTGAGAAACTGCTGGGTCATCATTGCCATGGAAACTTGGTTAAACATTCCATCCTGGATACAGATATTAGTTTGGATGGGTTTTCAATATTTTGGCTTATTTTCTTTTGAGAAAGGGCACCAGAATTTCATTTCTTATATCTATCTTATATTTTGTCTTGTCTTTGTATCCCACCCGTATAGCTCAGCTCTTAACATTTTCTAAGACAATGCTTGAATCGCTATATTATCCATACACTGAGTTTTTGACTATTGGTTAGACAAGACTGTGCTGTGGGTAGTGCCCCATAAAACACAACCTTTATGGCAAAGTTGCCCTCAATTACTGGAAATTTCTCCCCCACTCATCATTCTATAACTAGGTCTGGGACGTGAAGAATAATACCCTGGGCCTGTGGGCCAAAATGCATTTTGTGCATGTATCAGCATAATTTTTTTGTAAGATAAAGGGGAAAAAATGCACCCAGAAAAATGTGGCGAGCCAAGTTAACACCCTAATGAGGATAGTATGCAAGATTCTGGACAATGAAGAATTGTGAGACAGAGTGAGAGACAATAGGAGGCTTCAGAAAACCAGCCCGGTTCTCTTTGAAAATCACTTCCCTTCGTGCATAGTGAATGACAGAGAGGGCAAGATTTTCCTGGGATAATGATCCATTGACCTGGAAATGCATGCTTTCGGAAAAGCAATGGGAATGGCGCACATTTAGCAAAGGCAGCAAAATGATTTGGCACGAAATACTGGGAGACCCAAGTTGATGATGGTACCTGTCTCTTTTTCTAAACATCTCTTGTCCACAGAGGTTCTCTATGAGCACAAGGATTTTTGTGTGTGTGTGTGTGTGTGTGTGTGTGTGTGTGTGTGTGTGTGTGTACTAGCTTATCTGGATAGGTAGACCCTGTGTTTAGCAGTACAGATGATTTACTCCAGGACTTTTCCACCAGCAATCAGCACCCAGATTAACATAGATTAACTCCAAGGTTAACTTCAGACCAACAATCAAGTAAGCAATACCCCAATCAAGAAACTGCCAAAGAGCCATCAGTAAACAGCTCAACCAAAGTATTTCTAAGACACCCCCCACCAAGCACTGATAGGCAACTCACCAGAATATAAACTGACAGCAAACATCACTCCTTACGAGCACTGATGATGTTACCTAGTTGGGTAACGAAACGTCTGCAAGAAAACATGCAAGCTCAGAGAGCACAAAAGACCCCTCATTACAACCCTGAGCTAAGAATATTATGGAGTGGAGTGGAGTGGAGTGGAATGGAATGGAATGGAATGGAATGGAATAGAATAGAATAGAATAGAATAGAATAGAATAGAATAGAATAGAATAGAATAGAATAGAATAGAATAGAATAGAATAGAATAGAATAGAATAGAATAGAATAGAATAGAATAGCAGAGTTGGAAGGGACCTTGGAGGTCTTCTAGTCCAACCCCCTGCTCACGCAGAAAACCTTATACCATTTCAGACAAATGGTTGTCCAATCTCTTCTTAAAAACTTCCAGTGTTAGAGCATTTGGTTATCTAATCTCTTCTTAAAAACATCCAGTGTTGGAGCATTCACAACTTCTGGAGGCAAGTTGTTCCACTGATTAATTGTTCTTACTGTCAGGAAATTTCTCCTTAGTTCTAGGTTGCTTCTCTCCTTCATTAATTTCCACCCATTCCTGCCCTCAGGTGCTTTGGAGAATAGCTTGACTCCCTCTTCTTTGTGGCAGCCCCTGAGATATTGGAACACTGCTATCATGTCACCCCTAGTCCTTCTTGTCGTCAAACTAGACATACCCAATTCCAGCAACCATTCTTTATGTTTTAGCCTCCAGTCCCTTTATTAGAGATTACTTAAGTTTTTATAGAGAAAAGATTCAGGTCTTTAATGGTACTGATATAAAATCCCAGAACCATTAATAAAAGGCATCTTTCTTCTAGATGAAGTGCTTCAATCCATGTTGATGAAAATTCTCAGTCATCCAGGTAAAGGAGTCTGAAGGTTGAGTCATGGCAACTGAACCCATTTTTCTTGTTGGTTTGGGATGTTCCACTGCTCATCCAAAGCAATTTCAGCAGTTAGAACAATTAGTCTCGTTGGAATGTACCAACTCCTGCAACACCAACCTCAAGGGTTTCCTCTCCAAAGTGTGTTTCAGTATATTGATGGAAGATTCTCAATCATCCAGGTAAAAGTGTCTGAATGTTGAGTCACTAACAACAATTATTTCTTGTTAGTCTGAGATGTTTTGCTGCTCTCCGGGCTGGTTTAACCCTTAACCACAGACATACTATTTCGGTTAGGCTATTACAGACATGAGGTCATAATGACCTCAGTAACAAAAAGACATTCGATGTTTTCATGGTTGGATCTAAAAATCGATGTACAGAACAGTAAACCAAAAAAAAAAAAATGTATTGATCTCTATCAAATCCACATCGCGCAAGTCACCTTTTTGTTTCTCCATCCTTGAACTTCAATCTTTCTTCTATAATCGTTACATTGGTCCACTGAATGATGGCGCTAATAATTTCTTTAGAAAATAATAATTTCCAAATCTCTAGGGGAGTAAGTAAATTTCTGAGATTTCTAGCTGCTGGCCGTAGTTGCACAACAATATTGTGACTATTCTGTTCTGGATCTATTGCTTCCAAAAGGTGCAGAAGACCATTTGAATTTGTTCTTGCCATATAAATTATTGCATGACGTAGATTGTACTTGGTCATCAATTTCATTGGGAGCTTCATCATCGCCGATGTCAGAATCGGTGGTGGTGGCAGGTTCCTCATCGTCCATTACAAAATTTTCATCATAATCCGATTCCGCTTCACTCAGATCCCTCTTTGCTTCTCCATACCATACCATTTTAGAACAGGTTTGGATCACCAAATCATACTCTTTTTGGCAAAAAATCTGGCCCCGACATTATTAAAAAAAAAATATGTTAACAAAAATCTGCGGTCAAAATGACCGAAACTCAAATTCAAATGCCGCTACAGAAAACACCAAATAACTCACGCAAGAGCAATGCTGCATACACTCTTATTGGTGTACAACAAAAGCTATTTGCAACCGGAATGGTCCATTTCTAAAAATAGGGATGTTCTGAACATTTTGGAAAACTGTTGCGGTCACTATGACTGCAGGTCTGTGGTTCCATGTGCATCAGATGTCCATAAAGAGCAAAAGCAATTTCTTTCAACAGAAAAGATTATATGTAGTTCAGAGTTGAATTACATCACTGGTGCACCAGTGTGTCAGCATTCCAGAAAACCCCCGACTCCCATTAAAGACGTGGAAGCAGGCATTTTCCAAAGTTCTCTTTACTAGAAATAGGTAAACTGGCACATCTGGAAAATCCCGAATCTGAAAAGCCCAGGCTCTTCTTCAGTAATACAAAGCTCCCAAAACCACCCCCTTTCTCTTCAATCTCATCACATGCTCCAATCAACGTCCGTTCCACCTCGACCCAACACCTGACCCTCCTCCTCCAGATGCTGGATCACCCTGACCTTGACCACTAATAACAATGCTATTATGTCTACTAATTCCCTTCTCCTAAATCCCCCCTCCTACTTTCCCACACATGACGAGGTGGCAGCATTGAAGCTTCCGGCCTAATATGGCTTCCAAGGCTGACACAGTGATGAGGATACCTAGTTGAGTAATGCAAGCAAAATACCACACCTCCAAAGTCTTCCCTAAGATTTCAGCCCTCATATTATCTGAATTCCAAACTGGATTGCTTCTCCTAGAATTGTAGCCAACATTAGGCTGTTATCACCTCTTCTTGAATTGACAGATGTCCCCTCACATAGCTGAAATTTGGATAGAGCAGAAGAGGAATTCCTCTTTCCCAAAAACCTGGTTTTAAGTCAATGGTTCCAGTCAAATTCTTTTAATTGGGGGTACCAGGCCAAGAGAATTTTAGAATATATCATGCTAGATTACAGACTCAACACCAGAACTGCTATTGTCATTTGTATTCACGATTAAAGACCAAAAACACTTAACCATGCTCATAAAAAGAGAATAAAGATCTGAGATAAGTACAACGGGATAGATGTCTGAATAATACATCAACAAATAGATGCAATATTGATTCTGGGCTAATCAAGAAGGGAAAGTTTATTATTATTATTATTTCAATCAAAGCAATGAAGCCAGGATTTGAGAGGAGTGTTTCAATATTTTTTAGCATCTTCGTGTTAACAGGGTGGAAATGTCATTTCACTGAAGGCCCTGATGATCCCTACTCTGTACATCTACAAGATAAGGCAGGAACAGTTAATACCACTGCTGTCATTTAAAGCAGAAAAGGAGTTTTGAACCATCCGTATTCCTTGAGAAAAAAAGTACAAGTGTTATTCCAAGTTCTTTGGGGATGAGCAGTTTCCATAAGGATATACAGATCTCTTTGATAGCATCTCCCCATTTTAAGGGGGCTCGATGGCTCAGCGGTTAAAGATGCAGAGCTGGAAAGTTGACAGCCCAGGTTCAAGACCTGACACTGTGCGATAAGGTGAGCACCCAATACTGGCCTCGGCTCCTGCCCACCTAGCAGTTTGAAAGCATGCAAAAGTGAGTAGATTAATAGGTACCACTTCTGTGGGAAGGTAACAGCGCTCCATGTACCTCGGCATATAATCATGCCGGCCACATAATCATAGAAGTGTCTTCAGACAATACTGTACCCCTTGGCTAAGAAATGGAGATGAGAGCTATCTCCGAGAGTCAGAAATGACTGGACAAGGCCTTTAGGCTTACCTTTATAGAACACTTTGATAGCATCTCTCCATTTACAGATTTTCCCACCCCACCTCATTCACTGCTTTGCGCAACAATTATTCCTTTGTCATTGGCGATGAAAGAGTTGTAGAAACACAAGGAAAGCAAACCATGGGTGGAAAGAAGTGTGTCTGTGGGAGGGTTGACCGTGAGGGATGATTGAAGGTCACGGCCTACATTTCTGTTTCAAACACAATGATTTCTTCATGTAAGTAACAATAGCAGCAAATGATAATAGAATAGCATTCTTGTGGCTGAATTTTTTCCCCTACTATGTTGTTTAACTCCAATCAGAATCAGATAATACAACGCTCAAGTAATAAAAGATTAAAGCTTTACGATTTCATATTCTTCAAAATCTGGGCGGGGAGGGGAGGTGATAAAATCACATCTCTACTGTGGCAAATGTTCTTAATATTTCACATCTCTTCACTATTTGTAAGCAGACATATAAGTAATAAACATGAAGGGAGTATACTAGAGAAAATAAATCTCATTTGGAATGATCACAGGTCGTGCAATTAGATCTGGAGCGTACCGAATATTTAGTTGTTAAGATATTACTTGCAGATATGTTTATTATTTGTTATGTTGTCTTGTATGTTATTTATATGGTGTGTTATTGTTTTCTGTTTTTTTAATGAAAAATGTAAATAAAGATTATTTTAAAAAAAAGAAAGATCTGGAGCGTAACAGGGAGGGAAGGAAAAATGCAGGGAGCCCTATCAGATCAATGCCAGCCCTTGGAGGTAGAACAGATCAGAGCATAGAATAACAGAGTTGGAAGGGACCATTGAGGTCTTCTATTCCAACCCCCTGCTCAGGCAGGAGAGCCTACACCATTCTCGACAAATCTCTACTTAAAAACCTACAGTGATGGAATATTTACTTCCTTTTTTTCAAACTTGCCATAAAATAAAGTACTGTAAGAAAACACACAATCAGGAAAAAGACATACACCTCAGTACAAAGCTGTATATGTGGAATAAGTAGCCATGTTGTATGACATCATCTGTCTGTCTTTTCCCATGCTAATTATAACATCCACAACTCAACACAACTCCAACATTCTCTCTCTCTTTTTTAACAGTACACTTTAATTAAGCTTTTATTACATTAAAAACATAAAAAAAATATTTCACTCTACAACAGCTATTTGTGGTGTTTTTCTTGATAATTCGTGCATTATTTACAAAAATTAAATTGTACGTATTTACATTCTTATTTTATCTATTACTTATACTTAATAACTATCTATCTTCAATCTATCTCCGTTCTATCCAGTTATACCACTGTTCCCACACATTGTAAAATATTGATGCCTCTTTATCTTTTAGACTCAGCGTTAATTTGTCCATTTCTGCGCAATTCATGACCTTTTGTATGACCAGTTTCTCTGCGGGTGTGTATGGCTGTTTCCAACAATCCTGGCAGTGGTTAATATGTGTAGTACTAGATATTTTGTGTCCTTCACTTTTTTTTTTTTTAAGATCCCCAATAGGAAGAGTTCCGATTCTAAGTCTAATTGTTCGTTAGTAATTTCCTGTAACCAATCTTTAATTTTTAGAAGTCCAACATTCTCATGGATTGTCCTGCAGTCCACTGGTGCCTTTCTGTGATCTATTGTAAGGATGTCTTAGGACATTACCACACCATATGGCTAACACAGGTTTTACCCTGTAGTAATGCCCTACACATCATTACAATAGATCACAGAAAGGCACCAATGGACTGCAGGACAATCCATGAGAATGTTGGACTTGTGTTGAGTTGTGGCTGTTATAATTAGCATGGGAAAAGACAGACAGATTAACAGAGTTGGAAGGGACCTTGTAGGCCATCTACTTCAACCCCCCGCCCATGCAGGAGACCCTACACCATTTCTGACAGATGGCAGTCCAGTCTCTTCTTGAAAGCTTCCAGTGATGAAGCTCCCACAAGCTTCTGAAGGCAGCTTCTGTTCCATTGGTTGATTGCTGTCATTGTCTCCTTGATTAGTTTCCACCCATTGCTTCTTGTCCCGCCTTCAGGTGTTTTGGAGAATAGCTTGACTCCCTCTTCTTTGTGGCAGCCCCTGAGATACTGGAACACTGCTACATTACATTTGGTCATACAGGCCAGACATATACAAGCATGATTACATTTTTTTTAAATTTGATTTATATGCTGCCCTTCTCCGGAGACTCAGGGGGGCTTACAATGTGCTCAGCAATAGCCTTACATCCTTTTGTATATTTATACAAAGTCAGCTTATTGCCCCCACAAACTGGGTCCTCAATTTACCTACCTTAGAAAGGATGGAAGGCTGAGTCAACCTTGAGCCTTGGTGAGATTCGAACCTGCAGTAATTGCAGGCAGCTGGTCTTAATAACCAGTTTAATAACAGGGTGCCTTAGACCACTGTACTACCAAGGCTCTTGACTCCTAAACTTTCTGTTGCAAAGCAAGACAGTTATGAATGAGTTTTGAATCCATTTTATGATCTTTCTCGCCACAGTTATTAAATGAATCACTGTTGTTTTTAAGCCAGTAACACAGTCGTTAAGTGAATCTGGCTTCTCTATTGACCCAGGATAGTGCGACCATTGTAAATACATACCAGTTGACAAGCGTCCACATTTTGATCATGTGGCTGTGGGAAAGCTGCAATGATTGTAAGTGTGAAAAACATTCATAACTGACTTTTTACAGGACCTTTACAGGGCTTTTACAGTTGTAACTTTGAACTGTCATAAACAAATGGTTGCAAGTTGAGAACTACCTGTATATGCAGTGTAAGACAATTCCTCTTCACTCAAAGCTGCTTAGGCAAGCCAAAAGGTTGGACATTCATGTTCTAAACCTCATGGAATATTGTTGTTGTTGTTGTTGTTGTTGTTGTTGTTGTTGTTGTTGTTAGTTGTGAAGTCATGTCCAACTCATCACAACCCCATGGGCAACGTTCCCCCAGGCCTTCTTGTCCTCTACCATCCCCCAGAGTCCATTTAAGCTCACGCCGACTGCTTCAGTGATTCCATCCAGCCACCTCGTTCTCTGTCGTCCCCTTCTTTTGCCCTCAATCTTTCCCAGCATTAGACTCTTCTCCAGGGAGTCCTTCCTTCTCATTAGGTGGCCAAAGTATTTGAGTTTCATCTTCAGGATCTGGCCTTCTAAAGAGCAGTCAGGGTTGATCCCCTCTAGGACTGACCGGTTGGCTAGCCTTGCAGTCCAAGGGACTCGCAGGAGTCTTCTGCAGCACCAGAATTCAAAGGCCTCCATTCTTTGGCACTCAGCCTTCCTTATGGTCCACTTTCACAGCCATACATTGCAACTGGGAAAACCATTGCCTTGACTATACACACTTTTGTTGAAATATTATCTTCACTTATTAAAAGAACACTTCCTGCAAAGACCAGGTGTTCGTAGTCTAGAGATTTCCTTCTATATTTAATCACCAGTGCCAGATATAGCTTCTCTTTCTTCTGTGCAGTCTCCATGATTCAATTTCTCAAACCTGATAGAGCCTAGATGAATAAGGGTAATCTTACCATAAAAATAAAACAATCTCTAATCACAGAGATAGTGATAAGTTTATCCTCTCCTCTTGTTGAAGATTTATTTAGTCTTCCTTGAGGCAGATGAATTTATTTTGCTGTCATAGCTGTGATCTACAGTGACAAATTGCTGCAGTCTCGCCCACCCAATGTCCAAAAATGATGGCACGTTCAAGAACTTTGTTAATTAGACCGGCTCACATTGTTTCCCATCTCCTTAGTAAACAAGACAGTGTTCTAAGCTTCCACACCGAGTTATTTGGGGGAATCTACACCGATAATGTCAGTAATCAATTCTAAAAATATATATTTCCCAACAGAGAAAGGACATCTTCCAAGAAATACTTCACTTTGTATATCCGATAAGGAAAAAGCAAGAAATATGGCTTCAACGTTTGGAAGAAATGATTGATAGAAATAAATTGGGTTTTTTTTCTGTCAGAGACTTGGTGCTTTCTACTTTCCAAAAAGAAGTTTTGCATGCTTTAATTCCCACCAGAAGCCATTTGGCTGTTGATTAGATGGCTACCAAGTTGAATCCTCTCTGAAATCTAATTATTAAATAAAGTAAAACAGCATTTGGTCTGGGATGAGTGTCTTGTTTTCCATTGTTTTATTGAAATGCGGTGCAGTTTCATGGCAATCTCATTTGAGTTGTTATTATGAAGGAATTGAAGTATTAATTGAAGTAAAAGTATTTAATACTATGACATTGTGGGTGCTCCAACACTGGAGATTTTAAAAAAGAGATTGGATAACCATTTCTTTGAAACAGTATGGGGTTTTCTGCCCGAGCTGAGGATTGGACTAGAAGACCTCCAAGGTCCCTTCCAACTCTTCGTTGATTTAACTTAGTTTCTCTTAGTTAAATCAACTAAGCCAACAGAGACAGAAATTTGCATTGTCTAGGAATCAAGATCTAATTTCAAAGCATATGGTTTTAAAAACCAACCATTATTAATGGCCTCCTTTGTTCAACGCTAAAATCAAAACAGCACATTAATCAAATTCTAATGCTGATTTAATATCCAGATTTGATCCCACGGCTGAATTTGAAAGATGGAGGAATACTGCAATAACCAGAAAAGAGATTGTCTATTGCCAACAAATGGCCTGCTCCCTTCCTAGGAAAAGGTCAAACTTGTCTTCAATTTTATTGCCTCCTTGAATTTGTTAGGCACAATATTATAACGATGGCAAAAGCAACATACAGTATCTCTTTCTAGGACTAAGAATATTTAAGAGCTCTTTTGAGAACACAACTTTTTCTTGGGCTCCTTTCTTTTTTCACCCTGTGTTAGGGAAGGACCAGTTTCCACCAGGAAATACCTATGTCTCAGAGCAAGGTGAAGTCTTTTTCAGAGGGTATTTGATGGCTTATTGAGCCTGCGCTCTGGACTCCTTAAGCACAGAACATATATGTATTCATCCTTTATCAGAAAAATAAGCTGCTGTCTCCTCAGTTGGTCAAGAAGTCAAGGGTCCTTGGTGTTCTCTGAGCTTGGTGGTTTTCTTGCAGACATTTCATTACCCAACAAGGTAACATTATCAATGCTCAATAAGAAAACAGCAAGGGGATCAAGAAAGTTCCATCCCAACGTCAATGATATTGCCAATGATAAATTGGAATGCTAATGTAAACATGTCTAATTGTTATAATTTCTCTAACTTAATTGCTATTTTTTTTCAATAAATCTGATAGCAAGGACTCAATCTTTCTTTTTTTCTTTTTTCTTTCTTTTATTATTGAGGAAGAATCAGCCAAGGTCTCAACTGCAACGTCACATTCAGGTTAATGTCAGGGTTCCAAGTAACACCCCCAACGAAAGAAGACTCCAAGACTTGAGTTTCCTCAAAGTTCCATTTTATTAGAGATGTCATATTGGCACATCTGGGAAAAACCGAATCTGAAAGTTTCCAGGTTTTCCCCACCCAAGTGAAAGTTCAAATCCCTGCCCAGCACTCACATGTCCATCAGATGGTCCAATTATCCAAATTGGAGATACCTCCCAGTCATCCAACTCCAGGTGCCAGGGCAAGACGTCCTTGATTCTCTGAGAAAGGAATGTTATTTTAACTACATATCACCCATACTCTATGCAATCCCCCCTCCCATTTTCCCACAGTAGAAAATGTAACAGGACTGAAGGCCCAAATGTAAAAGATGGCTTCCAGGTCTGACATGCAGTTTTCTTGGAAACTTTACGGAAATGGTTTCTCACTGCCTTCTTTCAGATTGGTTGTTGTTTTTCTTCTCATTCCTCAGCCTAGCATAGAGTCCTAAAATTCTCTGATAGCTTCTCATGCAAGTCTAACTCTGCTTTTGTGAGATCAGCCAAGGTTAGCTAGGTGGTTAGTCCAATTTGTATCACTGTGTTCTTTGGGAGGAAGAAGAGATTATCAAAAGGCTTTGAAGCATGCACTGGCAATGATAATATATCAGAGAGACAGAGAAAATAAAATTCTCAACTTGATTTTATTATGTGTGCTGACTCATGCTGACTGACTGGAGTACTCCCTACAATGTTCTTGGCAAAATTTTTGGAAGTGGCTTGCCATTCCGTTCTCCCTAGGGCTTGGAGAGAGTGACTGGCCAAGGTCAAGCAGCTGGTTTCATACCCAAGGCAAATTAAAAACCTCAGTTTTCCACTTTATAGCCTGGTGCCTTACCCACTACACAAACTAGAATAGAATAGAATAGAATAGAATAGAATAGAATAGAATAGAATAGAATAGAATAGAATAGAATAGAATAGAATAGAATAGAATAGAATAGAACAGAACAGAACAGAATTCTTTATTGGTCAAGGAATTTGTCTTTGGTGCATATGCTCTCAGTGTACATAAAAAGACAAGATACATTTGTCAAGAATCATAAAGTACAACACTTAATGATAGTCATAGGGTACAAATAAGCAATCAGGAAACTATCAATATCAATATAAATCGTAAGGATACAAGCAACACAGTTACAGTCATGCAGGCATAAGTGGGAGGAGATGGGTGATAGGAATGATGAGAAGATTAATAGTAATAGTAATGCAGACTTAGTGAACAGTTTGCCAGTGTTGAGGGAATTATTTGTTTAGGAGAGTGATGGCGTTCGGTAAAAAGCTGTCCTTGTGACTAGTTGTTCTGGTATGCAGTGCTCTATAGTGTTGTTTTCAGGGTAGGAGTTGAAACAATTTATGTCCAGGATGCGAGGGGTCTGTAAATATTTTCACTATACAAACTAACTGTCTTCTAACTCAAAACAGGTGTGCTATATCAGGCAGACTTTTAACTCAAACTCTTGCAGGCTGTTCTTTAAAAAGCGGGGTGCTAATTTTGCTGCCAGTTTTTTAATCAGTGTCATCCTGAGAGAAGAAAAAGAAGTAAAAGAGGGATCTTGAAGTCTTACTGGACAACCAATTACATATGAGCCAACAGTGCGCGGTGGCAGCCAAAAGAGCCAATGCAAGCCTAAATTGCATTAACAGAGGGATACAGTCAAGATCAAGTGAGGTACTAATTCCACTCTATAAAGCCTTAGTAAGACCACACCTAGAGTACTGCATCCAGTTTTGGTCACCACACTGTAAAAAAGATGTTGAGACTCTAGAAAAAGTGCAGAGAAGAGCAACCAAGATGATTAGGGGACTGGAGGCTAAAACGTATGAAGAACGGTTGCAGGAACTAGGCATGGCTAGTCTAGTGAAGAGAAGGACCAGGGCAGACATGATAACAGTGTTCCAATATTTGAGGGGCTGCCACAGAGAGGAAGGGATCAAGCTATTTCCCAAGGCACCCGAAGGCCAGACAAGGAATAATGGATGGAAACTGAACAAGGAGAGATTCAACCTGGAAATGAGGAGAATTTTTCTGACAGTAAGAGCAATCCACCAGTGGAACAGAAATTGACTTCGGAAGTTGTGGGAGCTTCATCCAAGAAGAGACTGGACTGCCATCTGTCAAAAATGATGTAGGGTCTGTTTGGGTGGGGGGTTGGACTAGATGACCTACAAGATCCCTTCCATCTCTGTTAATCTGTATCCATCTCAGTCTCCCCACTGTTTCCTTTCAACTACCTTGCCTATCTAATCATTCCCGTCTCCCTAAGAAATTTTCCAGGCTCCTTCCATAAAGAAAGTGTTACATTTCCCAAAGAAATTGGCAATCCCTTCAGAAAGAACTCTGACTTGGAGAACCAACAGCTTGACTCCTCGAGTAATAAGGGGGTTTTATGGAAGTTTTTTTTTAACACCCTGCCATTGCAACCAATTGACGGCAGTTGACAAGTGAGCAGCGCAGACCAATGATGTCATCCGGATGGTGTCTAGGGGCAATTATAGATAATTGAGGCAACAATAAAAAGACAAAATATCCATAGGTGCCATTTTCCCAAGTAACCAGTCATTGTTTCGTCAATTACGCCTCTTTTTTCCCTGCCAATATTCTTGAATATACAGTACGAGGAGCTTTCCCCCCACCAGTTTTTAAATAGTTCTTTAGCTCAGGAGTTTATATCAAACAGAAATGAGCTCCAACTAGACTCCCAGGGAAAAACAAAACAAAACAAAAACAAAACTATGATTGTTGGGGGTTTTTTGTTTTGTTTTTTTACTAATTAGTACAATGAGGAAGCCAATATTTATAAAACGAGTGCTACGCAAAAAAAAAAATGAGTTGAAATGCTTTCAGTAATGAGGTTGAACAAACAATAACAACAGCAAAGTAACTAGCGTTTAATTGGGTTGCTGGAATGCTTTCGTGCAAGTAAAGAATGTTCAAAGCTGGTCTATCCAATTTACTTGCACTCTCTAATGCTAACTCCAATGACGCAGGTCCCGAGTCTTTTGCAGGTCCCGGGTCACTCCACAGATTTCGTGGGAAACCGTCTTTCCATTTTCATTTTAGCAGGGGATTTTTTTTTCTTGACACAAAATAATAAAATCTGGGCAGGGCGGGGCAGGGAGAAGTCTGGGGGAAGGGAAGGGCATTATGGTACAATACAGGTAGCCCTTGACTTATGACCAACAGCAACTGAGCCCAACGATTGTGTTGCTAAGCGAAACATTGGTTAAGTCAGCTTTGCCTTATTAAACGACCTTACTTGCCACAGATGTTAAGTGAATCACTGCAAGTTGTTAAGTTAGTAGCACAGTTTTTTGTTTTTGTTTTTTAATTTGATTTATACTCCGCCCTTCTCCGGAGACTCAGGGTGGCTTAGAATGCGTTAAGCAATAGCCTTCATTCTTTTGTATATTTATACAAAGTCAGCTTATTGCCCCCACAAACTGGTTCCTCATTTCACCTACCTTAGAAAGGATGGAAGGCTGAGTCAACCTTGAGCCTGCAGTTGCAAAGCTTCCCCCATGGTTTTGCTTGTCAGAAGATCGCAAAAGGGGGAACGCATGATCACGGGACCGTCTCTGCAACCATCATAAATATGAGACAGTTGCCAAGCATCTTGACTTTTGGTCATGTGACCATGGGGAGGCTGCAACGGTTGTGTCAACAATGGTAATAAATCACTTTTTTCAGTGCCATTGCAACTTTGAAAAGTCAATAAATCAACTGTTGTAAATCAAGGACTATCTGTAAACAGCTCTATGTGTTAAATGCTGTGAATATAGAAAGAGAGCATGGCTAGTTAATGTAGCCCTAGGATGGCTTTAATCCTAGGCATCAGCAAGTCAGTAACACCTCTTATTGTAACCACATACATTTTGTTGCTGTTTTTTTTCTCCTCTAAGAAACTACCACTCCTCATATTTTACACACATAGTAGATTCAACTCATGGTATGTGGAGTCATGTAGACCAGTGGTGGGTTCCTCCTGGTTCAGCCCGGTTCTGCCAATCCGGTAGCGGTGACGATATGACGTCACCGAACTGGTTCTGGCCTCCCCTGCCCTCCCGCCCCCACCCCCGTGTTATTCTTATCTTTTATTTGGCCCACCCCCAATCTATTGCTGCCTCCTGAGTCACAGCTGATCGGCTAGAAGGAATAAAACTGTTTAAACTCTTGCCACAGGGCTTCAAAGGGCCTCCCTACAGCTGATCAGTGTTAAAAGGCAGTGTGGTGAAAGACCACTGCCTCCAAAAACAAACGAATAAACCGGTGCCTCCAAAAACAAATGAGTAGACCGGTGCCTGTAAAAATAAATGGGTAGACCGATGCCTCCAAAAACAAATGAGTAGACCGGTACAGCTCTGCAAGCAGTTAAAAGCCTGGTAGACCAGTACCTCTGCTAAATCCTAAAGAATTGTCACATGACCACCAAGCCACGTTTTCAAAATTTCAATTGTGACAAATGTTCTTTCATCTAACTAAAAACAAATGTTTACACATTCTATCCAAATTTCATTTCACATGTAATATTTCATCTCCATTCTGTATTATCTACCCCTGATAAAATAGCTCCCATATCAAATAATATTGTTTATCTTCCTGTTCTCTTATTTCAAATGTCAAATGATTTTTTTTATCCCATATATACATACATACATACACACACACACACACATATATATATATATTTCTTGAGTTTACATATCAATTCTGTACTTGCTTGCAATAAGATAGATAGATAGATAGATAGATAGATAGATAGATAGATAGATAGATAGATAGATAGATAGATAGACAGACAGATAGATAGATATAGCAATAGCAAAGCACTTAGACTTATATACCGTCTCACAGTGCTTTAAAGCCCTCTCTGTAAGCAGTTTATAGAGTCAGTCTATTGCCCCCAACAATCTGGCTCCTCATTTTACCCACCTCGGAAGGATGGAAGGCTGAGTCAACATTGAGCCAGTGGGACTTGAACTGCCAAATTGCTGGCAATCAGCAGGCAGCAGAAGTAGCCTGCAGTACTGCACTCTAACCATTGCTCCACCCTGGCTCTTAGATGATAGATAGATAGATAGAAAGATAGATAGATAGATCAATAGAATTTATATATATATATATATATATATATATATATATATATATATATATATATATATATATATATATATATATATATATATATATATATTTGTTTATGTAAGTTATAACAAATAACTTATGTTATTTGTTATGTATATGTATATGTATATGTATATGTATATGTATATGTATATGTATATGTATATGTATGTATGTATGTATACACACACACACACACACACACACACACACACACACCTTCCTTTAAAGGGAGGATACATGAGATGTGGGTGTGGCTTACTGATGATGGCTAACAAGCCAGAAATAGATCTATATAAGTCTCTCACTAGGCAGCATAGGGCAGCATAAGGCCTGCTGGCTGCCAGAAGAAAAAAGCTCAGAATCAAGTGGATGTGTGTGTGTGTGTGTTTCGTAGGTTTTATGTGTGTTTTTCTACATGAGAATTACTATTGTGGAAGGAGACAGCCTTAGTCTATGATGGTAAAAAAAATCAAAAAGAGTCTGGTAGCACCTTTTCTGCACCTTTTCTGACTAACACCTTTTATTAAAAGTAGAAGTTACATGAGTGACATCTCACTTCATCAGATGCTGGGTACCTAGACTTGTAGGATCTGAGTCTCAAATAAGCTGCAGACTCTATGCCAAAAGGGGGGAAAAAGGTTTATTTTAAAAGGTTCCCTTTTCTCTGGGTTCTTTCTTCTTCAAGAAACATTTCACAGTTTGGTTGTATTAGGCCAGCTTTCAGAAGGGACTTCCTGTGCCAGTGGGACCACTGATCATTCTAAATGTTTTTTTCTCGTGGCATCGTGTCGAGTTTAAATAACGGCTACAAGTTAGTTTTTTTAAAAAAAAAACTGCTTCGCATTAATATGCTTTGCATTCAATCAAAAGTAATTTGTTTTGGTTCGGGAAGTTATAAGAAGATCAATAAGACAAGAAAAGGTGCAGTGTTTATGAAGTTAAGGAATAATTACAGATGAGATTCTATTTATTGTTCCTACAGGCTCATTTTCTTGATATAGATATTCTCACCTTAATTCCAACACACAGAGAGACCTTTCTGCAATTCTGTCTGCTGGCTTAAATTCTCATATTATCCCCCAGTGGTTCCTGTTTAGGAACTGTCTGTGATGTATCAGCGTTTCTCATCTTATTTATTTCCAACTTTGAGACAGAGGAAGAAAAGACTGCTGCATTCAATCAATATCTTGTATAATCACTCTTTTCAACTTGCAAAAGCTGCATAACTTTTTATGTGATTAGATGTTGCTGCAGACATGGCTTTGGCTCTGCCTTCAAAACGAAACCGTGTTTGTACGAGGCTCTTCTGCAGGCTTCAAACATGAAGTTCCAACAGTTTGATGTTACCAACAAAAGCATGACATTCCTCGTGAACTACCTTTGATCACCAAGCCAAATCTACGGGAACTGTTGTGGCTCCGTCCTCCGAGCCTATCTTATCGGAGGGAGAAGGCTCCGAACATGAAGGAGAGGAGTTGGCCAGGCCTCCCTCTCCAGGCCCCTCCCCTCTGGCACTGTCTCAGGTGTCGGCCGAGGAAGAGGAGATTAGCCAGGAGCCAGGTGTCTCCGATGATAGCGATGGAGGCAATCTGTCATTCCTGGATCCACGCCAACGAAGGCGTGATAAACGGTTGCAGCAGTTGAGGAGGCGTGCCAGGGATTAGGCTGAGTCATGGGACCACACCCCAGAGACTATATAAGAGAGTGTGGTGGCCATTTAAGACTCTGTGACAGACAAAAACTAACTCTGCCTAGTCACTTTGAACAACGGCTGAATCTGCCGAAGGTTTCTTGTTTTGAACTGGACTATTTGCAAACTGTGTGTATTTCTGTTTATCTGGTGAAGGGATACTCCCGTTTATTGAAGTAAAAGCACTTGGCAGTCGGTGCTCATATTGCTGTTAAGTTTTTGATAACAAACTGTGTATGCCAAGTGCTTCCTGTGTGTGTGTATGTGTGTGTGTGTGTGGAGACGGGGACAGAACAGGAACCATTATACCGTTTAACCCTTGCTGTTTAGTCCACATCCATGACCATCTATGACAGAGGTGTCAAACTCAGTTTCATTGAGGGCCGGATCAGGGTTGTGTTTGCCCTCGGGGGGGAGGGGCATGGCAGAGGTGGGCGTGGGCAGCTCGATGTCACTCATGTCGGGGGCACCTATGGCCAAATGCTAAGGCAGGACTTCCCTCAGATCCTCCCTCACTCTCATTATAATCTCCTTCCTTCCTTCCTTCCTTCCTTCCTTCCTTCCTTCCTTCCTTCCTTCCTTCCTTTTCTTCTTTTTCCTTCCCTCTTCATTCTCCTTTCTTCTTCCTTCCCCTCTTTCCTTATTTTTCCTTCCTTGCTCTCTTCCCGTCTTTTCTTCTTTATCTTTCTCTTTCCCTTTCTCCTTTTTCTGTCCCTTCTTGCATCCTCAAATGAAAAGGGGGAAACATTTCTCCTTTTGTTTTGTTTTTAGTTTGTTTTGCTAACCTTCTTCCAGTGAAAATGGAGCTTGGAGGGGGGGGGGGCTCACGCGCGGACCCACTGGGTCCCATTTTTCGCCGGGACGGCATCCTGAAACCCTCTGCCAGTGAAAACGGAGCTCCCCTTTCATTGGTAGAGGGCTGCAGGAGGCTGTCGCGGCTGAAAACAGAGCCCAGGAGGTCCCTTCCAGCTGATTAATTGATAGTCAGGCTAAGACAACCTGTAGAATATTAAGGAAAAATGTTTTTGGAGATTCTCAGGATGTGGATGTGTGTTTTCATTAGGATTTCTTGGGATCTGGAGACTTTTTGTTAAAGCCATTTTAGCAGCTGGACCACACACCAATATCTCAGGGGCTGCCATAAAGAAGAGGGAGTCAAGCTATTCTCCAAAGCATCAGAAGGCAGGGCAAGAAGCAATGGGTGGAAACTAATCAAGGAGAGAAGCAACTTAGAACTAAGGAGAAATTTCCTGGCAGTGAGAACAATTAATCAGTGGAACAGCTTGCCTCCAGAAGTTGTGAATGCTCCAACACTGGAAGGTTTTAAGAAGATGTTGGATGGTCATTTGTCTGAAGTGGTGTAGGGTCTCCTGCCTAAGCAGGGGGTTGGACTAGAAGACCTCCAAGGTCCCTTCCAACTCTGCTATTCTATTCTATTCTATTCTATTCTATTCTATTCTATTCTATTCTATTCTATTCTATTCTATTCTATTCTATTCTTCTATTCAAACAGCATCCCAGAACTCAACAGCAAGCCATTTTCATATTGTTCCCAAATGCAACAATATGGGTGTATTCATGTAGTTATTCCTAATCAAGCTTGATTAAAAGAAAAATAACCTTCACAATTCTGTGGAATCTTCATCACATTGCAAATCTTTTTCTCCCCCCTTCTTTTGGAAAAGAAGTAAGTACAACTATTTGTTTTTCCATTCCACTCCAGTGAACACGGAGAAAAGGGGCCATGAATGTTTAACAATCTCTGTAGAGAAAAGAAGGATGTTTGAAATTAGTGTGGGAGATTCAATGGAATGATTTTTCCCCCCATGGAAATGTTAAAACATTTGTGACTTCAAATTCTAAATTTAATTTTAGAAGGGCCAGCTGGAAAATCCTTCAGAATGTATAATTAACAGGCATTTATATGGAGAGTGAGCAGTAGGTGTGAAGTGACTTTTTTTTTAATTTTACTTTTTTTCCATGAGGAACGCAGCAAAAAAAAAAAAATCCATAAGAATTCATAATTAACCTGGAAGACACAGTGGAAATGGTTAAAAATACAAATATTAAACTGTGCCTTCACCTTTTTCCTTCTGATGAAGATAACAAGATGCCTTCGGCTCTGTTCAGTTCCTGGCAGCTCCCTAGACAACTTCATAGAGTTTTCTTGCCAACAGTTTTGGAAGTGAATTGCCATTGCCTTCTTCCATAGGTGTCTACAGAGATTCTCAGTCATCCGGGTTATAGTTGTCCCAAAGGTGCTTTTTTCAAAAGGCATCTAGACTTTGCTTTTTCCTTGAAGACATTTCACTTCTCATCCAACTCAAGAAGCTTCATGGATGAGAAGCAAAACATGCTCAAGGGTTTTGATTCTATGCCTCTGTTTATTACAACCAAGGATTGTATTAGCTTTTCTGGCTGCTAACACACATTGGTGTCTCATATTTAAGTGTTCTAATTTCTAGGTTAGTCGTCTCCTTGATTGGTTTCCAACCATTGCTTCTGGTCCTGCCTTCAGGTACTTTGGAGAATAGCTTGACTTCCTCTTCTTTATGGCAATATCCCTTAGATATTGGAGCACTGCTATCATGTCACCCCTAATCCTTCTTTTCATTAAAGTAGACATACCCAATTCCAGCAACCATTCTTTATATGTTTTAGCTTCCAGTCCTCTAATCATCTTTGATGCTCTTCTCTGCACTCTTTCTGGAGTCTCCACATCTTTTTTACATCATGGTGACCAAAACCGAATGCAGTATTCCAAGTGTGGCCTTACCAAGGCATTATAAAGTGCTATTAACACTTCACGTGATCTTGATTCTATCCCTCTGTTTATGCAGCCTAGGAATGTGTTGGCTTTTTTTGGCAGCTGCAGCACCCTGCTGGTTCATATTTAACTGATTGTCCACTAGGACTCCAAGATCCCTCTCATAGTTACTACTGTTGAACCAGGTGACCACCTGTACTATACCTGTACATTTGGTTTCTCTTGCCTAAATGTAGAACCTTATTTTTTAACACCCAAGCAGAGAAGGTGTGGTGCCTTGCTGTGTAGTCTAGGGGGATTAAACTAAACTGAAAAGCTCTTTTAACATGCCAACACATTCCTTTTGGTCAATTGGATCCAATGGCACCATTAAAATAATCCTTTTTCGCTTTGGCATTATCCATTAAGTACTTAAGTTTTAATTATATCTCAAGCCTACCTGAAAACATTAGAAGGAAATCTTTCCAGCAATATTGTGTAAGCGCCGAACTACAGCAATTGACTATAGTCTAAGAGCGCATGTAATTTCCGATCCCCAGTTGTTAATGAAATCCCAAACATTCAGATTTTAATTGAACTAGATAAAGATTAAGAAGCTTAGTAGCAGCTGGCATTGTGAATTATTCTCTGCAGATTTTTTTTTCCTGCGTTGTACTCTAAATCATGGCTTTTGTAAATTGTCCTTTATCTTCATAATGCAGATATGATGCTCAGAAAAATAACACCAATCTTAACACTGTTCCCCGTTGCCTGTAAATTTCTGAACTATAAAACCTTAATAGTCTTTTTTTTTTTTTCAATAAGCATTATGGTCTATAGGTATAATGTGCATTCAATATAAAATCATCCTGTAATTAGAAGAAAAAAGTTTTTCAACGTGACCTGCTTGGAAGATGAGATTTTTTAAAAACAGTATAAAGAGTTTGAAGATTTATTTAGGTCCCTCTGGCATTGAATTGTGAAATAGGGCTGGATTAAATACTGACAAGGATTGTTGGCTCAGATCGTCTGGTTAAAGCAATAAAAGTCTTTCAATAAGGCTGAGGAATGTGAAAGGGTATTTCTCTGTCATGCTTAAAATGCCTGCTCCTTCTGAGAATTCTGGGTACTGTAGTTCTCCAGAGTATTGGGAGACACTGATTAAAAATTGTCACATACTATTGAAATTGCAATTCTCAAGATTCACCATGGATAACTGTAGCAGCTGATGAGCTCCTAAAATAAACACCCCTATGAATTCAGTTCAGAATCACCTCATGGTGAGCTGGGTGTCAACCCTGAAACTGGTCTGACTGAGGCCATTTTGAGACTTCGGTGTTGACACACTGGAGAAGAGGGACGGGGAGGAGGGTGGAATAGAGATAGTTGCGGTGTTGTAGCCAAAACAAAATACTTTCTCTTGGGAACCAAGGCCATTCCTGCAGGTGCTCAGAAGGAAAGGACTGGAGTCACCTAGCAACTGGACAGCATCCTGATTGGATCGTGTGATTTATTGTTTTGAGAAAATGACAACCTTTTGCTTTTAATTAGGTGAAAACCGTGGGAATATTCAGAGTCGGTTTTCACCAGCCTGTGCCAATATGACATATCCAATAAATTGACTGCCCCAGAGTTTTGTTTGCTATGGGTGTGTTACTTGGAATCCTGACACTACATGGCAAACACATTTAATAAATAAGCAACACTGGAAAAAAGTGACTTATGACCATTTTTCACACTTATGACCACTGCAGCATCCCCATGATCAGGTGCTCGAAATTTAGACAGTTGGCAATTGATTCACATTTATGATGGTTGCAGTGTCCCAGGGTCATGTGATCATCTTTTGCAACCTTCTGACAAGCAAAGTCAAAGGAGAAGTCAGATTTGCTTTACGACCGTATTACTAGTTTAACAACTGCACTGATTCACTCAATGACTGTGGCAAGCAAGGTTGTAAAATGGGGCAAAATTCACTTAACAAGTGTCTTGCTTAGCAACAGAAAATGTGGATTCAATTGTGGTTGTAAGTCAAGGACTCTACTTGCAAATAAACTTCTAGTCACCACCCAAAAGCAGCTGTGCCATTTTTTGGCAGAATTTGGAAAAGATTTGCCATTCTTCCTTCTATTTTTTTTTTTAATTCAGCTCTGAGATTTTCTGATGTCTCCCATTAGAGTACACTAATCAGACCAGACTCGATTTGCTTTCAGGGAAACAAGAAACTAGGAAGGGTTAAAGTGGGCTCATATTTTGACAGAAGACGATCAAGATTGTGGGTTAGACTGCCAAGTCAAAAAATATCACAGTATACAATGACAAACTCAGTCCATAATTTGTCCATAAAGAGACAAGCCTACAGTTAAACTTGATTTTATGTCCTTAAGTTTGGTTAGGTCCTAACTTTTCATAAAGATAAACTAAAAGTATATTTAAAAAGATATATTTAAGGTATGGGGAATTAATACAATTCTTAGAAATTAAGAGTTTACTGTAAACTATGGAACAGAATGGAACAGAAAAGAACATAACATAGTTGGAAGGGACCTTTGAGGTCTTCTAGTCCAACCCTCTGCTCAAGCAGGAAAGCCTAAACCATTTAAGACAAATGATTGTCCAATCTTTCCTTAAAAACTTCCAGTATTGGATCACCCACAACTTCTGAAGGCAAGTTGTTCCACTGGTTAATTGTTTTAACTGTCAGGAAATTTCTCCTTAGTTCTAGGTTGCTTCTCTCCTTGATTAGTTTCCACCCATAGTTTCTTGTCCTGTCTTCAGGTGCTTTGGAGAATAGCTTGACTCCCTCTTCTTTGTGGCAACCACTGAGATATTGGAACACTGCTATCATGTCACCCCTAGTCCTTCTTTTCATAAGTCTAGCCATATCCAGTTCCAGCAACTGTTCTTTTTATGTTTTAGCCTCCAGTCCCCTAATCATCTTTGTTGCTCTTCTCTGCACTCTTTCTAGAGTCTCCACATCTTTTTTATATCATGGCGTCCAAAACTGGATGCAGCATTCCAAGTGTGGCCTTACCAAGGCATTATAAAGTGGTATCAACACTTCACATGATCTTGATTCTATCCCTCTGTTAATGCAGCCTAGAACTGCCTAGAACTTGGCCTCTATTTCACTCAAGGTATTTTTGTGATTCCTTCCAACTCCATAATTCTCTATGATTCTACCATCTCGTCTCTTTTAGCATGCTAAACGTGTCTGAATAGCCCTCTGTAACCTGACTCCATCCAGTTATGCCCAAAGTCCCAGATGTTATTTTAGGTTCAAGCTTCTCAATTTGAAGGATCTTAACTTTAATCTTAAAGTTTCCTGAACTCGGACTTGTAAAATTGGCAGCATCAAAAGATGCTTTCTTTTGTCACAATGCTTTAAAGTTAATTTACTATAGCATAAAAGGTTCCATATAGTTATATAAACCAAGGTTTTAAATTATTCAAGTACTCCTGTTAAATGGTCACTAGTTCGAGAAACATACAGATTTCCAAGAGAGAGAGAGAGAGAGAGAGAGAGAGAGAGAGAGAGAGAGAGAGGGAGGGAGGGAGGGAGGGAGGGAGGGAGGGAGGGAGGGAGGGAGAGAGAGCAAAGAATGGCAATGAGAGGAAAATCAATTATTTAATTTGTCTTAGTTTTCCCTTGGACAATTTAAATTGCTTTGATTTAAATCAATTTGCTTGGCTGTTTTTCCTCCAGACAGACCTGGTGCCCCTCAGACATACTAACTAATGGCTGCAGGTTGCAACCATATGGAGAAAGCATCAGTGTGAGAAAGGCTGTTCTGACATTTTGATTAATCTTTCCCAGTTGCATTCTTCTTTTAGGAGGAGAGGAAGTTCATTATGTAACTATAACTTAACAGACACGCCCCATGAGACCAAATTTCTCCAGGGAGTTCCCTTACATCCTTCTTGCTCTTAAGTCATACTGTTTTCTTCTCTAGTCCTCCAATGGACACCTTGTAATACTGTACTTTGAACTGCATTTAAAGGTCATGCTTTAAAATGGGAAAGGTGAGCTCCAAATCCAACTCTTAAACCCCATTAATTGAACTACAGCTAGTTTTTGACTTACAACCAGGGGTGAAATCCAGCAGGTTCTGACAGGTTCTGGAGAACCAGTAGCAGAAATTTTGAATAGTTTGGAGAACCGGCAAATACCACCTCTGGCTGGCCCCAGAGTGGGGTGGGAATGGAGATTCTGCAGTATCCTTCCCCCAGGAGTGGGGAGGGAATGGGGATTTTGCAGTATCCTTCCCCTGGAGTGGGATGGGAATGGAGATTTTGCAGTATCCTTCCCCTGGAGTGGAGTGGAAATGGAGATTTTGCAGTATCCTTCCCGTGGAGTGGAGTGGAAATGGAGATTTTGCAATACCTTTCCCCTGGAATGGGAAGGGAATGGGAGCCTGAGTGGCGCAGCAGACTAATGCTACTGTTAAAAGGTAGTATTTAGCTTCCAGCTGCCTGCAGTTACTGCAAGTTCAATTCTCACCAGGCTCAAGGTTGACTCAGCCTTCCTCCTTTGGAAGTAGTAGGTAGTAGTAGGTAGGTAAAATGAGGACCCGGTTTGTCAGAGCAATAAGCTGACTTTGTATAAAATATACAAATGTATGAAGGCTATTGCTTAACGCCTTGTAAGCCGCTCTGAGTCTCTGGAGAAGGGCGGCATTTAATCAAAATTTAAAAAAAAATAAATGGGGATTTTGCAGTATCCTTCCCGCAGGAGTGGGGAGGGAAGGGAGATTATGCAGTATCCTTCCCTTGCCACACCCACCAAGCAACGCCCACCAAGCCATAACATGCCCACCAAGCCACGCCCACAGAACCGGTAGTAAAAAACTTTGAATTCCACCACTGCTTACAACCATTCATTTAGTGACCATTCATAGTTAAAACAGCACTAAAAAAAAATAGCAACTTAATTTTTCACACTGTTGCAACATCCTCATGGTTGTGTGATTAAAAATTGAACACTTGGTAGCAGGTATGTATTTACTGTATGTGGGTTGTAGTGTCCTGGGGTGATGTAATCCCCTTTGTGTGACCTTCTGACAAGCAGAGTCAATGGGGAAGCCAGCTTCACCTAACAACCCTGTTACTAATTTAATAACTGAAGTGATTCACTTAACAACTGTGGCAAGAAAGGTCATAGAATGGGGCACTTAACTTTCTTGTCTTTCTTAGCAACAGAAATTTTGGGGTCCATTGTGATCACAAAATGAGGATTACCTCTATTGCTTCTTTTTGCTCATCTCTTCTATCATCTCTTGTGATAAAAGATGATACATTGGCAATTGGTTTAGCTCAGTTCTACATCTTTGACAAGGGAACAAAGTCATGTTACCAGTTTCATTTCTACAAGCAATAGAGGAAGAGCTCAAAAACTATTATCATTTTGCTAATAGCACTTAATTCTACCTTTAGCTGAACAGATCCTGAAACTTAAACGTCCTGCAAAGCAACCTGACCACGTCATTGTTAAAATAAATGAATAAATAAAATTAGAAGACATTTAGATACTTCCTTCAAAGACATGAGAGCCAAATGCACAGATGATCCTCCATCAACGCAAAATTCCCACCGCATTTTCAGTTATTTGCGGAATAAAAGGGCTTTAAAAAAAAAGGTGTGATTTAAATTTGATTTAACTCAAGTTAATTACAGTTAATAAATTAGTCATTTTCTCCATCTGTCACATTCCAAATGACAACTTCTAGAGGAATCTAGAAATCTAAGGTGTCTAAGGTAGGCATTGTGGGCCAAATTAATTTAATCGGGTTTTAATACTGGTTTTAAATTTTGTATTTCTTCTGTTTTATCTGTTGGCTGTTCACCGCCCTGAGTCCTTCGGGAGAAGGGCGGTATATAAATATAAACAAACAAACAAACAAACAGACAGACAAACAAACAAACAAACAAACAAACAAACAAACAAACAAACAATAAATAAATAAATAAATAAATAAAATGTCCCAATCTTTCTGCTTGTCTGGGCCACATTGAATGAAGAGGAATCACCTTTGGCCACATAGAAAATTTAGTAAGGTTTTCCTATCAATTATGTTCAACTCTAGGGCACGATGCTCATCTCCGTTTCCTGGCCGAGAGAGCCAGGGGTTGTACAAAGATAATTTCCATGGTCATGTGGCCAGTTTTCCATCAACTAAGCCAAAAAATAAAATGAGTCTGGAGAGCCGAAGTTTACAGATAAACCTGTTTTGAAGAATGTTGCTTGCATTTCAGCAGGTTTTTTTTTTTAATTTGATTTATATGCCACCCTTCTCCGGAGACTCAGGGCGGCTTACAATGCGTTAAGCAACAGCCTTCATTCTTTTGTATATTTTTACAAAGTCAGCTTATTGCCCCCACAAACTGGGTCCTCAATTTACCTACCTTAGAAAGGATGGAAGGCTGAGTCAACCTTGAGCCTGGCAAGATTCGAACTTACTAATTGCAGACAGCTGGAGTTAAATTACAATGCATTAGTCTGCTGAGCTATCCAGGCTCCTTGTTGATCTGCATCCAGGCTCCTTGTTGATCTCCTAGTTGATCTGCATCAGTGGCAGGTTGCTACTGGTTCGCCCCGGATCGGGTGAACCGGTAGCAGTGGCGGTGGGAGGCTCCGCCCACCCGCCCGGATGCTTCTGTGCATGTGCAGAAGAGTCACGTACGTGCGCATGCACGCCCCGAGCGAACCCCCTGAAATATTAAAAGGGCAGAATATTTCCCCAAAAAGGGAGGCAGAAACTTAATCCCCCCACCCTTGTTAATGGAGTATTAAGGCCTGAGCCAGTCCATTCTACATAACAAAGATAGGATTAGCCCTTTACCCACTTAGCTCACCACATGGCACCTGGGAAGATTACATCACCCAGCAAACCTACAAAGTTAGCTAAGACCCCCGCCCCCTGGGAATCTGACAGACAATGAGATACATTTCTTGTACAGGAACAGAAAACTCTAAGGTGGGGCCCAACAGAAGGCATATAACGAAGGCACTCCCAGCATCTCTTCCCTTTTCTGCTCAGGAACTCAAGCAGTGCGATCCTGTTCAGGAACTCAAGCCGTGCGATCCTGTCCATCATTAAACTATCTTTCTAAACAGTCTCCATGTTTCCAGTGTCGTTTTCCCCACTTGGAATTGAACCCAGAAGGATGTTTCTTCCTGTAGGAAGTTAGCACCCACCCCTTTCCTGGAAGAGTGAAATATTTTAGTAAATATGAAAAAGGCAGAATATTATATTTCCCTGGGATAAGCATGTTTTGAAGCAGGTCCCATCTTCCTGCCCCCACCCTTTGTCAATGGGCCATTAAGGCTTGGGCCAGTCTATTCTACATAACAAAGATCTACCTCCTTCAGGCAGAGCCATAGTGGGAATTGCCAAAGATCCAACAAAGATAGGATTAGCCCTCTACACAATAGCAGCAGAAACTCACCACATGTGACCTGGGAAGCACATGTGACCATCAGCCAGCAAGGCCCCCACCCCCTGGGAGCCTGACAACCAATCAGGATACTCTTTTGGGGACCCAAGAAATGCAGAGCCAGAGAGAGCATAAAAACCCGAAGATTTACTATATCTGCCCTTTTTCTGTTCAGGAACTCAGGCCATGTGATCCTGTCCACCATTAAACCATCTTTCCAAGCAGTCTCCATGTTGCCAGTGTCTGTTTCCCCACTTGGAGCAGAACCCAGAAGGATGTTTCTTCCAACATTCCAACAAGCTTTTCAGAAAGGATTTTTTTTTTCCCCCCCGGAGATGCCAAAATTGACTTCATGTAAAATCTCTCCACTACCTGTGAGCTTCAGCCTCTTCCTCTATGAGAAATCCTCACATTTTCAGTCCCATTGTTGAAATGAACACGTAACTAAACCTCTGCTACCCAATTTCATGTTGCCTTTTTTTTTCTTCAGAAGCCGATCAGGGAAACAAGCGTAACAGAAGACAGAAAGTGTATTGCTCAGCAGGGAAACTTCTAGCCACAAAGCATTTGAAATCTTTTTTTTTCCCCTCCTTCCTTTCACACAAGTTGGCTGATGGAAGATGCCTGCCCAATTAGTGTTGTTGTATATGGCGTAGCTAATGCAAAATCATAGAAAAACGGTGGCAACAAGCTGGCTTCAGTTTCCAGTCAACTGAGGTCCCCTTGGGGGATAATTAGTGAAATTTTAAGATTTCAACAACATCTTAGCATAGCTAAGTTCAATTACCAAGTTGCCTTGGGAGGGAAAAAAATAATCTTCTTCCCCCCGCCAACCATATAAATGTCTCTGTGTCTGTGTGAATCAAGTAAGCAGAAGAGATGAGGCTCATCTACTAAGATCAAGGAAAACAGGCTGAGATATTATAAGTTTTTCCTTCAGAGTTAAACTATATCTGTTGTTTCTCTGCCTCCGATTCCACAAAGGTTTATTGTATGTAGCCCCATTTAAATCAGCAAACAACCACAAATAATCATTAAAAAGGATTCCCCTAACATATACTGTATTTTTCGGAGTACAAGATGCACCTTAGTTTTTAGGGAGGAAAATAAGAAAAAAAGCTGATTGGCAGGTGGATTCAGCCTCCCGGAATACCCCCAATCAGCTGTTCCCAGAGGTGAATTTTAGTAACAGGTTCCTTGGTTGTGAGCTCTGTGCCTTTTTTTTTTTTTTTTTGCTTTTTTTTTCTGCCTCTGAAACTTCTGAAATTCTGTTTCAGAAAAAAACTTTCTTTTCTGCCTCTGAAAGCCTCCAAAACAGAGCTTCAGAAAAAAAAGCCTCTGTAGCTCTGTTTGGAGGCTTTTTTTTTCCGAAGCTCTGTTTGGGGGCTTCTTTTCTGAAGCTCTGTTTGGAGGCTTTTTTTTCTTAAGCTCTGTTTGGGGGTTTCTTTCCTGAAATTTTGTTTCTGATGCTTTTTTCAGCCTCTGAAACCTCCGTTTGAGAAGCTGGGCGGGGTTACATTCAGAGTATAAAATGCACCCAGATTTTTGCTCTCTTTTTTTTTGGGGGGGGGAGGTACATTTATACTCCGAAAAATACGGTAAGTAAAAGGCTCTGTGAAAAAAATTCTGCTTCCACTATTTGTCAGTTGCAAAGAATCAGGACCATTCGCTAGATTGCAAGCATAGAAGATTTATTGCTCAAGTCTAACAAGCATCTTAGTCAACTAAAGTTGAATACTGAAGTGATGGCAAGATTAAGGGTCATCTGAATTCAGGAAGGGTTAGACTTGGACCACTTGTGGCAACATAAGGATTCTAAGATGATGATGTGTTTAACTCCACCTCCAGCTCTGCCTGCTCTTCTTCTACACCAGAGTTCCCCAACATTTCTAGCTTTACGGATTTTAGCTTTGCGGATTGGAGGAGTGGGGAGAGGGGATGGTGCTGCACAAGCTATTGGCAAGCGTGCACATGCATGAGGAGATCCATTTGTGTGATTGGCATGCACGCGTGCCTGGCACTCAACAAATGGAGTACACACACACATGCTCACCCACTGCTCGTACAAGTGATGATGTGCATGTACGCACGTGTGCTCGCCGTCCGTTTCCATGGCCCAGTTGCAAACCCCTCACAGCTCACTAGGAGGCCAGGGCCCACAGTTTGGGGACCCCTGTTCTATACTTTTTTTTCCTAAATACCATCAGAGCTGTAAGAGCTCCATTCAGTTCTAAGACAAAGCTATTTTAGATGAGCAGAGTGAAGATTGACTATGATTGTTCCCTGCTCCCCCAATGAATTCCCCAAAAGAATTTCCATGTATTTTTTCTCTGATTTTACTTCCATGTTTCTTTATTTCCCATAAGAAGTCAGGGAGGCTGCATACCACAAGGCAGGAAGAAAGGGGTCGGCAACCTTAAACACAAAGAGCCACAAAGGTCCTAACCATGGCTCAGGACCTGAGTACTTGCGGGACCGCCTACTACCACCAATAGCCTCCCACCGGCCGGTATGCTCCCACAGAAAGGGGCTCCTCCGGGTGCCGTCGGCCAAACAATGCCAACTGGTGGCCCCCAGGGGGAGAGCCTTCTCTGTGGGGGCACCTACTATCTGGAACGAGCTCCCCCCGGAGATACCGAGGATCCCGGATCTGCGTACCTTCCATCGCGCCTTAAAGACCTTTTTATTTCACCCGGCGGGCCTGGCCTAATTTTCTCCCTCTTTTATAAAAGATTTTTAATTTTTTAATATTTTTTAGTATTTTATATATTCAAATTTTAAAATTGGTTTTAAATTGATTGGGGATTTAATTTGTTTGGGCCAAAATTATTTAATTTGATTTTAATTCCACTTTTAAATTTTGTATGTATGTATTTTATTGTTTGGCTGTGCACCGCCCTGAGTCCTTCAGGAGTAGGGCGGTATAGAAATCAAACAAACAAATAAACAAATAAATAAATAAATAAATAAATAAATAAATAACCGGAAGCCCCCCATCAATTCTGGAGCTGACCAGAAATCCAGTTCCCTCACCATAGAATCTCCTCCTAGCGTGGCGTCCTTTTTCCTCTGCTGACTGCAAGTCCAGTTTCCCCCACCATAGAGTCTCCTCTTAGGACAGCATCCTTTTTACTCTACCTGTTCTAACCAAAAGCCCTGTCAATTGTGGAGCTGACCAGGGCACAGGGAGCCTCAGCAGAGGGATGAAAGAGCCACATGCGGCTCCAGAGCCACAGATTGCCGACCCCTAGACAACATGGGTGCACCCACACAAAGAGTCCATTTATAAGTAAGGTATTTCGGGGGAAGCATTTTTTAAAAACTATTAAATTAAATTAAATGTGAGAAGATCAGCACAGGACACATCATTATTATTATTATTATTATTATTATTATTATTATTATTATTATTATTATTATTTCCTCCATGCTACCTGTCAGCCTCCACTTTCAAAGAAAGTACAACAATTCTATACAAAATATCCAGATAAACCTTAATTCTTGTATATATTTTGTTTCCTCTTTCTCTTTTTCCTTCTATCTAGGACTAACGTCCCTTCTGCAGAGGGCCAAATGTCAGCCTCCGCTTTCACTGCTTCAGCTGCCATAAGAAACGGAGGGGGGGGGGACTAGTCAGGGGGGCGAGGGGAGGGAAGAGTGCAGGAGGTGTCTTTCCAAGAAAGGGAAACTTATTCTCCAAAGGAGCCGTTAGACCAACCGTCACACATTCCTGATGGATGACGTTGCCAGACGTGATTCCACCTGACCTTTGGAAGACCTGTGGATCGGATGATGGATGATGAACACGGGGTGAGGGGTGCTACCTAGTTGCTATTTTGCGCGTTTTGCTCACTTCCAGCTTTACCTGGGTTGCAATCATTTCATATTCAGTAAAAGTACAAATCTCTATAAAATTATGGAGTTTGGGTCTTTCTTTCCTGGATTTTGAAGGAAGCATACTTGACACTATCTTATTTTCCATCCATAACTTGCCATTGAGGGTACAAATCTCCTCTTTTAAAGAGCAGTCATCATCATCATCATCATCATCATCATCATCATCATCTTAGCCATTATCTATCCCCTACTGGATGAAAGCCTATTCTTCATGTTTCCAACCAATATGGTCCAGAGGGAGGGTTTTTGTGGTGTTTTTTTTTTTTTTTTTTTTTGACCAAATGGGCCCACCATACTTACTGATGTCATTGATCCATCTTGTTTTAAGTCTCTTTTGTGGATGATTTTTATCAAGTGGGATCCATTCTATGACTGCCTTGGCCCATCTGCCACCAGTTCTTCAAAGAGCAATATTGGCCATGAAACTGACCAAGCCATCAGGAAGATCATAAGAGGGTCAGGATCAGTGGTGGGATTCAGCCGGTTCGGGCCAGTTCAGGCGAACCGTAAGTTAAATTGCTAGCTGGCTCCACCCCTTCCTGCCCCGCCCCTTCCAGGAATCCCCACATGCCCCATTTTGGCTCCCAGGTAAGTTCAGGGAGGCCTCCTAGGACCAAAATGGGGCACAGGCGGATGTGCGGCACCCACTATGGCCACGCCCACCCAGCCGGTCATTAGGGCAGAGAACCGGTTGTTAAATTATTTGAATCCCACTACTGGTCAGGATAGAGATGGAGTGGCAACTGGGAGCAAAAGATAAGGAAGGAAGCAAGTATACACACATGCATATAGGCAGACACAGGTAGTCCTCATCTTACAACCATTTCCTTAGTGACTGAAGTGACAACGGCACTGAAAAAAGTGATTTATGACTTACAACCATTGCACCACTCCCAAAGATCAGGTGCTTGGCAACTGGCATGTATTTTTGACAACTGCCCTATCCCAAGAGGCGTCCAACAAGTAATGGGGGAAACCAGATTCATTTAATAACCACATAATTCACTTAATAATTGCAGTGATTCACTTAACAACTTTGGCAAAAAGATTGTAAAACGGGGCAAAAACTCACTTAGCAACTTCCCTACTTAACAATGGAAAATTTGGGCTTAATCATAAATTGAGAATTATCTGTACTGAGAGAAAGGGCAGGGAAAACACCTATGCCAGATGAGCTAGAATCTAGACACAGACCAGAAAAAGTGCAGTTCTGATTTAGAAAATCTACGAGCCCAAACTTATGGATCTCCAGAAAGGATGTTAGCTCAGAAGCTATGGGTCAGAATCTGGACCATTTCTGATCCTAGGAAAGAAATTTATTTATTTATTTATTGTATTAGTCATATTTCTATGCCGCCCACTCTCCGAGGACTCTGGGCTGCTTACACCAAAGACAGTATACTAAATAGCATATTGCCTCCAACAATCTGGGTCCTCATTTTACCCACCTCGGAAGGATGGAAGGCTGAGTCAACCTTCAGCCGGTGAGATTTGATCTGCTGATCTGATGAACTAGCAGTCAGCTGAAGTAGCTGCAATACTGCACTCTAACCATTGCGCCACCTCGGCTCTTCACCTCAATGTGGTTTGATCTGTTTGGGTGAGTCTAAAGTCTCAGCTAGAGACATTTAAAGCTTTTTAATCCATTTTCATTTCTTAAGGGTGAAGAAAAAGATACTTTGGAGCTGCATGGAGTTAGTGCAGCATTCAACAAGTTAATGGAAAGCAAGCAGTGTAAAAAGGTAAAACTAAATTTTTTTCCCTTCTTCCTGATGTGGTAGCTTGTGATAGCCTGGAGGCAGATGCACTTCAAAATATCATACTAGATTGCTGTTGTTTTGTCTGAACTTCTGAAAACTAAGTGGAAAACATCCATCTTGTTTGAAAATCAATAGTAGCTTCTCTATAAAAAAGAAAGGTTTATTTTACATAGAAAGGGAAAGATTTTTTTTCAGTGATTTTTTTTTTAATCGTTCTCCATTCCAGAGCATTCCAGCCAGCAGTGGGTTCCTCCCGGTTCGGCCGAGCCACCAGCGGTGACAATACGACGTCACCAAACCGGTTCTCTTTGTCTGGGAGCTGGGCCCGCCCACCCGTCCCCGCGTTATTCCTACCTTTTATTTCTTCTTTTTTAGCCCAGCTGATAGGTGCGGCAGAATGGATTGCAGGACCTCAGCTAGGCAGATTTGTAACACGCTTGCGTGGAGTAAAGCCAGTTAGAACCCACCATTGATTCCAGCATGTAGAAATCTTTGAGTGCAAAGATACAGGTGTTTCCATGAATGCTGAGAAGAGCAGATGGTCAATCTGCCTAGTCTAGATAAATTTTAGATTACAATGTACAATGCATCACACTGGTTATCTGTTAAGGGCCATTTACCTACCATATCCAAAGTCCCTCATAAGGAGGACACATAACCAAATAAGTTGTGGTGTCTACAGCAAGGGTGACAAACTCAATTTCATTGAGGGCCGCATCGGGGTTGTGTTTGACCTCAGGGGGCTGGAGTGGGCGTGGCCAGGGTGGGCATGACCAGCTTAATGTCACTTGTGTTGGGGGCGCCTGTGGTGGCCCGAGCGCTCTGCCAGCAAAAACAGGTTCCCGAGCTCCATTTTCGGCAGCAATGGCCTCCTGCACCCTCTGCCAACAAAAATGGAGCTTGGGGTAGGGTGCAGATGGCCCCCCCTCCGGGCCCAGTTTTTGGCCGTGACAACCTCCTGCAGCCCTCTGCCAGTGAAAATGGAGCTGGGGGGGACATGTGTGGCCCCCTGAGCTCTGTTTTCACTGGCAGAGGGCTACAAGAGGGCATTGTGGTCAAAAACCGAGCCCAGGGGGGGGGGGACCCGCACACAGCCCGCCCCCCCAGCTCCATTTTTGCTGGCAGAGGCATGGAGGGCCAGTCCTTCGCTGGCTTAGGGCCAGGGTACTTACGAGACCGCCTGCTGCTACCGATAACCTCCCAATGGCCATACGCTCTCACAGAGAGGGCCTCCTCAGGGTGCCGTCAGTCAAGCAATGTCGGCTGGCGGCCCCCAGGGGGAGAGCCTTCTCTGTGGGGGCACCCGCCCTGTGGAACGAGCTGCCTCCTGGAATACGACTGTTCCCGGACCTCCAGACCTTCCGTAAGGCCCTGAAGACTTATTTATTCCAGCAAGCCGGCCTAGCCTAAATGGTTTTTAATGGGATTTTTAAATTTTATAGACTTGGGGTTTTAAATTGGGTGGCCGATTGATTTAATCTCTTTTAATTATCTTAACTTTTGTATTGTATGTATTTTAATTTTGGCTGTTCACCGCCCTGAGTCCCTTTTGGGAGAAGGGCGGTATACAAATTAAATTAAAATAAAAATAAAATAAAAAATAAAGGGCAGTCCCGCAGGTCAGATCCAGATCCCGTGGGGCCTTGAGTTTGACACCCCTGCTCTATAAGGACACTGAATTGGCCCAAACTGTGTTAGCCTTTTGCAAGTTTTTAAATGCATTGTTTTACTGGGCCTAGGGATCCGGATGTATATCCAAACCTTTGCAATGGCTGTGCCGATTTATGTCACGGCTCTTGGCTCAGCTACATTTTTAAATGCATCTGTCATTGCTTTATGCTTTTTATGCAGTTCTTAATTCTTGTTAGGCACCCAGAGTCATGAATTTGAGATGACCGATGATAGAAACGAACGAATGAATACCTAAACAATTCAATAAATAAAAGCCTATCACATCTCCATTCTGCAGTCAGCAGCAGCAACACACACGCACACACACAGACACAAAGGGAGTCACATGAGATGGGCAGCTATATACATTTGAAAAATAAAATAATATTAAAAAGGAAACGGTTTAGCCAACCTCATCAGCCGTTTCAAATCCAAGATGAAATTCTGGCCATGCCTCCTTTGAGGGATAGAATCAAGATCACGTGACATATTAGTACGGCTTTACAAAGCTTTAGTGTGGCCACAGTTGGAATACCGCATCCAGTGGTGGGATCCAGCCAGTTTGCACCTATTCGGTAGACCGGTTGTTAACTTTCTAAGCAGTTCGGAGAACCAGTTGTTGGAAAAAAATCTTATTTTGTTTTTCCCCACTTTATAGGGCTAATCCTGTAAGGAAGGCAGGAAGGAAACATTCTGGTGGTGTTTCTAGCCTAATCTTTATTGACCTGCTTACAGAAACTGCCTCTCTGGTGAACCCTTATTACATTGTGACAGCTAAGGCGAAGTGCCCATCGACGTGAGTGATGTTGAGTTGGACATGTCCATACGGTCACATGACCACTGAGCCACGCCCACCCAGCTGGTCATTAGGGCAGAGAACGGGTTGTTAAATTATTTGAATTCCACCACTGACTGCATCCAGTTTTGGTCACCACAATATAAAAAAGATGTTGACACTCCGGGAAACAGTGCAGAGAAAAACAACAGATGATTAAGGGCTGGAGACTAAAACATTCGAAGAAAGGAATTAGTTATGTCTAGTCTTTTCACTGATCTAGTGAAAAGAAGGACTAGGGGAGATATGATAGCAGTGTTCCATTATTTGAGGGGCTGCCATAAAGATTAGGGGGGCAAATTACCTTCCAAAGCCCTAGAAGGGAACACAAGAACCAATGGATGGAAACCAACCAAGGAGAGAATCAACCTAAAACTAAGGAGAAATTTCCTAAAGGTGAGAACAATCAACAGCTGCCTTCAGAAGTTGTGGGTGTCCCATCCCTGGAGGCTTTCAAGAAGAGACTGTGGACAACCATTTGTCTGAAATGGTATAGTGTTTCCTGCTTGAGCAGGGGGTTGGTCTAGATGACCTCCAAGGTCCCTTCCAGCTCCGTTATTCTACATTCTAAATAAAGACTTTTTTCTTATTGGGCATTAAACAGGAAGTGAACCTCCCCGATGGCCATGGGAAATAATCTCTCTAAAGACAGCTGGTTTAGAAATGCAATGCTGTGGATTATTTGTTTTTTCCCAGAACACATATTTTCCCCTCCCAAATGCCACCCTTTCATTTCGCCGGAATACATTTATTTCTTTATTGCATTGTTTTCTGCTGCCTGAAATGTTATTATATTCCACCAGCGAGAATGGCAAATGAAGTGATTATTAACCTTTACCTACTTCACAGGATGATGTTTGGCTTAATTAGCTAATATTTGTAAGGAGCCGACAGATCGGTTGGATGGGAAATGCCAGGGGAGTACCAGGTAATATTTCCCCCTCTTGGACTGCTAAATTTTATACATTTTAATGTCCTTTGTTATTACCCCTCCCCTTTCGGTACTGACATTCATCAGCCTCTGTTATCTGCAGTGGGGAAATTCAACATCTCAGTGCATCAGCTAAGGAGATCTTGGACCGTGGGTCTCTTTGTTATTATAAATCACAGAAAAAAAGACGATGTGATAGGCCATTAACATCCTTTTAATAAATACTTCTTCGAACAATTAGGAAGTGGAAGAATTTGACTTGAAGTCATCATACCGTCAATAGTGGATTGAGTAAGAATCAAGGCTGTTGTCAGCTTTGGAAGCCATATTAGTCCGGAAGCTTCCATGCTGCCACCTTCTTATGTGTGGGAAAGTAGGAGGGGGGATTAAGGAGAGGGGTTGTTAGTAGACATAATAGCATTCTTCCTGTCGGTCAAGGTCAGGGCGATCCTGCATCTGGAGAAGGAGTGGTCAGGGGGCTGGGTCGAGATGGAACGGACGTTGATTGGAGCATGTGATTGACTGGGGAGAAAGGGAATGGTTTTGCGGGTTTTGATTTACTGAGGGAAAACCCGGGCTTTTTAGATTCGGGTTTTCCCAGATGTGCCAGTTTGCCTTTTCTAGAAAAGAGAACTTTGAAAAACGTTTGCTTCTGTGTCTTTACTTGGAGTTGGGGTTTTTCTGGAATACTTATTTATTTATTTTATTTATTTTGAATTTGTATACCACCCTTCTCCCTGAGGACTCAGGGCGGTGAACAGCCAAGTAAAAACATCAAGTACAAATATTAAAATACAGTTAAAAATATACATATATAAATTTGGCCCCGTTAATTAAAAACAATAAACAAAACACTTAAAAACACTTTAAAAAAATTAGGCCAGCCCGGCTTGCTGGAAAAGGAAGGTTTTAAGGGCACGGCGGAAGGCACTGAGGTCTTGGATTCTCCTTATCTCTGTCTTATACTGACAGCTGTAGGACAGTGATGGCTAACGTTTTCCAGACCAAGTGCCCAAAGTGTGCGTGCCCGAACCCCCAAAATGCAATGTGTGTGCATCCACCCGCATGCCCCCCACCCCCACACATGCATTTGTGACCCCCTGCACATGCCCATGTAGCCATGTGCACACGGCCTCTCTGCACATGCCCCGCCCCTGCGCATGCGCGGCATCCAGCTGGCCGACGGGAGGCGCGCGCGCGTGCATGGCAGAGCTCAACTGGGGTGACAGCTCACATGCCCACAGAGAGGTCGCTGCGTGCCACCTGTGGCACGTGTGCCATAGGTTCACCATCACGGCTGTAGGACCGTGTGTGCAGGTAATCCTCAAATTACGACCACAACTGAACAAATTTCTGTTGTTAAGTGAGGCTTTTGTCGAGTGAGTTTTGCTCCATTTTATGACCTTTCTTGCCACAGTTCTTAAGTGAATCACTGCAGTTGCTAAATTCGTAACCCGGTTGTTAAGTGATTCTGGCTTCCCCATTGACTTTGCTTGTCAGAGGTCACAAAAGAGGATCACATGACCTTAGGTGGTCATGTGGCATCAGGCAACTCAGCTGTAACCCACCTGAGTTGCCTGATGGCAGAGGATTTTTTTTTCTTTTAAAAGCCTCTGACGATCCCAGCTGAATTGCCTGATCGTCAGAGGTTTTTTTTTAACTTTTAAAAACATTTTTTCTACAACCTCTTTGGCTCAAGAAGTTGTAAAAAAAATGCTTTTAAAAGCCTCTGACAATCCCAGCTGAACCGCAGGATCATCAGAGGCTTTTTCTTTTTTCTTTTTTTACTTTTAAAAGCATTTTTTTGGCTGAAGAAAAAATGCTTTTTTAAAAAAAAAAAAAAGCCTCTGGGCATGGCCGAGTGGCAGGGATGTTTGCTACCGGTTCTCTGAACCACCCGCCGCCATCGCTACCGGATTGAGCGATCCGGTCCAAACCGGGAGCATTTCACTCCTGGGCTCCACCCACCCACCCGGTTGTCACTTCCTGGTTTTAACCAGGAAGTAACCTGTTCTTTACTCTCTGCGCATGTGCAGAGGGTCCAAGCACGCACCTGACATGGCACGTGCACTTCCGAACCAGTTGGGAAGGTAAGTAGATTTCACCCCTGGAAAGTAGGTCTTCCTTTGGATGTTTGGAGAGGCCAGGGGCTGAGGGTGATGCTGTACTGGGCCCCTCAGGCATCAGGGGAAGTGGTCAACCAGATGGACACCTGCCTGCCTGCATAGATATTGGGGAGGATCGGCTGCTGTCTGGCAGTGGTGCTGATAAGCAGCCGATCTCCTCTGATGAGGAACAGCTGTCTGCTCCACTGATCCAAAGGTAGGGAGAACAGAGTGGAGGCAAGCCTAGAGAAGGGCTGCAAGGCTTCTTGGGAGTAGGTCACCCCACCCCTCCTCACAAGGAATACCTGGAGGGGAATAACTTATGGAGAAGCCATGGGGATTTACTCTTTACCAGGAATAATTGTTTGCTTTGGCTTACACTCTCCCGGCTTTGACTAGTGCCTGTTGCGGTTTGCCTCGCTTCAAAGATTGTTCTTCGCCTTTTGTCTTGGACCTTGCCCTTGTCTTGTGGACTGTGTTTGGTCTTTGCTTCACTGGGCCTTTAGAACTGATTCTTGTCTCGGACCTGTTTCTCATCTCAAGGATTACCCTTGTCTTTTTCCCTGGACTCTGCTAGCAAGCCATTCCATTGATTGATTATTCTCAGCTTTTGGAAATTTCTCCTTAGTTCTAGGTTGCTTCTCTCCTCAATGAGTATCCATTCATTGTTTCTTGTCCTGCCTTCAGGTGCTTTGCAAAATAGGTTGACCCCCTCTTCTTGGTGGCAGCCTCTCAAAATATTGGAATACTGCTATCGGTGTTTTCTAGTAGAGGCACAGCATATTTGGCACCGACGTTATTTTCTTACTAGACACACAAGCCAAGTTTCAGATAACATATGCAAAGTAGCTAACCGAAGTCAATCATCTCCGAACCAATAAACAAAAACTTCTGATTTGAGCAAGCAAGCTAATTACTGTTATCTGTACACGGCCTTTAAAACAGACCATCTGCATGTATGGATAAAGAGGATTCTTCCTTTAAAATAGCCCTTGGTTCAGAGGTTTAGAAGCATCGCTGAATCAAAAATGAGTTCTGTTTGCAAATGTTGTTAATAGTAAGAAAAATGGGAAAGGTCTTTTGGAAATAAATAGCTGTCCTTTAATTTTATTTTACTTTACCATCTTCCTGGTGGGAAAATTGTGAATTGCTATGCATATTGCTTCTCCATTTTATCTTTTTCTCTTTATATTTGAAACCCCAATATTTTGCCTACAAACGTGAGAGATGTCACCCAGACTTCCTACCCCACCTCCCATAGGACCATTTTTTCTACAAAATTATATTGCACCTATTTTTAACTTACCCTATTTTTGGGAGTATAAGATGCACCGGACTATAAGACGCACTTACCTTTTTTGGTAGGGAAAACAAGAAAAAGAAATCTGCCTCTGCCTTCCAGCAATTTTGCCTCGTTGCAGCAAACAGCAAACAGCCTGCTTTACTTTCATTTTCGTTTTCAGCATAGCTTGATTAGCACAAGAAAAAAAAATCTGCTCCAACAATTTACCTCCTTGGAGCAAGCAGCAGAGGCCCACACAAAACAGCTGAGAGCAAAACAGCTGAGCGTCAGGAGGTCGATCCAATCAACTTGTGCTAATTAGGTTGTGCTGAAGCTGAAAGGAGCTGTTACTTCTTGCTGCTTGCTACAAGGAGGTAACTGCTTTTAAGTGCCAATAAAATAAATATATATATTTAATTTTATCGACCATTGATTCCTATGAGTAGTTATCGTAGGGGCCCCAGTACACTGCGTTGCCCAGGAGCCCATAATGCTGTTAAGACGGCCCTGCTTGCACATGTATATATGTGCTTGCACATTTACCTCTGTAGACTGAATGCAAACAATAACATTCAGCACAGGGGTGGGTTTAACCGGCTTTACTACCGGTTGTCTTTGTGCGCGTGCTTTGCGCGCGATCGCCTCTTCAGTTAACTAGGCTAACTTGGTGCAGGACAACTCACTCAATTCCAGTATGGGCTAACTCAATGTGATAAATGTTATCCGCCATGGTTTTTTTGACATTATTTCTATTGACAAAAAGTGGAAATAATATCGAAGAAATAGTTGTGGATAACATTTATTGCGTTGAGTTTTCTGACATGAAATTGTCCCGAGGCGAATTGGCCATGGTGAGTTATTGTGTGGTGAGTTGGCCGAGGCAAGATGGCTGGGACAAGAAGGCAATGGCAAATTGGCTGTGAGTTGTCCCATCATCAGCTACGGGGAAAGACAACTTCAAAAGAATCTGACTTCCTCCTGTTCCAAGACCAGGAGGACAACTCAACAAGATTATGTGGATGGGTCCTAGAATTGATGTTCCTGCTGCAAGGTGCTTTTGTCGAAGTCGGTCAAATTGTGTCTCGTATGCTCTAAAAAAAGTTTTCATTGCCCACTGCAAAACTAATCTCTCAGACACATGTGGTCCATAAGAAACGTGCAAGAAAGAATCTGGGATATCCCATTTCCTCACCTCAAATTGAATTTTTCACACCCTATGGGACCCATTTCTATTTTACATCAGTGCCACTTCTAATTTCTGGTTCTATTTGTCACACCTGCTTGTTGAAGATTCTTCAACATCTCCAAGTACTAATCTTCTAAGCTTTTGATCTAAACCACATACAGGTAGTCCTTGACTTACAACAGTTCATTTAGTGACCATTTGAAGTTCCTACGGCATGGAAAAAAGTGACTTATGAGCGTTTTTCACACTGATGACTGATGCAGCATTGCCATAGTCATGTGATCACATTTTGATCGCTTGGCAACTAATTCATGTTTATGATGGTTGCAGTGTCTCAGGATCATGCGATCACATTTTGTGACCTTCTGACAAGCAAACTCAATGGGGAAGCCAGATTCACTTAACAATTGTGTTAATTTAACAAATATAGTGATTCATATAGGAACTGTGGCAAGGAAGGTTGTAAAATATGGCAAAATTCACTTAACAACTATCTTGCTTAGCAACAGAAATCTAGGGCTAAGTTGTGGTCATAAGTAGAGGATTGCATGCATTACCCTTGGTTTTTGCATTTTTAAAGCATTTAAAAGGTCTTTATTAATTGATCATCTCCAGCTGTCATGATTATCAGAATATTCTTGATGATTAATAGTACCAGCTTAGTAAAATTATTTTAGTACAATGCCCCAGAGATAAAAATGTTCTTACCTCATTTTATTAGGAAATTAGCATTATATAAGTTTCACTATAACTTTTTGTGCAAGAGCAGATAATTAAGACTGTAGTGATTTCTGAAGACCAATAAATTCTAAGGGCTGGCTGAAAGTTCTGAGGGAAAAAAAAATCCATGCTCTGATCTCTCTACAATTTCAAAGCTCACGACATCCCAGAAACAGCGATGAGATACTGAAATGGTTCGCATGCAAATTAAACTATCAAATTGACTAGTGATGCCCCAAGCCATATGTTGTAAGTAGGATGTCAGTCTTGATACTAAGTAGTTTCACAGCAGTGACAGTCATAGCTATTGTAAAAATTAGCTGGTGCCAATTTTATTTCCTTGTCATGAATCAGCTAGATGAGGATAACAATGGAAACAGTGGACAAGAATACATTCTACGGAGTAGTGCATTTTATTAACTAACAGAACGGTAGGACTGTATAAAGCAAACGACAGCAAATATATGTGTCCCAGGATAATGTTGCAGGACCCAATCTAAAAAGGGTAAACCAGAAGTTTAGTCTTTTGAGTTTTTGGACTTGTGCTAGAGCAGGGAACTTCTCTCTAGCAGAGTGTGTGCTTTGGGCTATTCTGTGTGTGGTATTATTTTATATGGTGCTTGTTGTGTGTGGCTTTTTAAGTTGTTGATTGGGGTGTTGATGGATGATTATTAAGCCATTGGCTGTTGTTTCCTTGTGCTGCTGAGCCCTCACCTCCTAAATACTTGATAGGTTGGTGGTAAATCAGCACTCCTTTTGACTGACAAGGGGCCCATTTAGAATAGAATAACAGAGTTGGAACGGACCTTGGAGGTCTTCTAGTCCAACCCCCTGCTTAGGCAGGAAACCCTACACCACTTCAGACAAATGGTTATCCAACCTCTTCTTAAAAACTTCCAGCGTTGGAGCATTCACAACTTCTGGAGGCAAGTTGTTCCACTGATTAATTGTTCTCACTGTCGGGAAAGTGCTTCTTTCTGACATTGCTAAAGCAACCACAGCTTTTGAAAATACATTAACCTGGCTGCTTTGAAGGCAATTGTCCACAAGAGCATCATGCAAAGCTAACACTAGCACTTTGATCACTTCGATCTGAGCAATGCTCAAAGTAGCCACGTAAGCTTTCTAAATGATGTGGCTGCTTTAATAATTTGAAAAGCAGTTCTTGCTTTGCATCCACACATTTTTTCAGTGTATTGCACAACCCCACAAAATAATTTTTCTCACCTCAGATAAATGTCAATTTATACCCACAATATGCACTATTTTCCATCTAAATAAGAGTAAATATATTAGCATCATCACTGGTTGTCATATTAACAATGAAAACAGGAAATATTAAAAAATGGAGAGATAATCCACTTTAGGGCAGATTCAGTGTTTATTGTGATACTCACCTCACTAACAGTGTAATTTTCAGGAACAGTTATCCCATAATTAGATTTTCCCCTTTGAATGTAATAATATCCATCGTATTAATAGCATCCAACATTTTTTCTTATATAGGCTTTTTCTTACAAAGGTTTCAAGCATTCAAAGAAGCCACAGAGAAAAGAAAATGAACAGATTATATCATGGCCTTCAGTGCAAAAATCCTTCCTCCTGAGATGTTTTCAAAAGTTGAAGGTCCAACAATTTGTCAACTTGTGGGGTGGGGGGGGGTGTCTAGGACAATTTGCTGTGGCCATCTTGCCATAGCCAAGTTGCCATGGTCATCTCACCATGGCCATCTTGCTGCACCCAACTCTCTGTGGAACATTTCCACACAGGATAATTCAATGCGATAAATGTTATCTGCCACTGTTTCTTTGACATTACTGTATTTTTCGTAGTATAAGACGCACATTTTTCCCCCCTAAAAGGGGGTGAAAATTTAGGTGCGTCTTATACACCGAATGTAGCCCCGCCCACCCACTGGCCCCCACCCTTTGACCTCTGCCTTCCAGCAGTTACCTCCTTGCAGCAAGCAGCAAGAAGAAACAGCTCCTTTCAGCTTCAGCACAGCCTAATTAGCACAAGTTGATTGGATCGGCCTCCCGACTCTCAGCTGTTTTGCTCTCAGCTGTTTTGCCTGGGCCTCTGCTGCTTGCTGCAAGGAGGTAAATTGCTGGAGCAGATTTTTTTTTCTTCTGTTAATCAAGCTATGAGGAAAACAAAAACGAAAGTAAAGCAGGCTGTTTGCTGCAACGAGGCGAAATTGCTGGGAGGCAGAGGCAGATTTCTTTTTCTTGTTTTCCTCACAAAAAAAGGCAGGTGTGTCTTATAGTTCAGGGCGTCTTATATTCCAAAAAATAAGGTATTTCTATTGACAAAAATGGAAATAATGTTGACGAATAAGTGGAGGATAATGTGTTACTCTGTTGAGTTATCCCACATGGAATTTTCCATGGCCAGTTGTCCCACAGTGAATTGGCTGCAGTGAGTTGGCCACAGTGAGATGACCATGGTGTATTGGCTTATTCCAAATTTTGGAAGTGTCACAGGATTGTACTAGAACAAACTCAATAGATGCCATAATGGAACGATTCCTGTATTACCCTAGAGCATTTTTTAAATATGCCTTTCCTGGTAACACAGGCTGATTTTTAAGGCCAATGGGGGGGGGGAGGAGCTATAAAATCATGCTTTGGGGCAGATTTTGAATTTTTAAAAAATGAGTAAACAAAATGAGAGCAAAAGCATGTCAACCCCTGTTGTTCCAGGACCACCAAGAAATAGATACAGGTAAATCCTCAAATTGCAACCATAATGGGGCCTGCCAGTAGCAACTCATGAAGGTCATAAAGCAGGTTGGTCACATGACCAACCTGATTTCATGACCTCTCTTGCGGCATTCATTCAGCAACCCAATGGTTAGTTATGGAAGAAAAAAAAACCAGAAGAAACTGTCAGTTTTCAAGAACGGCATCATAAAATACGATTACATCACTGTGGGATCCTATGATTGGTGGTAAATATCGCCCAGCTGCCAAATGCTCAAAATGCAGTCACCTGATCATGGGGGGAGAGGGGAAGACCACCATAAGAACTTCAAATCCAGGTTGTAAGTGGCTCCCAGGTAGGTCCATCAAAATTTCAAATGGTTTCTAAACAACCAGTCTTAAGACAAGGATTACCTGTGTCATTCTAAACAAGTAAATCTTCTGTGCTTTCCATATTTACAGTACTGATAGTCCTCAATTTATGACCACAATTGTCAGAATAGTGATTTAAGAGCTGACCAGCTGCTATGATGATGCAGTGATGCACTGATGTAATGATGGGAATGAGTCAGCAAGGTTTTTGGCTGTTATCTCTTTAAGAGTCTTTCTAATAAGAAGAGGCCCTGTTCTAATAAGAAGAGGGCGTGTATATATATATCTCTCTCTCCCTCCCTCCCTCCCTCCCTCTTCCCCTCCCTCGTCCTCTCTCTCTCTCTGTATGTTCTTCCCTGCTGTAATTTGCTGATTGTTTGAGTTCTAACTATAGTACATATATGAATAGAATATATTCTTTTGTAGATAAAACCACTACTTATTACAAATCTCTGTTTCCTTTTATTGTTCCTGGGGTGTCTCACGTAGTGCACACTCTGACAACAATTGAGCCCAAAATCTCTGTTGCTAGGCGAGACAGTGAAGTGAATTTTGCCCCATTTTACAAACTACCTTAACAGAGTTGTTAAGTGAAACACTGCAGTTGTTAAGTTGGTAACACGGCTGTTAACAGGGAATCTGGCTTCTCCATTGACTTTGCTGGTCAGAAGGTCACAAAAGGGGATCCACATGATCCCAGGGCACTGCAACCATCATAAATATGAGTCAATTGCCAAGCATTTGAATTTTGATCACGTGCCCACCAGGATGCTGCAATGGTCATAACTGTGGAAAAACGGCCATAAATCACTCTTTTCAGTGTCGTCGTAACTTTGAACAAACTGTTGTAAGTCGAGGACTACCTGGAGAGGGTTTTCCCCAGGTTGTTCGAAGCAGTCTTTTTGTCTATCTGAATCAGAAGACTTTGCAGAAAAGACCATGTGGCTGGAAAGGTAGGACCATCTATTGGTGATCCAAGATTGCAATTGTTATGTCCTGACTATCGGCGCATGGCAAGTAGAGCCGCCAGACGAGGGCGCTGTACTGGCGAGAAATAAGGTGTAGTTTCATTGGTTAAGACGATGTCAAGTGGGGGATATATAAGAGCTGTCAGTTGTGATGAAGCACCCTCTTTCTCTATCTCCCTGCCGTGTTAGCTGTTATAGTAAGGTACTGTCTGGAAGTGTTGTTAATAAACTGTTAGTAGATGTTCCACGAACATAACAGCAATCGAGAAGGCCTTGTCCTTTTCTCAAAATGTGTTAACAATATATTTCCACTTATTCAAATATATATTTATAAAGCACATCTTCATCATTTCTCATTTTACCCAATCCAATTAGATATTTTGAGAAATATATTCAATATTTGAAATTGAATGTAAAACTGAATGAAATTGAGAGGAGGAGAAGGAGAAGGGAAGGGGAAAGAGTAGAGAAGAGAAGAAGAGGATGGGGAAAGAAAGTAGGAAGGGATAGGGAAGAGGAAGAGGGTAGGTTTGAGGAGAAAGATTGCTGTACAATAAAAAAGATGAAGTGGAAGAAAGGCAACGCCGAACAAACAAATATAAATATATTAAGATAAAGAATGAACTGTTTAAGAATAAAAGAAAATAAATATGAATAAACAGTAAAGTTAGAATATAGGGACAAATGAAGATGGTGTTTATGTACGCAAGTATAGAAATATTGAGATATGTTTAAAAAAAAGAAAAGAAAAGAAAAGAAAAGAAAAAAGGGGGAAGACGATTTTGGCAAGAATTGTAATTGAGTAAAATGTATTTGAATTTGATTAATTGTATAAGATAAGAAACAGCCAACACTGTGAAAAAAAGATGTGAGTGAATGTGGGAGAGGAGAAAAAAACCAATAAAATTTGTTTTTTTAAAAAAAGAGAGAAGGCCTTGCCCTTCAAGCAGAAGCCCCTCTTCTCTTTCCTGGGTGGCAGCAATATAACGTGGCAGAGACAGATCTTTCCTGACAAGCAAAGCAAACTGCATAATGCTGGTTTAAACGGCAATGGGGTTCATTAATTAGGTTGCTGCTTCAGAGAGCGTTGTTCCCCTGCAGCGATATTCTGCTCAAGGGGCTTTTCAATAGTATTGAATGGATGAAACAATTACTAAACAGGAATCCACTAACTGATCGCCACCATCCGTTTCCTCCAGCTAAGAGTTTTAAAGAGGGTTTCAAACAGAACAGGGAGAAAGAGAGAGAGAAAGACCACAGATTAATGGAGATGGAAGAAGGCTTTAAAATGTACACCAATTTTTTGCTCTTCTGCATCCACAATCCTTTCCAAATGCAATAATAAAAAAAAAATGGTCCACGGGATGGAAGGATCCTGATGCAATCACACATGCTACCCAGAGCTGGGCTTCACATAATTTAACAACCGATTCGCCTAGGGCAGAAACAAAAATGTAAGCGAGTGCGCCTTCCGTGCTTGTGTGCAGCTTCAAACACATGGCGATTTCATGCACGTGGCTTCCAACACACCTTCTCAGGCAGCCACAGTGAATAGAGCAGTCAAGGCACAGAAATCAGCTGGGTTGCATGGGCAGGGCGAGCGAGCCAGAGAGTGAGATATATAGGATGAGATAGCACCAGGGTGGTCGGAACTATCGGTATGGGTGAACCGGTCTGAACCAGCAGCAGCCCACCTCTGAAGCTACCCCAATTCAGACTAGAGAGTATTTCCCTGTCAAAAGCTCATCAATACTTAGATACCCCTACTCACCTTGCTGAATGGTCTCTACAGTCTTCTGGTCTTGAATTTCGCTGCTCAACTCTTTGATTAAAAGGAGTGTGGTGGCTCACATAGTTAGACTCGGGGCTAACAATCAGTGGGCTCGTGTTCGAGACCAGCTAGCTCCCGCAATGCAGAGTGAGCTCCCGTCACTTGCTCCAGCTCCTGCCAACCCAGCATTTTGAAAGTGGGGGACCATGAGTGTATAGATAGGCACCACTCTGGTGGGCAACTTAACAGAGACAAGAAAAGAGCCCCCAACTGTGCATCCCCCTGGCAATGGTGATGTCACTGGCTGAGCCTTCCACTACGGAAGTGCCTCGGTGCTTCTGACACAAGAAAAGAAAAAAATTTGACTATCAAAGTTATATTGTTTGCCAGTGGTGACTGGCAACACCCCAAAAGAAGATGGAGCCACAAACGGAGTGGATGAGATCCCACCATTCTCGCTCTCTTGCACATATGTTCAAGCTTTTTTTTCTCTTTCTTCTCCTCTTCCTCTACAACGTAGGCTACCATCTTGGATATGGGTAAATGATTGCAGAAATCTGAATCACTAGGCAGAATTAGGGATACAAACAAGGAACCCACCCTGTTAGCTGAAAAAAAATGGATTCCCAACAGATCTTAGGGATTTTATTCCATCTGGATATTGTTTGAAGCCTTTATGGACTTCTAAATTCAGGAAAATGGGCCTGAATTTCCTTTGAATCACCATGCCCTACTCATCAAATCAGGCTAACTCCTTAGTTTTCAAGGGGTTAAATGGGAAAGAAATGTCAAGTGGAAGAGAAGGATAGTTAATCCAGAAAGAGCAGCTGAATGATCCACCTGAGATAACTATCCCCTATTATTTGAGAGCATTTCAATTCTCTGCCTGTAGCCAATTTATGGCATGGCAGTTTTATTTCACAATGTTATAAACATATGAAGTTTCTTTCTATTGTTAGCCATCCCACTTTTGCCTTGATGTTTATAGCACAGCTCATTAAATTGGGTGCAGGAATAAAAAAAAAATGTCTTGAACCCAGAGAATCATTTTGAAGGTTTTTCAAGAAGCACCTGAAAATACCGAGATGCTCAACTATCTAGAGAGATGAGGAACAGATGCAACTGTGTAATTCGCCCATAAACAAGTAAAAATGAACCCGTCAGCTATTCGAAGAACTTTACCCACAACTCGGCAGATGCATCTTTTTTCATTGTCTTTTCCTTGTTGTTACAGCTTTTAATGCTTTTTGAACTGGTCCAATATGCAGCGCTGTTAAAAAAGCTTTTATACTGTCACAGGTTTGCTTTTAGAGAATTACTAGCAGAAGTGCCTGCTCATAACTTCTGTCCACGAATAAATCCATTATCGGCAGCGCTCCCTCCCTCCTCCCATAAAGTTGTTATTTAAAACAAAATACCTTGCTCCCCTGCAAATACCCAATATATCCTTCTAAAAAAGTTGTTAAGAACACAAAAAGAGCAAATCAGAGACCAATGTGGCATCGTTTCACTCAAAAGCAACCAGATCTATCCAGGAAGGTCAAGAACAAGAGGTCAAGAGAAGATCCCTCTTTCACTATTGCTCCTCGGGGACAATATTTAAAATATACTGATAAATAGATAGATACTGTAGATAGAATTCTTTATTGGCCAAGTGTGACTGGAAAAACAAGGAATTTGTCTTTGGTGCATTTTCTCTGTATACATAAAAAGAAAAGATACATTCGTCATTAATCATAAAGTACAACACTTAATGACAGTCAAAGGGTACAAATAAGCAATCAGAGCATAGTAAGAAGCCATCAAGACTTGTATCAACAAATGCTTTTCCAACCAAACAAAAGTCTGCTAGATTCACTCAACGACCACATGATTCACTTAACAACTGCAGTGATTCATTTATCAACTGTAGCAAAAAAAAGAGAAAAGGTCATAAAATGGGGCTTACTACACTGTCTTGCATAGCAAAGGACTGCCTGTATGTAAAATCTGAATGCCTTGCTCCAGTGTGTTTTACATTTATTTACAAGCAAACCAATGTTTTAAATTGTATTTGCTGAAGTTAATGGTCAATAGCGTACATTTCTGCAAATCGTTCTACCTTTAAGAGCTCTAAAGCCAGAGTTTTACTTTACTCACAAGTGGGAAATTTCAGCAACTATCTTTAAAATCAATCCTTAATAAGCATTGTAATGCTATAGGATATGGCTCCATGATTGTTTACATGGAGAATGATTTATACCTGAAGATGGACGAGAGATTTGTGTTATTTGATTTTTCCCCTCTCCCAGTGTGTTGCCTTCAGATCTTTAAAGCTTGAATACACTTGCACACTGAGATTGCAATTCTTTGAGCTCTGCAGTCCAGAGTGGAACCAAAATTAAAAGGTTTATGTTCAAGGAGAGCTGGAAGAAATCCATGCAAATTCCTGCACATTCTTTTTTTTTTAATTCATCCAAATTGAAAGGGGAATAAAATCCCCAAACAGAAATTGCAACAGAGCTGCTACTATTTCACAGAAGTTTCAGATAATGCTGGTTCACCGGTTAGAATATTGATTAATGCTAATTACATTTGGACCGTCAGATTTTAAGTATTGTAAGTAGAGTAATTTCTGGAAAAAGCTCCAATTGCAGAAGGTTTGCTCCTTCTGATAATCTGCAGCTGGAAGAGTAAATCATAAACTGAAACATTTAATACATTCCCAGCATGTGAGATGCCATTCTCCTTACAGAACCAATTAAATAGGTGCTATCAGGGCTGTAGTCCCATCCACCCAATTCCTTGTTATGAACCAGTCTCGCAAACTTCTCAAATGAAAATGGATCTGTTGGTCAAATAAAGCATCCCTTCACAAATACGGCCTGCTATTCTCATTGACAATATTAGAATTTCTCTTATGGCAGCCCTTTCAGGCAGACCTAGACGTCCACTTAGTATGCGAAGAGAGACCAGAAAAGAAAAAATGCAACCATGAAGTAAAGATGGTAAGAGATAGCTGCTTGTTGCAGAGATAGTGGCTGAACCAGGGGAAAGAGTCAAACAGGCTATTGGTCTGGAATTCCTATGTAGGCACAAAAGGGAAAAGTATGACCACCGACCTTTGTATGCTGCTGAACCTTGTCTAATTTTACACAGGTCTAAACCATATGTCTGAGAAGATTGCTGTGCATAGGCTTGAGCAATAAAAGAAGCTAATTGAACTCTTCATGTGTGAATCTGGTTGTTTACACCCCACACTGGAAGAAGGATTCAGAGCAATATTCTTGTCAGCCTCCACTTCTATATTGCTTGCTTGCTACAGCTGCCATTGTAAGGGGGGGAGGGGGGAGCTGTCTGGGTAGTTAGGAGTGGGGAAGCGAGCTGGTGGAGATGTCTCGTAACAGGGAGTGAATTGGAGGAAGTTTTCCTCAGTGCTTTCTCTGCAGTTGGGAGGCGTGCTGATAATCAGTCAAGGTCAACCATCCTGGCATACCAGAAGGATGGAGGCATCTGAAGCTGCACCCCACATGACACCTTGGGGGGATGTGGATTGGATAATCTTGACTGGACCCTTGGGGGGAGGGTTTTGAGGATGCTTTCTATATGTGATTTTTGTGCCTATTGCCTCAAACCTTGCTTTTCTTTGGTTGCATTCAGTTCATACTCAGTAAAAGTACCTTTCTCTATGAAAACGGAGTCGGGGTTTTTCTTTCTCGAATTGTGAAAGGAGGCATACCTGACAATTCTACTTTATGCCACCCAACAAGGTGCATATCCTCTGTCTATCTTCATAGTGCTCTGAGCTGGACAAATTCTGAATTACTCAAAGATTCTACGGAGATTCTCCATCATCTACATCATGGTTGTCCCAAAGGTGCTTTTCAAAAGCAACTGAACTTTCTTGGTTTTTCCTTGAAAATGTTTAGCTTGTCATCCAACAAGCTTCTTCAGTTAGAAGACTTAGACTTAGAATAACTTTATTGTCACTTTGAATGTACACTAATTGGCATACATTAAAATGAAATTTCATTGCATACAGCTCTCAAAGGGTCACCACCTCCAATATGCACTACGTAAACAATGACAAAATAAATACAAAAGTATGCATATACCTACATATATTATACAATCCAGAGAAACAACACAGTCTAGTTCGGATGTATACATGACATGGTGAGAAAAACAAATTTTGCAAGTTTACCAGACGGATGGCATAGGGAACAAAGTGGTTACAGAATCTGGTAGTCTTGCTAGAAATAATTTTGAAATCTCCTCTCAGAGGGGAGCAACAGTTCTGACTGAATGGTGAGGAATGGAAGTATTTATATTCTTTGCAGTCATTTGGTCATTAGTACTCTGAAGGTCGGCCTCTCTGAGAGTAGTTGAGGCCACTTGGGGGTTTATCTATACCCTCAGGGTCATCTGAATCAAAGTGAAAATGGGTGTGGAATATAAATTCTTTCATTCCCCATCAGTAAGTCAGAAGTAAAGAAGCTTCTTGGATGACAAGCGAAACATTTTCAAGGAAAAAGCAAGAAAGTCCACTTATCTTTTGAAAAACACCTTTGGGATACTCAAAGATTCATTCACTTGTTTTTTTTTAAATAAAGATTCCATCCCTCATTTACTATAATACTAATAATAACCAGGTCTTATTCAACAAATACCTCAGGAAAGTCAAAGTATCTAAGAGGAACAAGTAATTTTCAACATATCCTTCTTAACTGTTACCCAGACTAGACTTTCTAAAGACCATAAACCAATAAAGCAGATGCCTCAGGACTTATATATACTTCTTAATGCAAGACCTGATTGAACAGAATGGACTTTCTCTTTTACTCTGGAGTTGAAAAGTCCCAGTTTCAACTGAGGTTACGAAGGAGCAGGACAGGTTTATTTAATTGATTCATAATCTGCATTTCTACCTAAAGGCCAAAATCCATATGGCAAATGGCAAGGCAAAACAAATTGCCTCATTACTCCATCTGTAGTAGACTAGTAGAAAAGAGTTGTTCTATGTTCCTGTTTAGAAAATGGAGATTAATTCAGTCACTGTTTCACATTACAAAAATCAAAGCATGCAAAGGATTCTAAGTGCATGATGAGATCAATGGTGGAATGCAGAGAAGGCAGAGAGAAAGATGGTAATAAAGCTGAAGTCCTCGGCTTATGACCAGTGGTAGGGTTCAAATAATTTAACAATTGGTTCTCTGCCCTAATGACTGGCTGGGTAGGCATGGCCAGGTGATCATGTGCCATGCTTATCCATGCCTAGCCTATTCCCTATGATAATCATGGGATCAAAGTTTAGGCACCTGACAACTGGCATGTACTCAACATATGACCACAATTGAGCCCAAAATTTATGTTGCCAAGTGAGATATTTGTTAAGTGAGTTTTGCCCCATTTTACAACTTTTCTTGCCCCAGTTGTTAAGTGAATCACTGCAAGTGTTATCCTAATAACCCAGCTGTTAAGTGAATCCGGCTTCCCCATTGACTTTGCTTGTCAGAAGGTCACAAAAGCTGATAACATGATTCTCGGACACTGCATAAATATGAACCAGGTCACAAGCATCTGAATTTTGATCACAGGGATGATGCAACGGTAAGTGTGAAAAACAGTCATAGGTCACTTTTTTCAGTGTTATAACTTTGAACAGTCACTAAACGAAGTGTTGTAAGTCAAGGACTACCTGTACTGTACCTATCTTATTCCCCACCTTACTTCACTCTAGAGGACAGGGAGGTTATTTTACATATCTTCTCTTTTATTCTTTCTAGAGAATGCCCCCTTCAACCTGCAAATGACATTTCCTACTGCTACATTTTTTTAGCACACACTTAAGTGATTTTTTGTTCTTGTTTTACATTTGTTTACTTTAGGACAAATGGTCAAGGAAAATTTTCAAGCTGGATGTTTCTGGAAGGCTTCAGTTTATAACATAATTTTCCAGTCATTGCTTTCCTTTCATTTTTTTTTAAATCACTGCAGCAATTAATTCTCAGGTTAGATTTTACTGCTAATATTGTTGGGCACACATGTATGCCTTTTCTTCTGTTAATTAGTTGGAAAATAAAATATACAAAATATATAAAATGAACAGAGGCAAACATCAAAGCGGAGCTCTCTTTCTGCGGGGAAAAGCAATTGTAAAAAACAAATGTGTGAATACCACAAACAAGATTTGATTTTGATGATTTCTCAAGGCTAACATGTGTCCCCATGGAATGAGAGAATAAATATTGTGTTGGGGGGGAGAGGGGGGGACGAGGGGAAATTTTAGCTATTGATGGAATTGTCCTGTAGCTCTGCTCACTGGATACTATTTCTCTCTTAGAAGAGAACTGGAAACAAACAAACAAAAAAAAAAAAGCACATACTCAGAAACCAGGTATAGCTGAGAAAGAATTGCATTGGGTTTCAGATCTTTTCAATCTGTTTCACTCTTTGGTACAAAAGTGGACAAAAGCAGAGGGAAGAGAAAATAAATGCACAACAGAAGAAACATGATTCTTGGGTTCTCTTGCCTGCTAGAAACTGGGGCTCTAGTAGACAAATACAACAGGTAGATTTATTTAAGCCCTCTGGGGTTTTAATGAATATGTGCCCGGGAGGGAGCAGAAGAGAAAGGAAAGTATTGCTCAGGAATTCTTTGTCGGTAAAATAAAAATTCAACACAAAAATAGTTTGCCGCGAAAGTGACTGCCTGCGAAGGCTGCTGGATTGGGGCTGAAAGGCAAAAGCGGAAGCAGTATGCTCGGTCCCACATTTGGCTAGACCAGGTTGCCCTGATTAAAAAAACCCCACTTAATCTCTCCCCTGGTATAGCTGACACAGGAGAGGCTGTGACTTAAAGGTTAATACATCTACTTAATATGCAAGTAGCCCGGGTTTGAATCCCAGAAAGGGTATGGCTAGCTGATGAGAGCTAAATAGATCTATACTAGTCTCCATTTATTTCTTTGCCAGTAAAATAAAAATTCAACATTGCTCAGGAACAATTTAATAATGATATAAGAAAATATCAAGAGCAGGAAAAAATAAAGTTGGAGTCTTCATTCAAAGTTTTGTTGTTGTTCTTCAGTTGCTAAATCATGTCACAACCACACATCCCACAGCATCCCAGGCCCCCTGTCCTCCACCATCTGCAGGAGTTTGCCCAAATCCATGTCCATTGTATCAATGACACTATCTAACCATCTCATCTTCTGCCGTCCTTTTGCCTTCAATCTTTCCCAACATCAGGGCCTTTTCCAAGGAGGTCTGTCTTCTGCTAAGGTGGCCAAAGTACTTGAGGTTCAACTTTAGTATCTGACCTTCCAAAGAACAATCAGGGTTGATTTTCCTTTAGGATTGACTGATTAGATCTCCTTGTAGTCCAAGGGACTCTCAAGAGTCTTCTCCAGCACCACAATTCGAAAGCATCAATTCTTCAGCGCTCAGCCTTTCTTATAGTCCAACACTCACAGCCATACATTACAATTGGGAAAATCATAGCTTTTGACTATACAGACCTTTGTTGGCAAGTTGTCTCTGCTTTTTAATATGCTGTCTAGGTTTCCCATAGCTTTCCTCCCTCAGTACTCATCACTCACTAATAATTATTACTCAGTAAAATAATAATTACTCAGCATTCAGTAAAATAATGCCATCATCAAGGACCGCTCCCCAAGTTCCCTCCATTTCATCCTCATTTCAATGGGCTTCATTTTCAGATCTTCCCTGATCAGGGCCATCCACTGGGGATGGGTGGGAGAGAAGTGTTTTAAAAAGTCAAAATGGCAGCCACAATGGAATGATCAAACCATGTTGTCCACCTGTCAGATATAAAAAGGGGGCAGGGCTTCAATTGCCTGGTTGCAGCTGCCATATTGGGGTTTCTCTGGGCCTCAGTTGCAAAAGGTCCACGCTTTGAGAAAGGGGTGTCCAACCTTGGCAACTTGAAGACATATGGACTTCAACTCCCAGAATTCTTCAGCCAGCCATACTAGCTGGGGAAATCTAGAAGTTGAAGTTCATAAGTTTTCAAGTTGCCAAGGTTGGATACTCCTGCTTTAAGAGTAGCCACCATTTCTTAAAAGAGCCTTTCCCATAAACAAGGTATATTTTCCCTCCCTTTTGTGTTCTCTCATACAAATATACTTGTTTTGCAAGTGTTCACGCTGCCTGCTGTGAAGCACACTAACTGTTACAGATGGCAGCCAGAAGGCCAAGAAGTATTATTTTAAGTGCCACTTTGAAGCCATCAGTCCTGTAGAAACACCTAACCCTTCCAGGCCTCCATTCAAAATAAAACAATAAAAATCTCTTTTCCAGCCAAAGAAAGTGCTTTTATAGCCCTGAATATTTTCCTCATCCATCCCCATCCAACCAATATGGGGGGCAAGTGGGAAACAAGCTGGGGAGAGGAGAAATAAAAAATATCATTAATAAAGGAGAATAGAGATAGTCCTTGTCTTATAACCATATAGTTATAAAAAAGTAATTTATGACCATTTTTCTCACTTATGACCGTTGCAGCATTTTCATGATCAAAATTCAGACACTTGGCAACTGGCATGTATTTATGACGGTTGCAGTATCCCAGGTCACGTGATTATCTTTTGTGACCTTCTGACAAGCAAAATCAATAGGGAAGCCAGATTCACTTAACAACTATGTTATTCACTTAACAACTGCAGTGATTCACTTAACAACTGCAGCAAGAAAAGTCCTAAAATGGGGCAAAACTCACTCAACAACCGTCTCACTTAGCAAAGAAAATTTTAGGCTCAATCACAGTCATACACTGAGGACTGGCTACCTGTGTCATTTTCTCGGGGAGCTCCCTTCAGTGCTAGGAAGAAAATTTCTCGTTAAAATCTATTTTCTATCTTTTAAAATTAGTTTTCGTCATTTCAAAATGATATTCTCAAAAAACCTAGTGGAAGCTTCGCTCCCTTCTTTAAAGTTGTTTCCCTTTCTAACACCAAATATTAAGTTCCTTTTTGGAAAGCCAAATTATTTCCAGGGGTGGGCTTCAAAAATTTTAGCAAGGGTTTCTCTGCCCAGTTGCTCAGTGGGCGTGGCCATGATGGGCGTGGCTTAGTCGGCCTCCTGCACCACTGGGGGGGGGGGAGGCTCTTTTGTCCTCCAAGGGCTCCGGAGGGTCTCTTCGAGCCTCCAGGAAGGCAAAAACGGTCTTCCCAGGCTCTGAAGGCCCTTTGGAGGCCAGAAACAAGCCCATTTCTGGCCTTCCCAAACTGTGGATAAACTCATTTTTTGCCCTCCCCAAGCCTCCGTGCGCATCCTGCACTTAATTGCATCCAAAACGGGCCGCGTGGTGACTCTGGGGTGGGGTGGGCGGGGCCACCCAGGATTGGGATTTGGGGGTTCTCTGAACTGCACAGAATCTTAGCTAGAGGTTCTCCCGAACCCCTGCAAACCCCCAGCAGTCTACCCTGATTATTTTCCTATCTTAGTTTTTTTTTTTTTAATCTATTGCTCCATCAGAATAAACTCGATCTCTTTAATGGTTAAAATTTAACAAGGATGCCAAGGAATGAACTTGGAACCTTTTCTCTATTGATGGAGAATGTGTGAGATAATCAGACAGAAAGCCAAGAGAGGTACCTGGATTGTGACTTGACCTCAATGAGAGATTCATATTCAGACACTCGTCTTTTTTTAATTAGAAATACTGAAATTAAAGGTTGCTTGCTCTCTTTCTCTCTCCCTTTACTGCCTTTTAAAAATTTTATTACAGTTATGAGCCTAGGTAAGAGCTATTGTAGTAAGTTGGCTAAGGCACCAGCCTAGAAATCAAGAGACTGCGAGTTCTAGTGACCTTCAGCCAGTCACTTTCTCTCAGCCCCAGGGAGGAGGCAATGGCAAACCACTTCTGAAAAACCATGCCAAGAAAACTGTGCAGGAGGTAGCCAGGAGTCAACAACAGGCTCAAAAGACTAAAAAAGAGGCATAGGCATCTGTTCCCAACCACAATTACAGATAGTCCTCAACTTCCGATCACAATTGGGACTAGAATTTCCACTGCTAAACAAGGCATTTGTTAAATAAATCGTGCCCAATTTGGCAACTTTTTTTTTTTGTACAGTTGTTAAGCAAATCCCTGTAGTTGTTAAGTAAACTATGCAATTGTTAAGCAAATTCAGCTCCCCCCCTCCCCCATTGACTTTGTTTGTCAAAAACTGGTTGGGAAGTTTACAACCACTGCAAATACATGCCAGGTGCCACACACCTGAATTTTGATCCTGGGACCATGTGGATGCAATGACTGTCGTATATGTGTTGACGACTGGTTGTAAGTCATTTTCTACAGTGCTATTGTAATTTCAAATGGTCACTAAATGAATGTCAAGGGCTACACCTGCATATCAAAACAATTAAATGGGCATTGTGATGTCTCTATGCCTGCATTATGACTCACACACTGTATGTAAAAACGTAACAGGTGGGTTTTGTGATATGACACATGCTCAATCCCTTTTCTTCTATTTGGCCTCCCACCCGCACTTAGTCTTATATACCGCTTTGCTTTGCTTTATAACCCTTTTTAAGTGGTTTACAGTGTTAAGTATATTGACCCCAACAATCTGGGTCTTTATTTTACCAACCTTGGAAGGATGGAAGGCTGAGTCAACCTTGAGCTGATCCGGATCGAACTGCTAGCAGTCAGCAGAGTTAGCCTGCAATACTGCATTCTAACCACTGTGCCATCACAGCTCCTTGGGGGGAAAGGATCAACCATGTGTCACGTCACAAAGTCCACCGCTTATGTTTATATACATATTTCAGATACATACACATACACACACATCATCATCATTATCATCATCATCATCATCATCATCATCATCATCTGCCAGCAATGTTCCCCTGGATTCTGCGTAGAATTTAAAAGTCCAAACTTTGCTCATAAGAAGTAAAGGACAGACGTTTGATATCAGGCTTCAAAATTAAAAACAAAATGTGCTCAGAACATTTCAGCCTCTCAGAACATTACAGTTTGGAGACAACCATTTTAGCAAAAAGAAACTTGAGTACCACACAATTGAGAGATTGCTGAATTCACATACATCAAAGGCTTTCAAGCTACCTCAAAAGGGCTCTACAAGCACAATGGATTTTAGCACTTTACAGTTGCTAATTGATCAAGTGCTTGTAATTTGTGTCACATGTAAACTCCATCTGCATAGCCAACCTCTTTCCTCACCCACCTCACCCCAATTTAAATCTTACTTCAATCCAGCTTCCCCCCCTCCCCATCTGATGAAGAGAGCTACAAGCTCACAAATGCTGTTCCTTTTATTAATATTTGTTTAGGCTGACTCATCCTTCCATGGTGGGTAAAATGAGGACCCAAATTGCTGGGGGCAATAGGCTGATTCTGTAAACCGCTTAAGAGAGGCCTGTAAAGCAGTATATATGTCTAAGTGCTATTGCTATTGCTAGTCAGAAAGATGATTTTTGGCTACCCTCCTTCTTCCGAGAAATCGACTTCTGGTTTACTATTGTAACAGTAACAGTAACAGAGCTGGAAGGGACCTTAGAGGGCATCTAGTCCAACCCCCTGCTCACGCAGGAGACCTGTATTAGGGATTTGAACCGCCGAACTGCTAACCTTTCTGATCGACAAGCTCAGTGTCTTAGCCACTGAGCCACCTAGTCAGGCTCAATATATTGTATTGTAATGTATTGTATTGTAATGTAGATCATTATTGTAATGTAGATCATGTAGTAGAGTTCATGTAGAACAGTTTGAAAAGCAAGATACTGTTTTGTTTCTAGATAAAAAGGTTGGTGCTGTATAGGGCAGTAAAGCTCAAGTCGCACCTGTCAACAAACTCTTTAAAGCAACTGCATATTTTCTCAGAGTACTATGCAATTGCAGCAGAAGACACGTTTTAATTTAATGAGTTGCAAATAGATGTTATGTGAGCAATGCCTGCACACTTGGGGGGGGGGGAACTGTCCACTCTTAAGAGCTTTGCATACTATAGCAACATCTGTCCTTTAGCCAAAAATTGCCTGCTCCAGCAAAAGATGCTTCTGTTTACTTCTTCTCAGAGGGATTTAGAATTTAGTTTGAATTTCTTTTGTGGATTCCCTTCAACTTTAATCCTGCAAAAACGGCAGAGGATGCTGGGGTTGTCGGGTTGTGTTTTCACTGGTATTTAAGATTATGTGTGCAGGGACTTGTCTCTTGGTTAATTTAGTGATTAGGATATGTGATTTATTCTCAGCTGCTCTGCATTTTAATTGTTTAGCAGGTGTCCATATGTCAAGAGTCAGAGACACTGAGATGAACTTTTACATATAAATGTATTTTACATCAAATAAAATAGTCAGGCACATCACTACACCATGAGGTAAATCATCAGGTAAATCCACAGAAGAAAAAGGCGGGAAAAAAGGGAAACTTCCCCCCACACCCACAGCAACCAATCACATTGCAGATTTCCTTACGCACCACTCTCCAACCAATCAACTATAACTGTCCTGGCTCATTGTACAATCCTATTGTTCCAGCTACTAAATTTAAATACTGTAACCGTTCTTAATTGTTTTTGTTTTTTTTTTTAATTCTTGTTCGCTGCCCAAAGTTACTTATTGAGACGGGTGTCCATGCAAACTGAATGAACAAATAGAGTTGTTCTATTTTCTAAATTAAAAGGGCTCAAGGCAGAAGATTCATCCTGAAAGACTCAGCAAACCATTGGAGTAACGCTTGCAGAATTCTCAAATAAGACCACTGTATTTTCCTTTAGAAAGTAAAAAAAAAAAAAGCATTTTGCCTCCCTAGCCAGCTGAATGAGATGATTTGGAAGCAATGTCCAGCAGCAACACTACACTTAAAATCATTGCAAAATGGAAAAACTGGAAATTTGTTGTCCGTTGACAGCAACAAGCAACCTATTACAGATTGATTGCAGGGGCTGCAATTTGCTTTAAGGTGTGAGAACGGAAGCGGGAAGCAAAATGTACTCTCTCTTTCCCCCCCCCCCCCTCATCTCCGCACACCTGCAAAAGAAGAAGGATTATTATGGGACTGTGAAAGAGCCTGAGGACATTTTTAAAGTGTGATGCGAGCAACAGGAAAATGTACCCATCACCTCTGCAGCAGGGGCAAGTGGGTTTAGGTATATTTTGATGTTACAGAAATAGTCAGCAATTATACTAATTTCCCCAATGCATTTTCCCATTTGCAAACAAAGCCCAGAGTTTGCTTTTCAGGTGGTGAAATGTACAGCCCTGGGGGCAGGGCAGCTGGAGATCATATTCTCCCCTTAACCTTTCCTATCTACTGCACCATAAATGTATTCTTACTATAAATATTCATGCAGAGATGATGCCTCAAGCATATGCCAAATGGGTTGCCTGCAAAATGGAGGTTTTTTTCCCAGACAAAAGTTTGCAAATGTTTTTCTACTGCGTTTAGCATTTTAACCTAGAAGGGAAAAATGTACTTTTATAATCCACTGGGATTATGTTAGATAGATGTTCAAGAATTTGACTTTAAAAAAAGCCAAAAACAACAAAAAAATGGTTTTCTTGGTATAAACGGGTAATGGTGGGGGGGGGGTGTCTCCTATTTTTTTTAATAGAAGAGAATTGTGGATTTCTTTAACAGTTTACATTTAAACACTGGCGAGCTGGGGAGAAGGGAGCGCAAGGAATGGAAAAGTGACAGTTTACACTTTGAATTAATAACCAGAAAGGGGAAATGCAGTTTGAAGGCTGCAACCTAGCTGTTGCAAGAACAGAAAGCTAGGCAGATGGTTAGCCCACTCTTTCAAACCGAAGTAATTTAAAGATGTCTGAGATTGTGGCATCTCCGTTTCACAAAACCTGCTGTTCAATGCCAGGTCAGTTGCTGGTAGAATATCTACTAGGTTAAAAATGCTGAGAAAAGCGGGTTCATTTCTACTAGTTCAGTCCATTAAACTACTCTTGGTAGCTCACTGGTGGAGATGGAGTAACTATTTGAAAAAAAAAGTCCAACCTCTTAACTAGATGTTTCAACCACCCATTTTAAGCATATACAGGTTGTCCTCCACTTACGATCGTTCATTTAGCAACTGTTCAAAGTTACAATGGCATTGAAAAAAAGAGGGCTGACAACCGGACTTTCCAGTTATAAACATTGCAGCATCCCCACTACGTATGATCAAAATTTGTGCACCTGGCAATTGGCATGTACTTATGACAGTTGCATCGTCTGTGGTTACGTGGTTGCCATTTGTGACATTTAAGCCAGGTGGCTTAAAGGTAAAGGTTCCCCTCTCACATCTGTGCTAGTCGTTCCCGACTCTAGGGGGCAGTGATAATCTCCGTTTCAAAGCCGAAGAGCCAGCGCTGTCCGAAGATATCTCCATGGTCATGTGGCCGGCATGACTAAATGCCAAAGGTGCACAGAACGCTGTTTCCTTCCCACCAAAGGTGGTCCCTATTTTTCTACTTGCATTTTTTACGTGCTTTCAAACTGCTAGGATGGCAGACGTTGGGACAAGTAATGGGAGCTCACCCCATTACGCGGCACTCGGGATTCAAACCGCTGAACTGCCGACCTTTCCATCAACAAGCTCAACATCTTAGCCACCGAGCCACCGCATCCCTGTTGCCAGGCGGCTTACAACAAGGAAATTCAATGGGGGAAGTGGAGTCACTTGATAACCATGCAAAAAAAGGTTGTAAAATCATGATTGCTTTGAATAAGGGTGGAAGTTCTGGTCCCTATTATGGTCATAAGTTGAGGACCAATATATTGAAATAGTTTAAGGATATTGCTAGTTCGGGGGACTCCAACCCCCGGTCGGTGGACTGCCACTGGGCCATGGCATGCCAGAAACCAGGCCGCACAAACAAGTGAAGTCCCATCTGTGGGATGCAGGCAGCATGAGAAACCATGCCCTCCTTCGGTCCACAGGAAAACCTCTCTCTATGGAACCCTGGTACCCCAAAGGTTGGGGGGCCACCTTGCTAGTGTACATCCAAGCCTGATGTTTAACACACACTCTTCCTGAACTATTTGGGGCATCATGTTGGATTATTTCAGGCTCCTTGTCCTTTTATTTTCTACACTAAGAGTTCCTAGTAAAGGTTGCTTAAACTATCCAGCATCAGGCACACAGCATGGAATGCTAATTAAATGGAATTACAGGTAGCCCTTGATTTATGACCATTCATTTAGTGACCATTTGAAGCTACCAGGGCACTGAAGAGAAGTGACTTATGACCATTTTTCACACTTACGACCACTGCAGCAGCCCCATGGTCACATGATCAAAATTTGGATGTTTGTGATCATCTTTTGTGACCTTCTGAGAAAGTTAATGGGGAAGCCAGATTCATTTAACAGCTGTGTAAGTAACTTAACAACCGCAGTGATTCACTTAACAATGGCAGCCAGAAAGGTCATAAAATGGGGCAAAACTCACATATCATGCTTAGAAAGCTTAGTTTAGAAATGTTGGGCTCAATTGTGTTTGTAAATCAATCGCCACCTGTATTCAGAGAAAGCCATGGGAGCTACAGACAGGGAAATTATCTTGGATCTGTGCTAGATCACTGGACATTTGTGCTTAGCTGTTTTGAAGGAGACAAGAGAAAGTTATGGGAAAGGAAGATGATCTAATAGTGCAACCCATAGATCTCTGTTCTCACAGGCTTGGTTTTTTATTAAATATTGCAAGTAACATGAATGGTGGTTACGTTTGAAATAGATGCTATTCTGTTCTATTTCATTGTCATTGCCATGTATTTTGAAAGCCAGGAAAGTCTACAGAGTATTCTGGCTACCATCAGTTGCTAATTCATTTAGTTCACATTGGCACACTATCCAGGGTGCACCACGAAGAAGAGAGTTAGATTGACACATTACATGGTGTTTTCTGGGACCCTCTGTATAAATGGGGCATAGTATGTGACCTTAGTGTGACTGCGGGATCCCACATCAAACTGTAGATGACATTGTGATCAGCTCCAAGCTGAAGGCATATACTGGCCCAGTGTCTGATTTTTTAAAAATATAAACGATGCTGTGCTTCAATGATTATATGGCCTAGATATTACTATTTGAACATTGATCATTTCAACATTCATATTTTATTGGGTTCTACTAATCTAGTTGAAATGTTAATATAGATAGATAGTCCATGCACAATATAGAAAGAAAGAAAGAAAGAAAGAAAGAAAGAAAGAAAGAAAGAAAGAAAGAAAGAAAGAAAGAAAGAAAGTTAGTTCTATTCTTGCAGACTTGGAGATGCAGATGCCTTATTAAAGACTTCACAAACCACCCCCTTATGATCCTGTCTAGGTACCTTGTAGACAGTTTATCTGACACGATTCCATTATATCATTCCCAAGTGAAGGAATGCATTCCCTTAGGAATCCCAAAAGTGCTTTTTCAAGAGGCAACTGGACTTTCTTTGTTTCTCCTTTAAGATTTTTTCCTTCTCAACAGTGGTGGGATTCAAAAAAATTTACTACCGGTTCTGTGGGTGTGGCTTGGTGGGAGTGGCATGGCTTGGTGGGCATGGCAGGGGAAGGATACTGTAAAATCTCCATTCCCACCTCACTCCAGGGGAAGGTTACTGCAAAATCCCCATTTCCTCCTGAGCAGCTGGGAGTCAGGAAGCAGAGAATAGATGGGGCGGGGCCAGTCAGAGGTAATATTCACCAGTTCTCCGAACTACTCAAAATTTCTGCTACCGGTTCTCCAGAACTGGCCAGAACCTGCTGAATACCACCTCTGCTTCTCACCCAAGAAACATCTTCAGTTCTGACTGAATGGTGGAGAGTGGAAAGATTTATTCTGAAGAAGCTGAAGAACTAAAGAAGCTTCTTGGATGGGAAGCAAAACGTCTTCAAGGAAGAAACCAAAAAGAAGTCCAGTTGCCTCTTGAAAAAGCACCTTTGAGACAACCATGACCTACATGGCCGAGAATCTTTACAGACATTGAATCTTGGGAATTACATTTGGCTCCTACTCTTCATTCAGAAATTTTCTTAAAATGCATCTCTTTCCGCAGACTTGTTTAAATGGAGATGCCAAGTTTTAATTTTAGCTCATTTTTTTAAATTGTATTTTATGCTTTAATCATTGTCACCTGTCTTGAATAGTCATTTGAGAAGAAAAATGGGATATAAATGGGCCACAGTGTCTCCCTTAGGATTTAATGGAAGTGCGGGAAACCAAAGATACTGTACAAAAGCAATGAAATGACTGCACAATGAAAGACGTGGCCTTGATGCACAATTGTGAATCACCTGATATGGAAATAAGCACAGCAACACCACCCTCCACCACCTTTTTTTCCCCCAAATTTCTCTTTTCATTTGATATATTTTAAGAAAACTCTTTCATCAAAATGAATAGTGCAGTCAAAAGCTGTAACAATCATTTTGTTCAACGCTGTCCCACAACTATATAATTTCTACACAACTGAAACTATTTTGTTGTGCTGCTTATGCAAATGAATTCTGTTAAAATTAGATGAAATAAAGTACCTTTTCTTGCTCTGGACTGAGCTGAGATAACTCCGCTCTTTTCAATGTTCTTCTCACTGACTGGTTAAAATAATGGTCAGTATAAATGACAACACAATGAACCCTCAATTTGAGAATGATCCTACAGAATATGGAATCATAGGGCTCGAAGGAATCACAGATATCTTCTGGTCCAACCCCCTGCTCAAGGCAGGAACCATTATACCATCTTAATCAAATGGATGTCCAGTCTATTTTCAAAAATTTTCAATGATGGAGCATCCACAACTCTAGGATGCAAGTTATTCCACTGAATAATTGTTCTCACCGTTAGAAAATGTCCCCTTACTTCTAAGTTCAATGTCTCCTTATACAAGCTTCCACCAATTACTTCTGGTCTTGCCTTCAGGAAAATAACTCAGTCCCCTCCTTCTCTGTGACAGCCCCTCAAGTAATGGAATCAGTATATATCCTGCCTTCAGTCCTTCACCCTCACTTCTTTCTGTGGTTATAGTTTGTAATCTTAAAGATTGCTGAGTTTTGTAGACGGTTATATCGACTAAACCATTTACGATGGTATCTTCATACTCCTTGTTAATTGGTTCTGGGAGGCCCAATAGGTATCAAAAACAACAGGTACCAAACAAATTTTTCTCATAAGGAATAATGTAGTAAGTGATAAAAAACCCCCGTAATCCCTTGCATCCAAAAGAAGTGGATGACGGAGAATGAGGTGGCTGGATGGAGTCACTGAAGCAGTAGGCATGAGTTTAAATGGACTCCAGGAGATGGTAGAGGACAGGAAGGCCTGGAGGAACGTTGTCCATGGGGTCACGATGGGTCAGACATTACTTCGCAACTAACAACAATCCCTTGCATCGGGGTGGAGTCAGGGCAACTGAATGGAGCTGAGTATTTACTGGCTGGAAGCGGAAGCCCTTCCTGATGCCAATGAGAAGTTCGCAGCAGATATTTTGCCTTTGTGCCCAGAGAGAGAAATATCTGCTGCTAGGATTGAAATCACAGCCTCCTGATTGTGAGGCGAAATAAATGATAAAGCAACCGACACTGACTAAATTCTAGCTTGTTCTGGCAGGCGATTTAAGCATTTGGGGCCATTTCCCCCAAAACATAAGTTTGATTTTTGGCCTAATTCATTTCTAGTTGTTCCTCATTGCAATATTGTTCTAATTTTCAACCCATTCTTCCCAATCCTATTACTGAGCAAACCAGCATATCATCAACAGAAAGTGCAGGAGATACTTTCCCAAAACCTAGAAATAAATGGATGAACAAAGTAAGTATTGGTTTTTTAAAAAAGGAGGGGAGAAATGCTGTATTCTGTCTAAAATGGACAGATAAATCAGCTAATCACAATTCATTTTACAGTAATTTTATTAAAAAACAAATGCATGTTATTTTAAATAAAAAGTAATTTAAAAAATAAAATAATTATGCAAACCTAGTGTCCTTTCAAGGGTGCCAATCCCAATTTGAGCAAGATAGCTATTTCCCTTTTCTCCCAGTGCTCAAAAACTGCCAGACTGCTATCTTGGAGCCTCCTCACAAGAAACAAGTGTCTGGAGCACTTATGGGTGATTTCAAGACTTCTACTTATTCGGATAGGTATTATGAAGGTTTACTAGCCAGCTCTTGATTGCATTGCGGTCATTGGCGCCACTTTTTGTTGTGGAGCTTGTCTTCAGTCCAACCATTCTTCCCCAAAAGCACATCGCAATTCTGAATTCTCCTTCTAGTTATAAAATTTGCATCACCAACAATATAAAACATTTATAGAAGCCCAAGGCTTATGCATAAACCTTTTATAAGTACTATACTGACCTCTTTTTTTTAACCTAGCATTTTCCTGCAAATGCAGGATCCAGTTTTTCAAATCAACTGAGCGGTGATCCATTGATTGAGAAAGGAATTGACTACCTGACTTGACCCTGACTTTGTGAGCTGAGAGAGTCAAGTGGCCCAAGATCAGACAGCTTTTATGCCTAAGGCAGACTAGAACTCAAAGTTTCATGGTGATTGACCCAAACACATCCAGTCAATTTTCACGCCTAAAGACAGAACTATAACTCACTAGAATGGGCAAGAGATGATAGATAGATTATTTTCTTTTTATTGTTGTTTTGATTTGCTTTTCCTTTTTCCTCTCTTTCTTTCAAAGCATAGCAATTAAAGTATGGAAGCGGGCAAGAAATGATGGACGGATGATTTCTCTTTTGTCGTTGTTTCGAGTTGTTTTTCCTTTTCTCTCTCTCTCTTAAAGTCTCTTAATAAAGAGTGACATGACTAAAAGCTAGAATAAGTGATGGAAATAAGAGAAGGGGGAATATTAGTGTACACATTTTTATATCATAAAATGAAAGTAATAAGAGAAAATGTGGAAGAATTGAACAATGACAGACTATAACTTAATATAAGTGTGTATTATTAGAAATACTTAAAGCTGATTGAATGTAATAATTATGACTAACTCGATTACTTTTATTTGTATTTGAATGTATGACACCCAGGTGTTACACTGTTCACACATTGATTTGATATCTTTATAAAAAATAAAAAATTTGTAAACAAAAAAGAACTAGAACTCACAGTTGCCTAGTTTCTAGCCTGGTGCCTTAACCATTAAATCAACTTTGTTCTCTATCCTCTATAACACACATGTTTTTTATAATGTTCCAACATGGTTCTGGAAGATTTATCAATACATCATTCTTAATTAAAAAACAATTCTTATTCTTTTCTCCAACTTCTTGCTCCAAGGCCAAACAGAACTAAAATATAGTTTTGCATGCCTTCCAACAGATTGCCTTGCATTTAAGATCAACAGCAACGTAGCACAACAGAACATCTGCAGCTACAATGAGCTAATTTAATCTCACTTCATCAAGCCGCTACTGCTTTCAACGACTGTTGTTCCTTGCAAAATGACGGCTGTGTAAAAATATGTCTTAAGTCAATATGGCATTCTACAGGAAAGCAAAGGGGAAAGAAAGTCTGTCAAGCTGATGCAAGCCTTCATTAAATGCAATATATCAAATTAGCTTCTACAAAATAATTTAATTAGCATACACATTCAGATTTAAGCACACAGTCAAGCTAGCACACAACGTTCTGGAACTCTTCAGTTCCTCAGGGATGTGACATTAAAAACATTTCTTTAATGAAATGATGCTAAACTTGACTTCCAATGAAGTCAAATAAGCCAATAATCTATTGGAATTCCAACAATGTGTTTAGGTTTTACTAAAGAGTCCTAATCAGATGCCCACGTTATCTAGCTTTACAGAGTTCAAATCCCAGATTGTTATTTATGTATTTATTAAACCTGTTTTTATTTATTTATTTATTGGTTCGATTTATATACTGTCCTTCTCCGGAGACTCAGGGTGGTTTACAATGCATTAAGCAATAGCCTTCATACTTTTGTACATACCTGCTTAGTAGGCATTTCACCCCCCCCCCCAAAGCGGTGTTCTTTTTTATACAAAGTCAGCTTATTGCCCCCACAATCCAGGTCCTCATTTTACCTACATCGAAAAGATGGAAGGCTGAGTCAACCTTGAGCCTGGTGAGATTTGAACTTGCAGTAATTGCAGGGAGCAGGTGTTACTTAACAGCACTTTAGTCTGCTGCGCCACCAAGGCCCTTCCAGTATGGCCACCCAACTCACCCATGATGACTCTGGTTGGCTTACAGTATTAAATATCACAATGTAAAAAATGTGAATACACACACACACACACATACACACAGCAGCAGCAGCAATTGGACCAACCACTTGATTAGTTCCATATCAGCTTGGGGTTAGTAAGGGCCGCGTACCTTGGTGAAGTCTCTAAGCTTAAATTCACACATCTGGGGGGTGCCAAAGTGAGACCTTTGGTAATGATATTCCTATCTACCCACAACCTTGTACTAGGTTATTTTGGAAATCACTCATATTACCTGGTCCTAATACTTGAGGGGAAGGACAGTCTCCAGAACCTTACAGAAGGCCAATGAGATGGAGTCACCCAGATCTCTTGGATGAAGAAGCTATTCCAAGGAAAAGTTCAGTGGCAAACCAATCAGAATAGAGTTGGAAGGGAGGTCTTCTAGTCCAACCTCCTGCCAAGCAGGAGACCCTAAATAATTTGAGACAAGTGGCTATCCAGTCTCTTCTTAAAAATCTCCAGTGATGAAGCACCCACAACTTCTGATTTCCATTACATGACACCATTTTAGAGAAAGTAGACCTGGAACATGCCCACCCTTCCAGATGAGATAGAGGGTCCCACAAACAATATTGCAAATGAATTATTTCTGTTTTTATCCACAATGAATAATACCTTAGGGAAAAAAGCCTCACTTAGGTAAGATCTCAAGTCTACAGCAAGAAGGAATAGAATGATGGTGAACCTATGGCATGCGTGCCACAGGTGGCACGCAAAGCCCTCTCTGTGGGCACACAAACCATCACCCCAGCTCAGCTCGGCCGCCCATGCACTCACGCCTCACGCCGGGTCTCTGCCATGCATGCGTGGGGGGGGCAGGGTGCACACACAGGGGTCACCCGCGGATGAACAGGGGCACACCTGGGGGATTGTGCATGCATGCATGGGATCGCATGTGCAAATGGGGGGGTTGTACGCACATGTGGGGGGCAGGGCACATGGGGGGGGTCTCACATGCATTGCATTATGGGTGTGCTTGTGTGCACGCTTTCGGCATTCGGTGCCAAAAAGGTTAGCCATCACTGGAATAGAACATAACATAACACTATAATTTTCTGTAGCATATAATATAAAAGGTGGTGGGGTGGGAGAACTACTGCTGGCTTATTTTTGAGAAGCTTCAGGCCACATGTAGCATAGAGAAATGAACCAATAAAATGTTATCAGGAAAGGAATTTGACTCCTGCACAGTTAAGCAAGTGCTTGGCCACTTCCATATCTCCATCACCTCAGGTCAATGGAGTTTATACACAGTTCACACTAGAGAAATAATTCTGGTGGATGTTAGCGGGATACTCACAAGCAGGATATTTCTAAGGCACAGGCACAAGGAAAAATGCCTTTAAAAGAAACAGACACTATCATCTGTAGAAGTTCAATCTAAAGTTTCACTGACTTCAAGCGGGAAAAACAGACAACCAGAAAAACATTAGGGCATTGGTGGTACTCAGCAGGTTCTATCCGGTTCAGGTGAATCAGTAGTGGCAGCTACGGGAAGTTCCGCACAGAGGTGGGTTTCAGCAGATTTTGACCAGTTCTGGAGAAAATCCAAATTGATATCACATTATATAATACTTTATCACCCTTTTACACCACTCCCTATGTGCTAACCATTTCTTTCTAACATTATTATTATATCCCCCCTATACTATACATTTCAAAACAACATTCAGCTATAAAACTATATAATAAATCCTAATTTAACATTTATTCAACTCATAATCTACCCATTTCCTCCATCCCCACACATATATCTCTTAATTCAAATCTTTTAAGTATATTAATATCTGAACATAACATCCCTTTTCCTAAACTAAACAATCAGTAACCTAACCTATCTCCACCCACTTTCCTACAGGTCTACCATACATAATATTTTTAATATCTTTGTTCTTCTGCCCGCACCACTAAAAAGTATTTCCATATATAAATAAAATCCTCAAATGACTTTAAATTTGTAATCCATATAGTATCTTCTGTAATGTCTTTCAACTAGATTATTAATTCCATCGCCCATGTTAGGGTAACATCAAGTTCTGCTTCCAACAGTGTATTCAGTATCTTCAATTACCATCTGCCCCCATCAATAATAAATGTTTCTGTATATAAAAAACCTCCCGAGTGACTTTATATTTATATTCCATATAGTATCTTCTGTAGTGTCTTTTGTCTAGATTATTAATTCCAACCACCACGTTAGGGTAACAACCAGATCTTCTGTATGCCCCAATTCCATAGTTCTCTCGCCTTATAACTCAACATATACGTAATCCATTTTTCAAAGAGTCCAAAATAGAAAGTTCCAATCCGCTCAATCAAAGGCCATTTTCCACATCCCCAAAACACCATCACTGCAGAGATCTGTTATTCTTCTCAAAATAGTATAAGTCTGTAATTTGCCTCAGTTATATTTTCATGTATCAGCCTTCTATAAATCCCACTTATTATATTTAATCATCTCTTAAGTAACTGGCATTGATCTGTTGGCTAAAAAAAAAAAATAGTTTAGTTTAAAAATTTTTAGTTTTGTAGAACCTGCTTCTTCTTTTCTTAACTTGTTGTGGTTTAGATCTCCATCCTGGTTGCCTTTCTAGGACTTGTATATCAGCTGATTGAGTTACATGCTGGTCTGTAACTTGATAAGACATCAAATCGAGATCCAAAGCCACCTCTCTTATATTTATAGGTGATCCAGCTATAGCCTCTGAAGGAGAATCCAAAAGCGGCTCATCCAAAAAGCCCTCTGTTACTTGTTGTTTTTCCATTACCTCCATCTCCAGCTGCTTAGCCTGAGTTTCAATCTCTTGTTCATTTTGCTTTTCTTTATCCCACTCCTGTGTTCCTGACACTGGTGGCATACGTAGAGATGTTGGGCCCATTTTAAAAACCTTGTAGTAAAATTCTTCCGCTTTTTCAACAGTATTTAGTTGATATCTTTCTCCTTGATATCTCAATATTATACGAACTGGAACATCCCACCTAAATGGGATGTTTTGTTTCTTTAGCTCAGTCACCAAAAATCCAAAGTCCTTTCTATCTTTTAACATCTTGGATGGCAGCTCTTTATATATCCAGATCTTCCTTCCATTCATTTCTAGAGTGGAGTTAAAAGACTTCTGCACAATATCATTTCTTATTCCTTTATCAGTAAAATAAATCACCACATCTCTAGGCAACTGCCTTTGCTTTGCCACCCAAGAATTTTCTCTATAGGCCTTATCAATCTTGCAGAATACCTCTTCAGGACTAACCTTTAAAATCACAGCCAGAACTTCAGCAGACATCTTTCTCAAGTCCTCTCTGTTATTTTCCTGTATTCCCCTCATTCTGATCGCAAATTCCATGGATCTGAATTGCATCATTGTGACTTCATTTTCAATCCTTTGTTTTATATTATCTGCATTGTAAGTCTTGTGATCAGCTTCCTTTATTTTAGACTCTACTTCTGAGCTATTTTCTTGAATATTTATCAAATCATTTTCAATTCTTTGTATTTTATTATCCAGATTATGAATCTTATAATCAGCTTCCTTCATTTTAGACACTATTTCTAAGTTGATATCTTTATCCATCTTTATAATTATTTCTGAAAAGCTTTTCAAAGCTGTTACAATATATCGTTTCAGGTTATCATACTTTTGTTGTACCAACTCTTTAATTTCCTGTCTAAATTTTTCAAGATTCTGATTCACAATCTCATCATGTCTTGCCATCTCCTCCAAAACAAATTCCTTTAGATCTTTAAAGCCATTCTTCTGCATCTGCAAGATCAAAACTTGTTCATGTGATTTATAAATGGGGGAGCCCCCCCCCCAGCTTGGTTGCCTGGCTTTGTCAGTTTTAACACCATCCTGCCACACAAACAGACTCTTTTTAAAGAAAAAGACTTCTCTCTAGACAATATCAATATCAAATCTCTAAGAAGGAAGAAGCATGAAATAGGAATTTTTCTCTTCTCTTCTAGCCAGCGCTATTGTTTCAGATACTTAATAATGTATTGAACTGTTCAAACGGAAGGACTTTCGCTTTCACCTTTCTTCTCAAGCCTCAGCCAGTCGCCATTTTAAACTTTTTTTTTCCCTTTCACTCTTTCTTCACTTTTAAAATCAATCATTGGGTTGTTAGAAATACTTGCAATTTAGAGTCCCAAATCCGGATTCCATCCTGCTTGTTCAGACAGTCTGTTAGTTTTCACTGATTGGATTGGTCCCATTGTCTGGCTCTGCAAAGCGCAGAGTTCCCCCGAAGCCCGGAGCAGCGGTGAGCTGGATAGTGAGCCACATTCTGCTTCCTTCCCAAGAGTAAAAAAAAAAACTCTGGGGAGTTCGCAGAGGGCTCTACCTGTTCTCGACGGCTCTCTCTCACGTCTCCTCAATGAGACGGAGTTTTTTGAGCCGTCTCTCAGCTGTAGAGGCAGCTCTTATGGGCGACGAGGCTGGCAGTCCCGAAAGACCGTCTGGCGACGACGGAAGCCAAACCGGAAGCTCCTCATGTATGTTCGATAGTAAAATTTTTTGAAACCCACCACTGGCTCCGCCCACCCATCCGGATGTCACCACATCCTGTTTTTGATACTCTGTGCATGCGCAGAAGGTCCTTTGCATGTGCGGAGGTGATCTGTGCATGCTCACATTTGCGAACCAGTAGCAAAAGTAAGTGAATACTACCCCTGCATTAGAGAACCTTAAAGTTCACACATATAGAAATTGGGTTTATGTGGGAAAAACATTAAAGACCTTGATGCTCAGTTATGGTGTGGTTGTAGTTTTCTTCATGGCAATTTCTTGATTAGGATATTGTTTTCCACTTGATTATTTCCTAGTATTAATAACTGCTTATCAAGGTGTTGGCTGAAGAGGGTGTTTTCTGGTCCATTTCCTTCCTTCTTACTTTTATCTCTTCTGAATAGTGTGTCAGTGTAATTTATCTCTGTGTGTCTATTGATAGCTGATTTGTCTGAATGTCAAACTCCCAGTAATTCCCTAGCATTTTTGGATTTGGCTTGGTCCAAGATGCTAAATTGAAACTGCGGTTGAATCAATCCATGTGTCAAAAGAAATTTTCATTGCATCTCTGACTGCTAGTTAGTGTTCAGGGATGGGTATGTGTAATGGCAAGACACTGGTTTACTGGCTTCTGTTTACTTCACCAACCTCAGGAAATGTCTCAGCAGTCTTTAAAGAACATTCTTCTCTAGCCTAGGAATTTTAAAATTCAGCGAAACTACAACTTCTAGAATTCAATAACCACCAATACCAATTGAAATGTGTCAAAAGAAATATAGCCTCCATCACTCTTTAGACATACCCATATTGTAAAGTTGAATTGTAAAGTTGAATATTGTAAATCTGCCAACAAAAGTGTGTATAGTCAAGGCTATGGTTTTCCCAGTTGCAATGTATGGCTGTGAAAGTTGGACCATAAGAAAAGCTGAGTGCCAAAGAATTGAGGCCTTTGAACTATGGTGCTGGAGAAGACTCCTGCGAGTCCTTTGGACTGCAAGGCAATCAAACCGGTAAGTCCTAGAGGAGATCAACCTGACTGCTCTTTAGAAGGCCAGATCCTGAAGATGAAACTCAAATACTTTGGCCACCTAATGAGAAGGAAGGATTCACTGAAAAAGAGCCTAATGCTGGGAACGATTGAGGGCAAAAGAAGAAGGGAATGGCAGAGAACGAGGTGGCTGGATGGAGTCACTGAAGCAGTCAGTAAGAGCTTAAATGGACTCCAGAGGATGGTATAGGACAGGAAGGCCTGGAGGAATGTTGTCCTTGGGATCGTGATGGGTCGGACATGACTTCGCAACTAACAACAACAACAGTATTGTAAAGTTACAGTCCCATAATTTTGCAAGTTGAAAAGTTCTTCTTTCTTCTCTTGCCTTTACTTTCCAAAGAACTAGGGAAAATCCCTTCTGAGGTGCTTTCCATGCCCTCATTTCTTCTTTGGGCTGAGATGTCTATGGAGATTCTCAGTCATCCAGGTCATGGTTGTCCCAAAAGTGCTTTTTCAGAAGGCAACTGGACTTTGTTTTTCCTTGAAGACATTTAGCTTCTCATCCAAGAAGCTTCTTCAGTTCTCACTGAATCGTGGGAATGGAAGGACTTATATTCCTCACAGTCATGTGGTCATTAGCACTCTTTCGAAGGGTCATTGAGACCACTTCGAGGTTTATCTGTGCCCTCAGGGTCACCCTGAATATTGCAAATGGGTATGGAACCTTCTTGGAACTGCTGAAAGTACTGTATTGTAACCAGGAAATGGGTGATGTGGTATCCCTCCCCTTCTGTTGCGATAGGGATGTTCAATTTTAATGTAGATGGCCTTTTTGACCCCTCTTTCAAACTGGTGGTCCTCTCTCTGTCCAGATTGTGGGCTGAAATATATATTTTTTTCTGACTATTGCCCCAACTGCAGCTCTTCCTCCTGTCTCCCAATATTATTCCCACAGTCCATTACAGATGCTATTGGGGGAAAAAAAATCACCACTTAAACTATTATGATCTTTGTGGTTACTGAAGCATCCTTATCCTTCATGATCTTAGCTTGCCATTGCCCTCCTCTCTATAATTAAACTCCTCTTTACTGTCCAGCATGCTGTTCCTTTCTGTATTCTCAAATCCAAGAAAAGAAAGCTACCTACTAATTTTAATTATTTACCATCCAGAACACCAAGCCTTCTGGTCCATATTGAATTCGGTCATGGTGCAGCTACAGCCCTTCCCTTCGCCAACATCAATCTCACCCTTTCTAAGATTATTTCCTTTTCTTCCTTCAAAGAGGAGGGGAGGCATTTGGGAAAAGAAAGCATGATTACAAAAAAAAAAAAAAAAGTAGGAGTGCAAAAAAAAAAAAAAGCACAATTCGCAAGGAATTCAAAGGTAAATAAAGGTATGCTATCCTGACTATTCTTTCTCTTTCTCCACCTGCATTCATTTAGCTTACTCTCAATTTAAAAGATGTAATTGCTATTTTGTCTACTGAATCTTAATTGCTAGATTCAGGTTGCACTCAAGTGTAATTAAACATCTTTGTTTAGAAGTGTATAAAATTCTCTGGCAGGCCTTCCTAATCCAAACCACAATTTCTCCTAGGTCAACAATAAAAGGGGGGGGGAGGGTCTTTAGAGGCTGGCCCAAATCCAACAGAGGCTCATCTGCAAAAAACAGGAAGAACGAATTAGGATTCTACGTGAGAATTAATACATCTTGTCCAGGTTTAACATACAATGCCTCTGCTTGCATTGATAGCCACACCATTCTGAAGACTTGCTGGTGATACTTTGGTCCCTTAAGTCTCCATTAGTCTCAGCTAAGTTTCAGGAAATTTGCATGCATACTACCTACCAGGGGTGAAATCCAGCAAGTTCTGACATGTTCTGGAAAACCAATAGCGGAAATTTTGAGTAGTTCGGAGAACCGGCAAATACCACCTCTGGCTGGCCCCAGATTGGGGTGGGAATGGAGATTTTGCAGTATCCTTCCCCCAGGAGTGGTGTGGGAATGGAGATTTTGCAGTACCCTTCCCCTGGAGTGGGGTGGGAATGGAGATTTTGCAGTATCCTTCCCCTGCCACGCCCACCAAGCCTTGCCCACAGAACCGGTAGTAAAAAAAATGGATTTCACCAGTGCTGCCTACCTGAAGTTTTAGCGACCAGTAAAACTTCTAGCCACAGAGTCACATCTTTTTCTGTAAATAACTCATGTTTGCCATACCAATATTTTCCCTATGCCATGCTATTTAATCATATGTCACATCTAGCGGCTGCTTTGCTTTCTGCTGGTTCCTTTCATCATTCCGCTAATGACTTTCAAGTTCTTTCAGAAAGTTTAATGGAGTATTTTATTCCATTATAATACAACTTAGCTTCCTCCCCACCCCCTTTTATTCCGCTTTGGGTCTGCCTCTTCTCATGATCAGTAGAAATGCTTTTTTTCCCTAATGCAACAGATTTAAGCCTTTTATTTGTGAAAGTTTAGTTAGATGTTCTTTCTCCCAGTAATAGGATCAAAAGGTAAAACCACTACAAGAAAAAAACTACACCTTAGTTTTCTTTCTTAATACCAGATCTTAGCGATGTATATATAGACCCAAACTTAAGCACCAATGCTCATTGTTTAGGACTACAAAGTGATGAGTATCATGCCTAGGAAACATTACCTTGCTGTACTGGAAATGCAAATCTGTTTTACCCTGGTCATCCCAAACTCACCTTTTTAGTATATTTAATTAATTATATTTTCCAATATGAGCAAAATTATGCTCAAACTACCAAGATTCCTTAGCAGGCTAGATTTTCATAGGCTAATTATATTTCTCCATATCATACCAAATCTACAATATAGGTTTCAAACTATTAAAATGCACCATTAGCTAAGGAGCTATGAAATCCCATTCCAAATTACTTTCTGAGGGTTCTTCTGGATATAAAATCACAGTCCACGTTTCTCTAAACGACATGACTTTCTACATGACTTTCTAGAGACTTGTCACCTCTACATTTTTATAAGTCTTCTGAACGTAGCATCTGGAGTTATTTTTCTCAGGCTTATTTTCATTATCCATGTCTCTTACCGCATCCACTACCTTGAAAAGAAGGTAGTTGTTATGAAAGGAAGTAGTTGTTGGAATTTCTGAACCTTTTCTGCTTTCAGCATCTTCTTCTGAGAAATTGAGAGAACCTCAATCTATTTAAGGTCGTTCTTTTGCACTTGTTTTGATAGTGCAGGAGAGGTTCATGAATGTAAGTGAAGCTGGGGTGGTATTCCCTTACCTTCGCTACCAGTTTGCAAATGTGTGTGTGCATGCGCAGAGTGTCAAAAACGGGATGTGATGACATCTGGGCTGAGTCTCCCGCCACTGCCGCTACCGGTTCGCCCAAACCGGATAGAACCGGCTGAATACCACCATGAAGTGAACCCATATATTTAAGAATGCTATAACACACATAGAATTGAGGGGTCCTTGGTGCTCTCTAAGCTTGCTTGTTTTCTTGCAGACTTTTCATTAACAAAACTAGGTAACATCATCAGTGCTCCTGACGAGGACTCCTTATGTCAACCCTGAGCTACAAATATTCTCCTTTATCAGTAACCCGTAGAATTTTCCTGTAGAATTTAATACTAACACCCCATCACAGTTGCAATCCTTTCCACTACTAGTTTGAATCCACCCAATATGTCCCAATATTAGTGCTCTTCGTACCATTGTTTGCAAAGCTTCTGCCCTCCATGCTTATCTCTTAAGTTTTGTTTCCAGGCTGTGTTTTGACAGCCCAGTCTATCTCAGTGTCAATCTAGCCTCCACTCTCTTAAAGTACTGTCATGTCTGTTGACCTAAATATAAATCCAGAGAAAAGCTTCCAACTCCTTCTCAAAGTAATGGAGTTTTTTTTCTTTAAAAAAAAATACATATTAAATTGATAATAAACCTTCCCATTATATTTTTCAGGGATATAGTTGGGATTCTTTCCCTTTCTTAACATTGATTTTTTTTATTGTTTTTGTTGATATTCAACAAGACCTTGGCATTTCTGACATGCTACTCTCTTGGAGCTTAGAACTCCTAGAGTTTCAACACAACTTGACACTTTCCAAACCTTGTAAAATGTCACCATTCCTTTATTTGGACAGTCTCCTGCGAAGACAATATGCCAGAAGGCAATCTTCTGCGTTATGTATTAAACAAGAGTTCCAGCGCTGCTCTTTTCTTACAGTTTGATCTGCCAACATCCCAACAGGGCATCCAATACACTTGAAAGAGTTGTGGTTGCCAATTTTTGAATGATGCTGTTGAAACAGAATAGATGAATGTTCCATATCATTACGTTAGAGCTTCGTTGCTATGCATGCCACTACTGTGTTAGTAGATTTTCTGTTCTGTTCCTACCATTGAAATGACCCATTCTGAGTATTTTGCAACCTTTTCAGTTATGCACAGCTACCCTGTGTATTGAATAGTTTATTTCTTTTTCTTTTTTGGCATAGGAATTGCATCAGCTAATTTGATCGCGTACCATACTGGCACCCAAACTCAATCAAAATGAGAAATTTGCTCTGGGTGGTGTGTTTGACCATGAATCAAATAATTCTGTTATTCAAATAAAAGAAAAAAAACTGAGACTCTTGATTTATTTGTAAGATTTATATACAGCCTTCGGCCTAAATATCTCTCAGCAGTGTTCATTATAGCAAAGGTAACACTTTACCAATGCACGATCGATAAAAAAGTGCATGAAATATAGATTTGTTTGGATAAAAATAACCAATACTCAGCATCAGTGCCAATCAATCTCCAAAGGTCTTCTAAACAGCCATGTCTTTACAAGTCTTCAGAAGATCATAAAGACTAGATAACGAAGAATATCATGCCCAGAACAATATTACCATCATCATCATCATCATTTAACCATCCCATAATCCCTTGCAGGGTGGAGTCTGGGCAACTGAATGGAGGTAGTAGAGTGTTTTAATGGCCGGATGCCTTTCCCGTCACCAATACGGAGCTTTGTTCAACAGATATATTCTCATTGTGCCCAGAGAGAGAAATACCTGCTTCTACCTAGGATCAAACTCACAGCCTCCTGATTGTGAGGCGAAAGCTCCACCTCTACGCCACTGCACCACTCCCAGAAAAGTATTACCATGCTGTCCTGGAAATGCAAATCTGCTTTAAACTGGTCATCTCAAATTCATCTTTTTAGTATATTTCATTAATGACACTTGCCAATATGAGCAAAATTGTGATCAACCTACCGAGTACTCCTTAGGAGGCTAGATTGTCATTGACTAATTATGCTTCTCCCTGTCATACCACATCTACAATGTAAGTTTCAAACCTTTGCTTGAGGAAGCAACATCTGTTGATTTTATATCACAGTCTCCTTGTAAAAGGCTTGTAAAAGCGGATTCTTCAATCAGACATGAGGATCGGGGAGGCTACCCACTGACTGTAACTGTTGATAGATTGGGGAGTATAGTTTAGGGTGCTGAAATCTATCTTCTTCGATGATGGTTTTACTTTTCCAGTTTTTATATTGCTTTGCAAGCCACCCAGAATTGTGGCACTTAAGATGGGCAGCCATGCAAGTCATGTCAATAAATAACTTTCTACTCTTTGTAGACTTTGCTTGCTTGTGTGAAGATGCCATCCATGTTCTTGCTTATGGCTTTGCTGAAGGCACAATTTATATATGAACCCTAAAACAATTTCCGATTTTGCAATGTAGAACCCCTGCGATTGAGAATACAGAATAGTTATTGCATGGCTCAATCCACACCCAGGGTTCGGTTGAATATTTTCTTCGCTTCTGAAATTATACATCTCGAATTTAATTTTTAAAATGCATACATTTATGCAGTTTCACAATTTCCAACATCTCAATTTTGTCAGGGTTCATTTTCCCCACTCCTGGGTTATTTATAAACTGCCTTCAAGTTAGATCCAAGAAAAATCCTTGAAAAATACCTTTCTTTTTTGCAAAGGTCCATCATGTCACCAACATTTGAATTGTCCACTTTTTAAACCTGGGAGTTGGTAGCTCACAAAAGTTCTCTTCACATGCAATAGTTTTGCCTTGTTTGATGTCTACTGCAGCCCAGTCTAAAATGTCTACCTGAATTTTTGCTCACAGAAGGTTTGTAATTCTTTCTACTGAAGGCTTTTGAATTAATGTACATTAGATAAATATACATTACTAGACAAGATGGGTGGCACCCAAATCAGATAGATAGCTAGATGGATGGATGGATGGATGGATGGATGGATGGATGGTTTTCGAGGACTCCACCCATTTTTGGAGATTAACAAAAGTAAGTCCCATCTGTTCCTTCCATCAAATCTACTTCCCTGTAATAATTCATGTTTCAAAATCTATTGGAAGGCTCACTTCTTCCACACATCTATGTGGAAATAATCTTGAGTTTGCCACCATGTTTTATCTCAGTGCTGGCTAACCTTTTCCGGACTGAGTGTCCAAAGCGTGCGTGCATGCGCAAATGCACATGTGCCTGAACCCCCAAAATGCAATGCATGTGTGGCCCTCCTGCATGCACCCTGCCCCCACGCATGCACGCATGTGTTCCCTGCATGTGCCCCGCCCCCTGCGCATGTGCGAACCCCCACACATGCCCCACCCAACCCCCCATGCATGCGCGGCAGAGACCCAAAGACCAGCTGGCCAGTGGAAGGCGCGCCCGCATATGCGGCGGAGCTGAACTGGGGCGACAGCTCGCGTGCCCACAGAGAGGGCGCTGCGTGCCAGCTCTGGCACACGTGCCATAGGTTCGCCATCATGGTTTTATCTGATCAATGTTAACTGATGGTTTCTGCTTGGCAGATGTTGCAACTCCTCAGTTTCATTACTGAAATTGTCCACAGCTTTCTGAAGGTTCCCTAGGCTACGGGCGTCAAACTCGATTGCATCACGTGACATATCATGATGTTTTTGCCTTTGTAGACGTAGGGTGAGTGTGGCTTACCACACCCACCCTATGGACGCATCCAGCCCACAGGCCACCAGTTTGTCAGGCCCAGGGTGGATAAAAATCAATGATTTTTTTAAAAAAAAATCAAAAAAATCGGATTTTTTTTTATTTAAATCGGATTTTTTTTTTATTTAAATCAGATTTTTTTGATTTTTATTGAATTTATTTTAATAAAAAACTTTTGGGGTAAAAATTTATCGTAAGATAGTTTTCTATTTAAGATACATAAATAATTTAGTGTATTCAGCATGAAATGGAGCTTAGTTATGTAGCATGAGGCTGTATATTCTGCAACACTGGGACTATCGGTGAGTCAACAGTGGGTCAAAGGAGTAGCAGAGATGACAGTTGCTCTTTAAAAATTATGATTTAAATCGAGTTGATTTAAATCAAGTCTTTTTACTAGTGATTTAAATCATGATTTAAATCAGCTCAATTTAAATCAAATCCACCCTGGTCAGGCCTGCCCTAGACCGATACCGAATGATTTCAAAACTTCTTTAAAAAAAAAAGTTTTTATTTTTAAACAAACATAAAAAACATCACTCCATCATTAATCCCAAGTACAAACAGTGTGTCAATTGGTTACAAATCTTTTGTGCATCTTCACCATGTTCATATTCTCATGTTTTCAAACTCATATATATCTATACATTGTTATTCTCATTTATCATTTATATTAACCATGGGTATTTTTTCTCTCATTTCATACAAAATATTTTCAAATTTAAATTAGCTTATATTGTAACAATCATTTATCATCCTAAACTAGTCCAATAATAATACATCTTTATATTGTATTTTATATAGTTCTACAGTTCTTACGTTATAAAAGTCTCAACCATATTTCATTTCCAAGTTTTTTTTATCTAGCCATTGATAAAATAGATCCCAAATCTTATAATATTGTTTATCTTCTTGTTCTCTAAGTTCAAATGTCAATTTACTCATTTCTGTGCATTCCATTATTTTAATAACTTCGTATTGCTTTGGTATAGTCTCATTTTTCCAATTTTTAGCAAACACAATTCTAGCAGCTGTTAATACATTGACCATCAAATATCTCAATTCTCTATCACACATATCCAGTACCATTCCTAATAAAAAAAATATCTGGCTTAAGATTTCAAAATTTCTTATGGCTTTGACAAATGCGGCTCCTTTATGTCTATAAAAACACAAAACCCACATTTGTAAGTTTTCTGAGCCTTTCACTACATAATTCGCTACTGCTCCTTCCAGGATCCATCAGACTCTATTTAAAGCCCACAGGCCACATATTAGTTTAAGAAAACCCTAACAGGAAGAGCTACTTAACCCAGGGGTCTCCAAACTTTAAGACCTATAAACTTCAACTCCCAGAATTCCCCAGCCAGCATGGTTGGCTGAGGAATTTGGGAGTTGACGTCCATAAGTCTTAAAGAAGCCAAGTTGGGACACCTCTGAGCTAAACTATTTCTTCTTGAAGACTTTCAGGTGGGGACTATGGTCATATCTCAAGGATGACTGAATACATTCCTTAATTGAGCAGGGGCTTGAAGTAGCATCCCTTCTGACCCATACATTCATTGCTAGCCCTAGCCTTATCCTCCAGGAATCTAGTTAATTTCTTTTCCACAACTGGCAACCATCAACACAATCTTGTGCTAGCAAAAATTTAAATGTAACAAATCATCGTCTTCTATCAGTTCTGGATCTCCCAAGATTTAGCATCCTTTAATGTTAATACAGGGAGGAAAAATTGATATGCACTTTCTTTATGCCTGATGTAATTTTAAACCCTTCTATCATGTTCTCCACTTTTTCTTCTAATGAATAATACATCAGATGTCGTAAACATGATACCTAACCTCTACATTAAGGGATCCCTCTTATCCTATCCTAGCTAGCTATTTTAGCTAAATCTTCACTTCTGTGCAGTTAGCATTATTGCAATGTTTCTAATGTAAAGTTATTTCTTAGCCATATATACTTTAGCATTTCTATCTATGGTCTCACTATGGCCCAAATGATCAGAAGGATTTTTTTTGCAGTGCCAGCAGTTTTCATCTTCCCCTCAAGCTGGCCAGGATTCCTCCCAACTAATCAGCAGGGGAGCACTAAAAAACGGCAGGTAAACTAATGTTTCATCTCCTCCTTTGTCCTTTTTTTGCTGCCGTTAAAGAAAAAATGTAGACGGGGGAAAAAAAGCTACATGTTGCAGTTGCAGAAAGCGAGAAGGGAGCAGTGGCAAACCAGCATACCAATAGTCCTCAACTTACAACCATTTGTTTAGCAACTGTTCAAAATTACAACAGCATTGGAAAAAAGTGACTTACAACTGGTCTTCACTCTTTCATAAGCATTATAGCATCCCCATAGTCCAAGGGTTGGGCAATTGTGGCTCTTTTACAACCTGTGCACTTCAACTCCCAACAATGGGTGGAAACTAATCAAGGAGAGAAGCAACTTAGAACTAAGGAGAAATTTCCTGACAGTTAGAACAATGAATCAGTGGAACAACTTGCCTCCAGAAGTTGCGGATGCTCAAACACTGGAGGTTTTTAAGAAGAGGTTGGATAACCATTTGTGTGAAGTGGTGTACGGTTTCCTGCCTAAGCAAGGGGTTGGACTAGAAGATCTCCAAGGTCCCTTCCAACTCTGTTATTCCATTCCATTCCATTCCATTCCATTCCATTCCATTCCATTCCATTCCATTCCTTTCCTTTTCCTTTTCCTTTTCCTTTTCCTTTTCCTATTCCAACAACCCTGCCACAAAAGGTTGTAAAATCAGGCACGTCTCACTTAACAAATGCCTTGTCCAGAAACAGAAATTCTGGTCCCAATTGTGGTGCTAAACCAAGGATTACCTGTAGCTTCTTTGCTTCTGAAGAAGAAGGAGATCTCAAGATGATGAAGAAAGGTCTCCCAGCCAAGGAGATCAGGTGCCCAGATTTCAGCTATGGTGGAAAAAACCGCAGCATCGTTGCCACTGTTTTCCCACTGTTTTCCCAGAGCAAAAGCCAAGTGATCTGTAAGCTGCCAAGAGTCGCCTTCTCGAAGAGATGGGCGGCAAATAAATTTAATAAATAAATAAACAATAACTTGTGGGCAAAGTGTGTCAGGAACTTCAGAGCATCACAGGGTGTCCAAGGCCAGGCAAAGTAAAAAAAAAAGGGGGGGGGAATTAAAAGGTTGTCCAAGTTGTATATTACTTTGCAAATCTGAAAGTTTGCTCCCATAAAGATGCTAGAAACCCAGATGACTCCAATCCATTGCCATGGACCAAAACAAACAGAAACACAAGGCAATGTATCTAAGAGCAAAATCTTTTTTTTTAATAAAAAAAAAAACAAGTTTTATTGCCCCCCCCATTCACCCACATCTTTTTTTGAACAGAGTATTGGTCATATCTTATTTTATACAATTAATCAAATTCAAATACATTTTACTCAATTACAGTTTTTGCCAAAGTCCCCCCCCCCTTTTTTTATCATGTCTCAATATTTCTATGCTTACTTACATAAACAACATCTTCATTTGCCCTTAAATTCTAATTATTGCTATTTATTCATATTTGTTCTCTTTTATTCTTTAAACAATTCATTCTTTATCTTAATATCTTTATATTTGTTTGGGGTTGCCTTTCTTCCATTTCATCTTTTTTATTGTACAGCAATCTTTCTCTTCCAATTTACCATCTCCCTCTTTTCTTTCCTTTTTACTTTCTCTTCCTCTCTTCTTCTCCTTTCTCCTTTCCCTTCCTTTCCCCTTCTCCTCCTATCTTCCTCCCTCTCTTACCCTCACTCTTACTCTAATTCCCCTTCCCTTCCTTCCTCCCTTCTCTTCCTTCCCTCTCTCTCCTTCCTTCTCTCTTCCATTTCTCTTCTCCTTCCTTCATCCTTCTAAGAGCAAAATCTTATGGGCAATATAAAACAGTTGTTCTTTCAGATATAAAATGGCCACAAAAAATCTGAAATCTCAGCCCAGATACATGTTCTCCATCGGAAAATGCACACCAGCAAGAGGTTCATGTAACCACATGTGTTTTTCGCTAAGTGTATTCCTCTTATGAGTTCACAGGAGGCCCCACAGGAACTCTGGATTTTAATAAGAGGGTTATTTACAAAATAAATAAAAATGCAAAACGCTACACATTCCTAGCCCACAAAGCCAAAGGTTGTAACACTTGTTTTATTGACAAACAGCCACTTTTATTAAGAGGAGGGGGGAAAGTAAGGACAAGTCAGAGCTGCACAGGAAGGGGCAAGGAGTAAACAGAAAGTAATCACAAGCTGCTTTTTTTACTACAGTAAATAAAACTTGTTTTTATAGCCAGTCGAAATTACCTTCCCATGGAGTTGAGAAAGTAATTCAGTTTGAATCACTTCCTCATAAAGGCTATATAGGTTTTGAGGGCCACAAATGCTTTACCAGCTTTTTTTTTTAATTTGTCAGAAAACGAGAAATAAACCAAGTTTAACAACATGACATGCAGCAAGAACAGAATTTCCTTTGCACAACACATAACCAATGAAATCAAGGGAAGAGTCACGAACTGCCACCCCGCAGACACAAAGTTTTTTTGTTACAACATTTGCAGCGTGACTACTCTTAGGAGACAACCCAGGAGCAAAACACAGCACACAGAGACTTAGACATTTAACAGTGGTTTATATACAAGATATATACAGAAATAAAAGTGGTAGGCAAATACAGTATTTTTCGGATTATAAGATGCACCGGTGTATAAGACACACCAAGGTTTTGAAAAGGTAAATAAAAAAAAAAAAGTTTTTGCCCTCCCCGGGCCCCAGGAGCACTCTGCAGGCCTCCCAAACCCTCTGCGCACCGCATTTTTGCAAAAAACATGCCCATTATTTGTAAAAATGGGGTGAGCAGGGCGGGGCTTCAGGAGGCCAAAAATGGCTGTTTTCAGTGTATAAGACACACCAACATTTCCACCCTCTTTTAGGGGGGAGGGAAAGTGCATCTTATATTCCGAAAAATATGGTACCTTACAAGCAATCAATCTTCTTAACTCCACAGGGATAACTCAGCAATGAAATACTGGATAGAAGGAGAGGGAATATGCCCTCTCCTGGCTGCCTTTATGAACACCTCTTAAAGTGGTAAAAACTCTTGTAGACCCCTTCATGGTCTACAACCGGCAAGACCAATGCTGATTCATTTTCATTGCATCAGCTTTACATTGCATCAGCTTTACAGTTGCATCAGCTGGTCAGGTCTTAAATCTAAATACCATAACATTTTTTGATTTATGACTGCCATCAGATTTTTGTTTAGAATTCCTACTCTCTTAAGAAATTTCACCAACATTTGGGGTCTCTCACTAGGCTATTCAATAATTGTCAGGATTTAAACAGACAGGCACCCATCACATAACACCCCAGACTTAACAGCTGTCGATAAGAATGACAAAAAGCCGGGATAGTGGATGTGACAGTACTTGGAAACAGCAGAATAAAAGAGAAAAAAACCCAGAGAAGATAACAAAACACAAAGAGTTGCAAATAGAAAGAGAACTACTGTGGCAAAAGAAAGGAAAGGTAATACCAATAGTAATAAATACCTTGAGTGCAATCCCAAAACAACTGGAGTACCACTTGAACAGTGTCAACATTGATAAATTAACCATCAGACAATTGCAAAAGGTGAAACAACTTACATTGTGCGACAATATCTATAGTATCGTCAAACATCCAAATCTTCCTATCCCAGGTCTTGACAGGTAGACAAAAATGCCAAATCCAGGCTCAACATCTGGCTGACTGTGGGACGAACCAATAATACCATGTTTCCCCAAAAATAACACCCTGTCTTATATTTTTTTGAACCCCGAAATAAGCGCTTGGCCTTATTTTCGGAGAATTCTTATTATTTTGGGGCACGTGGAACAAGATGGGGGTCCTCTTACCTGATTTCCAGCTCTGCATTTAAATATTTTCGGGGAGGGCTTATTTTCGGGGGGAAGGCTTATTTTAGCGCATGCGTTCAAAAGCCCGATTAGGCTTATTATCAGGGGATGTCTTATTTTTCGGGAAACAGGGTAATAATAAACATAGATCTGCCACATAACATCCCAGATTTAACCATTGTCACTAAGAGAAACAAAAAAAAAACAAACCCTCTGGATAGTGAATGTGGCAATACCTAGAGACAGCAGAAGAGAAGAAAAAGAACTGGAGAAAAAAAATCACAAAATACAAAAACCTACAAGCAGAAGCAGCAGATAGTATCAATAGTAATAAGCACCTTGGGTGCAATCCCAAAACATCTGGAGAACCACTTGAACACTGTCGGTTTTGACAAAATCACCATCAGTCAATTGCAAGAAGCAACTCTACTTGGAACAGCTTACATCCTGAGATGACATTTTTAGCACCATCATACAAGAACATCTGCAGATGCCAGGTCTTTAGAAAGGACTTGATAGGTGGGCAAAAACGCCAGATCGTCTGAACATCTGGCTGGCTGCGTGATCAATCATAATAGATTTTTGTCTGGCAATGGAGATCCAGTCTGATATAAGTAGTTAAGAGAACAAGACCTGAAACCAGGAGACTGTGAGTTCTAGTCCTGCCTTAGGCATGAAAGCCAGCTGGGTGACTTTGGGGCCAATCACCAGCAGACGATGAGTTCTAATCCCCCCTCATTAAGCATAAAACCAACCAGGTGATTTTGGGCCAATCATACTCTAGGAAGGAGGAAATGCAAACATTTTGAAAACATTACCAAGGAAATTGTTAGGACTTGTCCAGGCAGTCCCCAGGAATCAAAAACTAACTTGAAGGCACATGCACATACACACATACATACATACACATACACATACACACACACACACACACACACACACACACACACACACACAGACACACTCGGGCACAAAGAGAGTCTTCAAAATGGTGAGGATAGAAAGGCATAAAGGTTTTGCTCAGACAAAAGCCCTAAAGAAAATGCTGAAGCTCCATTATTCCAAATATGTTCAAAAATCATGCAAAGGATATTGGGGGGGGAAATGAGTTCCATTATAGAATTTAAGATTAGCATATTCCAAAAAGTACCTTTTTCTCTGATGTTTAAGCCATTGTAGACAGTGTAATACCAATTTTTAAACAAGGGTAGAGCAATCATTTTTAGTCTCTTTGTTCCATTAGCATTTTTATGACCATGTAAGTTTTTTTTTTTTAAAAAAAGCTCTTCCGTCCCTTAAGATCTCAAAAGAGATGCATGGTTTCCCTTCATATGTAGAGGAGCCCAGAAATAACAAAAGCCATTCTTTGCTTGCTTGAAAGTAGTCCATGCAAGGAAAATGACTAAAGCTTTATAAAACATAATATTTTGCTACTACGGCTATTATATAAAGACATGGTTAGGCATTTGAAACATTCTATTCATTCAGTTCTTGAATAACCCATTGAACAAATTGCTAAAGAGAGATCCAACTTAGAATTAAGGAGAAATTTCCTGACAGTGAGAATAATTAATTAGTGGAACAGATTGCCTCCGGAAGTTGTGGGTGCTGACTCACTGGAGGTATTTAAGAAGAGACTGGACAGCCATTTGTCCAGAATGATACATGGTCTCCTGCTCAAATAGAGGATTGGACTACAACAGGGGTCTCCAACCTTGGCAACTTTAAGCCTGGAGGACTTCAACTCCCAGAAGTCCCCAGCAAAGCTGGCTGGGGAATTCTGGGAGTTGAAGTCCTCCAGGTTTAAAGTGCCAAGGTTGGAGAGCCGTGAACTGGAAGACCTCCAAAATCCCTTCCAACTCTGTTATTCCGTCTCTAAAGATACCAATATCCTAAGCATGGGTCTCGGTTAAAGCTTTCAATACTTGGGAAGCTGTCACAAATAAGACAGGGCCAACCTATTCTCCAAAGCACCAGTGGGCAAGACAAGAAGTAATAGATGGAAACATATCAAAGAGAAATCCAACCTAGAATTAAGGAGAACTCTTCTGATAGTGGGACCAATTAAACAGTGGAACAGCTTGCCTCCAGAAGTTGTGCTCCATCACTGGAGATTTTTTAAAGAAAGGACTGGACAGCCACTTGTCTTGAATAGTATAGGATATCCTGCTTGAGTAGGGGTTAGACTAGAAGATCTCCCAGGTCCAACTTCATTATTCTGTATTCTGTAAGTTCTTAGGTCCCATTAGCACAGGGGTCAGCAACCCACGGCTCTGGAGCTGCATGTGGCCTCTTTCATCCCTCTGCTGTGGCTCCCTGTTGCTGGTCGGCTCCACAATTGATAGGGCTTTTGGTTAGGACAGGTAGAGGAAAGAGGATGCTGTGCTAGGAGGAGACTCTATGGTGAGGAAACTGGACTTCTGGTCAGCTCCAGAATTGAACAGGGGCTTCCGTTTAGGACCACAAAGGTTGCCGACCCCTGCATTAGGACCTTAGCAACTGGGCCTTACCTTTCTGAAAATAATACAAGTAAAATATCTTCTCCTTCCTCCACTTGATAATGCGATTAGATTAACAAATAATGTTAACACCACCACTATCCCATTCTTTGACTTTTAAATTGTTCATATGTTGTCTCAATTTTATGACTGCTTATCTTGAGCGCCCTGTGGGTTAAAAGAGAGAGCATAAATTGAACTAATAAACAAAAAACTATAAAGCATAACACTGTGCTAGTTGTAGCAATACCTCTGGTGGTGAATGTTATTAAATGCTTAGATGAGGAGCTCTATAATGAACAGATGATGGAGACTTAGAATAAATTACCAAGCAGCATGAAGGAAAATTTGAAATTGCAAAATTAGTTTCCAGTTGGTAAATCATTTCTTGGAGCGTCAGCATATTCTGCAGGATTTGTTCTTTTAGCCTTTGGAGATATATACACATATTGTATATATAACTGGAGTTGCACTGAATATTGCATTCATACCATCTAGCCTCTCACAGCCATAACAAAGCTGTTTTCCCATCTTCATTATAATGATATAATAAATCTGAATAAATCTACATTTTTTCTCTGGAATTTTACAAACTCTTAAGGAATTTAGGGATCAGGCTAGAAAGTGGAAGACCATGAGTTCTAGTCCCACTTTAGCCATGAAAAGCAGCTGAATAAGTTTGGGCCAGACACTCTCTGTTAGCCCAACTCACCTCAGACAGTTGTTGTTGTGGGGAAAATAAGGAGGAAGAAATTCAACATATACCTGGTGAGTTATTTGTTCTCTGCTCAAAAACCAAGGGCAGTGCTTCAACTGAAATAAATTTACATGCTTTAATCCAGAGGTGAAATTTATTTACCTTCCCTACCGGTTTGCCAATGTGCATGCACCGCGTGTACAGAGGCTTAAAATGTCACCAAAAAAGCAATGTCATGATGTCCGCGGAGTGGATGGGTGGGCTGCCTTCTGCAGCCACCGCTACCGGTTCTCCTGAACCGGATAGAACCAGCTGGATTTCACCCCTGCTTTAATCCTTCTGAAGTCAGTAAAATGAGGACCCAAATTATTGGGGGCAATATGTAAATAATTTTACATAATAATGTAAAAAATAAATAATAGGACAAGAAGCAATGGATGGAAACTAATCAAGGAGAGAAGCAACATAGAACTAAGGAGAAATTTCCTGACAACTTCTTATCCAGAAGTTGTGGGTCCTCCAACACTGGAAGTTTTAAAGAAGAGATTGGACAACATTTGTCTGAAATGGTAGTTTCTCCTGTCTGAGCAGGTGATTGGACTATTAGAAGACATCCAAGGTCCCTTCCAACTCTACTCAACTCTACTCTACTCTACTGTACTCTACTCTACCTTACCCTACCCTATTCTACCCTACCCTCTCCTCTCCTCTCCTCTCCTAATTCTGGTCTATGTGCTATAAAGCACTATGGGGAGGTATATAAGCGTAAATGCTATTGCTATTATCAATAATATTCAGTGAAAGACTTTTGGAGCGTCAGACAACAACTTAATATATGCTTTTAAAAAACAACAAATGGAAAAGACATGCTACTCTACACAACCAACAATATTAAGCCCAAAACCTTCACTGAGTTTTTTACTAGCACATATCCACCTTTTTTTAAATTGGGGGGGGGGTATTTTTTTCCCCAGGAATCCAGCTAATAGCAAGCTTTCCTAGCGATTCATTTCATAGTCTGCAGCAGAATGAAGACAAATATAAGAGCCAGTTCCCCAACTGATAAAGATTCAGGAGGCCATTATGTTAATAGTAGTAAAGCCCATTCAATAAATCTTGCTAAAGAGAACTGTGTGAGAATCATGCTTGGAAAGAATCACTTTTCATTTTAAGCAGCTGCCACACAGCTTAATAACAAAAGAAATTACCAAGTGCCAACACAAAAATATACATGGGAGAGAAACAAGCTCCTTCAAAAGGGATGTGTAATAATCCATCAGCACCGTAGGAGTAGAAGCCGTATCAAAGCCAGATTCCAACTTACTTTTAAGATTAGAGGCATTTTGAACGATTCAATCTCAATGGTTGTCAATAAAAGAGCTGATTATATTCAGTTTATATAGCTTTCATATTCTCATGTGTAACCATAGTTGCCGGTGATTTACGGGGTAACTTATGAGATTTTCAGAAAAATAATAATAATAATAAAGGAAGACATGAGAGAACGTGCATGCTTTTCTTTCAGAATTGTAAGTTATGATCTCTTGTTTGCTATGCTGGATTCTGCACAACAGTATGAAGCAATAAGAAACTATTGGGCCAAACTATCCAAGAATCTTTACAGGTTACACAACTGAGCCCAAAATTTCTACGGCTAAATGAGGTATTTGTTAAGTCAATGTTGCAACCTTTTATGATCTTTCTTGCCACAGCAGTCAAAGTGAATCACTGCAGTTGTTAAAGTTAGTAACAATGGTTGTTCAGTGAATCTGTCTTCTCCATTGATTTTGCTTGTCAGAAGGTCCCAAAAGGAGATCATGTGACCACGGGGCACTGCAACTTTCATAAATATGAGTCAGCTGCCAAACATCTGAATTTTGACTATGTGACCATGGGGATGCCGCAATGTTGTAAGTGTGAAAAACTATCATAACTCTTTTTTTTTCCAGTGTCATTGCTGTTGTAAATGAATGGTTATAAGTCAAGGACTACCTGTAGCTCCAAGAAGCCCCTACTATTTACAACTTGCTGTCACAAGATAGCTCAAGACACGTTCTTGGTGTTCGTAAAGAAAACTTTCCCACTCACTGGTGGAATCTGCTGGTTTAACAACCGGTTCAGTGAGCACGTGCTTCACGCTGAAAATGGAGCATTTAGAAGTTCAGCTGCTTACCTTCCAAGTCAGCAACGGTAAGTAGAACAGCGAGAGAGGAGAAATCAGCTGTGCCACGCAATTGAGATGAACTAGAAAGCAGGAAATAAAGGACAAGATAGGGTGGGGGTGGGTGGGTGGGGTCAGCTGACTGTCGCAGCTACCGGCTGAATCTGTTCCCACTGATTTCTCTGTTAAGAAAGATGGTATTCACCTAAAATGCAGGTAGGGTAGAGATTTCAGAGAAGAAAGAGGCAACCGCAAAGTCCAGAGGATCTTTGATTAAACTTTGGAATTGCCGTTATAAATAAACCTAAATGGATAACCAAATGTGATGGGAGGGAGGGGAGGGGAGGCAGGTTTGGTCCCTAGCCAAAACCAAGGACAATTAAAGGTTCTCTCTCTTCAAGAATAAAAGCTTTGGAACTGACAAAAATTATTCCCTAGATACTGAAATAAAGAAGCAGCCTGAAATGGAATATGAGTAGGCCAAGCATTAGATTGTTCTATTTTAGAAATACCCAACTTCTAGAGAGAAAGAATGGAAAACCAATCCTTTCTTACTTTAGGAAAGCTGGCATCTATGGAACCTTGAGATGACTTTAAGGATGGCCTTCCAAGAACCTGTCTAACCCGCCAGAAAAAAACCCAGGAAGCTACTCTTGTAAGTTTTCTATTCCTTGAAGCTTTAAGAATAGGAAAGAGGAAACAGAGAAATGTGATTTCAGGGTCCTATAGTGGTAGAGAGAATAATTTTGGACTGGGTAAGTACCAGTGTGAGGTTCTTACAAAATAACAAGAGATGGAAGGGACTTTGGAGGTCTTCCAGTCCAACCTCCTGCTCAAGCAAGAGACGGTATATCATTTCAGACAAATGATTCTCCAATCTCTTCTTAAAAACCTCCAGTGTTGGAGCACCCACAACTTCTGGAGGCAAGTTGTTCCACTGATTAATTGTACTAACTGTCAGGAAATTTCTAGGTTGTTTCTTTCCTTGATTAGTTTCCATCCATTGTTTCTTGTCCTGCTGTCAGGTCAGTGGTGGTATTCAGCCGGTTATATTCAACTCAGGCGAAACAGTAGCGGTGGCTGCAGGAGCCCTGCGCATGCACAGAGGTGGGCAGGAGCCCGTTTTCACATTTGTGAACCGGTAGCGAAGGTAAGTGAATATCGCTCCTGCTTCAGGTGCTTTGGAGAATACATTGACTCCCTCTTCTTTACAGCAGCCCCTTAGATACTGGAACAACACTATCATGTCACTCCTAGTCTGTCTGTTCATTTAATGAATTCTAGACATACCCAATTCCAGCAACTGTTCTTCATGTGTTTTAGCCTCCAGTCCTCTAATCATCTTTGTTGCTCTTCTCTGCACTCTTTCTAGAGTCTCCACATCTTTTTTTATATATACTGTGGTGACCAAAACTGGATGTAACATTCCAAATGTGTGTTCTGCCCCAGTTACGGACCCCAAAGAATGCAGCACACACAAAGTCTGTACAAACCTTAGTTTACTAAATTAAAACAGTCTTTTTCAAATAAAGGTTAATTAACTTTCTTAACAGCCTACAAGAATCCAAAGAATAAATAATCGTATCTTACTATGGTTGGCAGAAAGCCCAGAAGCAATTTGCAGAGAACTAAGATCAGGACGCGAAGGAGAGTGAATAAAGTTGTTCCCTGCAAATTGCCTCTGTCATCGTCCTTCTTTAAATAGGTTAAGGGAGTGGCCAATTACCCCAAGCCTTACTCTCGAGGAGACCTCCTCCTGAGGAACCACTCCTGCCTTTTGGCAGCTCTGCGCTCCTCTTCTTCCTCTTCACTTATGGGAGCTTCTGGAGGTTCTGAAGGACCTGGCTGAATCCCCGCCTCTGGCACCACATCTTCTCCAGCCTCCTCATTGTCTGTCTCGAGTGCCAGCTGCACAGGCTGCTGGCACAGCACCACACCAGTCTCCTCGCTGTCAGAATCAGCTACTAGCTGCACAGGCCGCTGACGGGCCACAACAATGTGGTCTTACCAAGATGTTATAAAGTGATATTAACACTTCAGATAATACTTGATTCTATCCCTCTGTTAATGCAGTCTAGGATTGCCTTGGCTGATGGCTCATATTTAACTAATTGTCCACTAGCACTCAAAGATTCCTCTTGCAGTAACCACTATTCAGCCAGGTATCACTTATTCTATACCTGTGTGTTTGGTTTTTCTTGCCTAAATGCAGAACCTTATTTGTCTCACCATTGGATTTCATTTTGTTAGATGGGGCCCAGTGTTCAAGACTGTCTAGATCTTTTTGTATCTTGTCCCTATCTTCTGGAGTGTTGGCTATATATATTTTTCTCAATAGTTCTTCTATGGTGGATTTGTTTCACATAGGAAGGGCTTCCTTCATTTCTTCATCGAAAGGGCTAACACTCATAACCTTTTAGAAGTGTCCAAATCTGTCAAAATAGATCTTTGGCAAATGTGAGCAAAACACTTACCTTTGAATCATTAAAGCAGCCACATCTTTGAATCATTAAAACACCTACATCTTTGAATCATTAAAGCAGCCACATCTTTGAATCATTAAAGCAGCCACATCTTTGAATCATTAAAGCACCTACATCTTTGAATCATTAAAGCAGCCACATCTTTGAATCATTAAAGCAGCCACATCTTTGAATCATTAAAGCACCTACATCTTTGAATCATTAAAGCACCTACATCTTTGAATCATTAAAGCAGCCACATCTTTGAATCATTAAAGCAGACACATTTGGACACCTGCCTTGTAAATGCTTCTCACTATAACAGGGGTCTGCAACCTTAAACATTGAAATAGCCATTTGGACCTGTTTCCCACAGAAAAGAAAACACTGGGAGCCACAAAACCCTTCCCATGACTATTTATTTCTTGACCGGCCACAAAACTAGCATATGTAGTTGAATTAAATGTTCTGTTTTCTTCTGAAACTTTTCTTTTCTTGGATTTATCCATGGTTGGCCTACTGGGGTTTGAAAAGCTCAGTAAATTGTGTGCCGGCGGGTGTCGCACATTGGTGGTTGTGACACATATTTTGAGTGACAAGGAGCCACAGCAGAGGGGTGAAAGAGCCACAGGCGGCTCCAGAGCTGCAGATTGCTGACCCCTGCACTATAAGGTTGTGCATTTATGGCCACTTAGCTTCACTGGGAACACCTCTAAAGCAAGGTAGCTAGGCAGGCACATGTAGGCAGAGATACCCCACATGGTCCTATTGAACCACCACACAAGAAGGTTGCTTTAATCATTAAAAAAAAAGAAGAAGAAGAAAGTGCTTTGTACACGTTCCTACGCATTACAGAACAGCATTCAATGGATTTGCACTATGCGAATAAATTTAAAAGGTACTTATGAAACGCCGCGATTAAGCTGAAAGCCTTCTTTTATAATAGACAATCCTGTTAAAAATTATGCACTAAAGACTTGGAAAATTTAGCCTTTTAATGGACAATCTCAGATTCCCTCACTTCATAGCACGACAAAAAAAAAAGTTTAATTCCTTTTTATTAGTATTTGCCTGTATGCTGTAAATGGATTTCTATTTGTCTTTGACTTATTATCTCTGCTCCCTTGTTATCTCTAGATAGGCTACGTTATAAATACAATGGTACCTCAATATTCATTATTGGTTCCGGGAGGTGTGATGAGTACCAAAAACAATGAGTATCAAACTATTTTTTTTTCCTCATATGGAATAATGTAGTAACTCTGGCAAGTTCTACTTTATGCGTTGTGTCAACTCTGAAGTGAACCTGGCTGAAGCCATCTTGTGCTGCCTCAGAGTTGCCACGAACTCTGAGAGGGGGGAGGGAGGAGCAAATAGTCAAAACAAAAAGTTTTCTTATGGGAACCAAGGTCATCCCATCAGGTGGCAGTTGAAGAAGGAGAGGAGTGGCCAAGCATCCTACCAACCACTTTCATAGGACAATGTGACTGATGACATCTGGAGAGGGAAAATTGGCTCTTTTTAATTAAGGAAAAACCGTGGGACCTTTCAGAGTTTGTTTTCATTAGCTGTACTGATATGATGTACCCAATAAACATGTTCTTTGAGGAATCTACCTGCCTCGGAGTTCTGCTTTTGGCAGATGCATTACTTGGAACAGTGACATGTTGAGTACCAAACAGATTGTTCTGTCCCCGTCTCACATACGCACACAAACAGATAGTCAGGGGTTAAATAAAACTGACAGACAACTAATTCTTTCGATAAGAGGCTTGGCAGCAACCCAGTAGCTGCTTGCCAAGAACTTTAGTCATAGAGGGAGGGGTTGTTCCTCTGACAGATAAACCCACAGATACACACAGTTCAAGAATTGTCAAGTCCAGTCCGTTTTAAATCCAAGGCAGATAACGTTGTTTCAAAGATACAATGTGACTCGCTAGTAGTTTGTTTTGTCCGTCACAGAGTCTGAATGGCCACCTCACCCCCTTTTATCCCCTGTGGGGTGTGGTCCAGTGACTCAGCTTAATCTCTGGCATGCCTCCTCTTCTTCTGCGTGCGCCTGTCTCTCCGACACTGGCATAGATCCAGCCAAGACTTATCTCCGTCACTGTCCGACTGTGAGGAGATACCTGGCTCCTGGCCAATCTCTTCTCCTTCAGGAGACACCTGAGGCATTTCCAGAGAGGAGGGTCCTGGAGAGGGAGGCCTGGCCAACTCCTCTCCTTCATTTTCAGAGCCTTCTCCCTCCGATAACACAGGCTCAGGTAACGGACCCACAACACAGATGATGAGTACTGGAGCAAAATACTTTGAGTCAAAATGTACCAAATTCAATTAGTTTCAAACAGGGGTGGGTTCCAAAATTTTTTACTATCGGTTCTGTGGGCGTGGCTTATTTTGTGGGTGTGGCTTGATGGTCATGTGACAATTATTTAGGATTTAGCAGAGGTACTGGTCTACCGGGCTTTTAACTGCTTGCAGAGCTGTACTGATCTACCCATTTATTTTTTGCAGGCACTGGTCTACTCATTTGTTTTCTTTTAACACTGATCAGCTGTAGGGGGGCCCTTTGAAGCCCCGCGGTAAGAGTTTAAACAGTTTTTTTCCCTCTAGCCATCAGCTGGGACTCAGGAGGCAGCAATAGATTGGGGGTGGGGCCAAATAAAAGGTAAGAATAATGTGGGGGTGGGGGCGCAGGGGGGCAGAACAGGTTCAGTAACATCATATCGTCACTGCTACCGGCTCGGGAGAACCGGAGGAACCTACCACTGGTTTCAAAGCAGTTGAGTACCAAGATACCACTGTAGATAAAATTCTCTGTGAGACCAACATACCCATAGGTGTTAAATGTGGCTTTAGAAAAACCAAAACAGAGTTCTTATTTACTGAGCCATTTTGTGCAAAATTAGCATCCAAGTCCCAATATAGGTTACATGGCTTAACATGTACTAAGAAAAAGTCCTACAGTATGAGGATCTTTACCAACCACTTGAAATTGCCTGAAAAATGATCCTTAACCAGATGGCCAAGTTAAGGCAATTAATGGTTAGGGTGATTAGATTCCTGATAATCTAGATGATAAAAAGCATCTACATGGCACCCGCTCGGGTATTTTATATCTCTTTAGGCATCATAATATAACATTGAACTCATCTTCTAATTATCATATTTCCTTGGCAAATATATATATGCTTAAAACATAGCAGTAATCATTATCCTTGTAAATCAGTTGCAATATTCCAGGTAATAGCCAAAAGAACTCTTCCCAGTTATTCATCAATTTCCTCGATGTAATGTGTGCACATCATAATTCGTGCAATCTAATTATTGGTCCTATTTTACAGGTACAGATAGTCCTAAACTTACAATACTTCACTGTCTGGGTTCCAAGTAACACCCCCCAATGAAAGAAAACTCCAAGGCTTGACTTTCCTCAAAGTTCCATTTTATTAGAGATGTCATATTGATGCATCTGGGAAAACCCGAATCTGAAAGCTTCCAGGTTTTCCCAACCCAAAAGTCCAAGATCCTGCTCAACACCCACAAGTCCATCACATGGTCCAATCAAAACAAGGTCCCAACTGGAGATGCCTTCCAAGTCCATCCTCCCTGGTGCAGGGCAAGATGTCCTTGACTCTCTGAGAAAGGAATGTTATTATGACTATATTCACCCATGCTCCATACAATACCCCCACCACATTTCCCACAGCAGTAAATGAGGCAGGCCTGAAGGCCCATTGCAAAAGATGGCTTCCAGGTCTGACGTTCACTTAGTGACCATTCAAAGTCACAATGGCACTGAAAAAAATGACTTATGATCATTTCCCACCCTTACGACCGTTGCAGCATCTCCCATGGTCACGTGATCAAAATTTACCTGCTTGGCAACTGACTCATATTTATGACGGTTGCAATTTCCCGATGATCACATGATCACACTTTTGCGACCTTCTGATAAGCAAAGTCGATGGGGAACCCAAATTCACTTTTAACAACCATGTTACTAACTTAACAATCACAATGATTCACTTAACAACCGTGGCAAGAAAAATTGTAGAATGGAGCAAAACGTACTTAACAAATGGCCTCACTTACCAACGTAAATATTGGGCTCAATTGTGGTCATACGTTGAGGACTACCAGTAGAGTACTAACTTTTTAAAGGCTCATATTCATACTACTTCTCCATTTCTATCTAGTTCTTTTCTCCCATTCTTTTTTTCCTCAGGAACTCAGGATTCTGCCTCAAGAGACAAATGCAACAGCTGATCTCCCACCCGTCTGCAATGCTTACTTGCCACAGTGCTTGCTCTCCTGGGCAATTTCTTAAAAGCAAAACTAATTACCAATTGAATTACTAACCCAGCTTCCTGCCTGGTCCTCTTTGGGGAAATTTCAACAGGACTTACGGTATTTGATTGATAAATTAATACTAATGTGTTTGGGTTATTTTACACAGCCTTTGTTTCCTATTTTGGTCCACAGTTCAGACAAAGCAAGGATTTGTTCATCTAGATGTAAAATGACTGCATGACCAAGTTCGGGTTTTATATGAAGGGTCAAAATTTGGTGATAAAGGCATCAAGCTAAAGACTGGGAGATGGTGAGTTCTAGTCCTGCCTTCAACAAAATACCGTATGCCACCAGAGCAGAAGTGGGTTTCAGCAGGTTCTGACCAGTTCTGGAGAACTGGTAGTGGAAATTTTGAGTAGTTCGGAGAACCGGTAGTAAAAATTCTGACTGATCCTGCCCCCATCTATTCTCTGCCTCCCTATCCAGGCTGATTGGGAGGAAATGGGGATTTTGCAATAACCTTCCCCCGGATTGGGGACGGAATGAAGATTTTATTTATTTATTTATTTATTTATTTATTTAAATTTCTATACCGCCCTTCTCCAAAATAGGACTCAGGGCGGTGAACAGCCAAAGTAAAAAACAATACATACAAAATTTAAAAGCAGTTTAAAATAATTAAATATTTGGCCGAAAATTAAAACAACCCAATTTAAAATCAATTTAAAATTAACTCAAGCCAGCCCAGCTAGTTGAAATAAATGGGTTTTCAGGGCCCGACGAAAAATCCGGAGGTCTGTTATTGTACGTATCTCTGGGGGGAGGTTGTTCCAGAGGGTGGGCGCCGCCACAGAGAAGGCTCTCCCCCTGGGGGTCGCCAGCCGACATTGTCTGGCGGACGGCACCCTGAGGAGGCCCACTCTGTGCGAGCGTACTGGCCGGTGGGAGGCTATTGGTGGCAGAAGGCGGTCTCGTAAGTACCCCGGCCCTAAGCCATGGAGCGCTTTAAAGGTGGTCACCAACACCTTGAAGCGCACCCGGAAGACCACCGGGAGCCAGTGCAGCTCGCGCAGGAGAGGTGTTACATGGGAGCGCCTCGTCGCCCCCATAATCCCCTGCGCGGCCGCGTTCTGAACCAGCTAGAGCCTCCGGGTGCACCCCAGGGGGAGCCCCATGTAGAAAGCATTGCAGTAGTCCAGGCGGGAAGTGACGAGTGCCTGAGTGACTGTGCGTAGGGAGTCCCGATCTAGAAAGGGGCGCAAGTGGCGTATCAGGCGGACCTGATAAAAAGCCCCCCTGGCCATGGCCGTCAAATGATCTTCTAACGACAGCCGTGCGTCCAGGAGGACGCCCAAGTTACGAGCCCTCTCCGTGGGGGCGAGTGATTCGCCCCCAATAGCCAGCGATGGTGTCAGCTGGCTATATCGGGACGCCGGAAGCCACAGCCACTCGGTCTTGGAGGGGTTGAGTCGGAGCCTGTTTCTCCCCATCCAGGCCCACACGTACTCCAGTATCCTTTACAGTATCCTTCCCCTGGAGTGGGGTGGGAATGGAGATTTTACAGTATCCTTCCCCGGCCACACCCACCAAGCCACGCCCAGCAAGCCATGCCACATCCACCAAGCCACACCCACAGAACCAGTAGTAAAAAATTTTGAAACCCACCACTGCACCAGAGTCGAAATTTTGGGCTTAGACAACTTAGAACTTTGCCGTCTTCGGTCTGACCTAAACAGTACATAAAATCATCTGCTACAATGTCCTACCAGCCAATGAATACTTCAGCTTCAACCAAAACAATACAAGAGCACACAATAGATACAAACTCATGGTAAACCGATCCAAACTAGACTGCAAAAAATACAACTTCAGTAACAGAGTTGTCAACGCCTGGAATGCACTACCTGACTCTGTGGTTTCTTCCCCAAACCCCCAAAACTTTAACCTTAAGACTGTCTACTGTTGACCTCACCACATTCCTAAGCGGTCTGTAAGGGGGTGTGCATAAGCGCACCAGTGTGCCTACCCTCCCTGTCCTAATGTTTTATTTTATTCATATCCTTTTCATGTATTTATAATTATGTTTACACTTGTATCTGTCATAAAATACATGCTTGACGAAATAAAATAAATAAAAATTAAATACACATGAAAGTCATCTGGCTGACTTTGGACCAATCACCAAGAGATGGTGAGTTCTAGTCCCTCGTTAGACACGAATGCCAGCTGGGTGACTTTGGGCCAATTATCAAGAGACAATGAGTTCTAGTCCCGCCTTAGACATGAAAGCCAGTTGAGTGACTTTGGGACTGTTGTCTCAGCCCAAGTCGCCTCATTAGGTTGTTGTTATGAGGAAAATAGAACAAAGGAGGAGTATTGGGCAAGTTCACTGCCTTGAATTGTTTATAAAAAATAATAAAGGTGGGATAGAAATAAATCGCCTCACTTCCAATCTCAAGTTTATGAGATTCGGCAGTGAGCAGGTGTTTAGAAATTCAACTCTGCTCTTCTCTCTCTAAAAAGGAAAACACAATGATCTCAATGATGAAAAAGTAGGATCTTAATTTCTATTTGTTAGAACCTTAGCATTTATTTTTTAAAAAAAAATAGTAATTAGCCTTTTCTTTTCCTAAGTAAAGAAAATATTTTTAGCCATAAATTATAAAAAATTAGACATGGAGGGACTAAGTTTGTTAACATATTAAACTGGGGCTGAGCTGTTTGCAATTATCCACCATTGTCTTCCTAGGTCCTAGGAACCAAACCACCGAATTAAATCAAACACAACCTGTTCTAGGAACACAAAACTGCATTTTCATAACCCAAATTCAGGGGTGTGAGTTGAACCAGAGGAATCCTCTAAACCAGGGGTATCAAACTCAAGGCCCCGGGTCAGATCCGGCACATGGGGTGCTTCAATGGTGAAATGTAAAATTTGTTACTACCGGTTCTGTGGGCGTGGCTTGGTGGGGGTCAGGGTAATGTGACTGGCTGGGCATGGCCAACTTTTTTTTTTTTTACTTTTAAAAGCAGGTTGCAGAAAAAAATGCTCTTAAAAGCCTCTGATGATCAGGCAACTCAGCTGGGATCATCAGAGGCTTTTAAAAGCATTTTTTTTCCCTACAACCTCTTCAGCCGAAGAGGTTGCAGAAAAAAATGCTTTTAAAAGCCTCTGATGATCCCAGCTGAGCCGCATGATCATCAGAGGCTTTTTTTTTAACTTTTAAAAGCATTTTTTCCACCGAAGAGGTTGCAGAAAAAAATGCTTTTAGAAGTAAAAAAAACAGCCTCTGAAGATCATGTGCCTCAGCTGGGCATGGTGAGGGGATGGGGGCACACAGGGATTTTTGCTACCAGTTCTCCAAACCACCCGCTGCCATCGCTACCTGATCGGGCAATCCGGTCTGAACTGGGAGCATTTCACCCCTGGGGGGCTTAGATCTGGCCCGAAAATAGAGAAGGACCGGCCTGTGGTGCCTCTATTAGCAAAAACAGAGCTCAGGAGGGCCACACGTTCCTGAGCTCCCTTTTCACTAGCAGAGGGTTGCAGGAGGCCGTTGCAGCTGAAAACAGAGCTCGGGAGTCCGTTTTTGCTGGCAGAGTCCTTGGGCCACCACTGGCACCCCCCAACACGAGTGACATCGAGCTGGCCATGCCAACCCTGGCCATGCCCAACCACCCCCACCCCCCCGAGGTCAAGCACAACCCTGATGCAGTCCTCAATGAAATTGAGTTTGACACCCCTGGTCTATACTTATGTTAGAAAGCGGTTCCGAGACAAAGTCTATATTTCCTACCTCTACTTATGTCCCTACACACTTGCCTGGAAAGGCTGGGCAGAGATTTGAGGGGCACAGAAGAGGCCATCATCATCAAGGACGCCTGTCAGTGGAATCCAGAAATCACCAGCGTGCAAAGCTCACAACATGCACTAGAAAAAAGAGACAGCGCTTTTAATTGTGTGGCTATCATCTTGACTTGTTTGTCACATATCCAACGGACATTCCTGATCACAGCATTGGCCTTCATCCTTCTGTCCAGACTCTGGATCTTCTCGAATTTCATGAAAGACAACAGGCTTTGTTTTCACAGAACAGACAGCATACAACTATACCCCAATATTGCATATGAACAAAAATCGCATATAAACAGATGTCCAATGTTACAGCCTCTGAATTATACAGACAATAGATGATCGCTAGTTTTTTGCAAAGCCAAGCAGATGAAAGTCTGCAAAATAAGTTATTTGAATAACAAAACATCCCTTTTTGGGGGGCCATAGACTTTAATCAAGCTTCTAATTAACTAAGCTTCTCTTGATTAAAGGGACTCTAACTTATTTTATTAAGCTATTGGAACGATAGTGTATCACCGCGAGAGGAAATAAAAAGTTTTAGATGGGTTTTTCGTTGAAGAGGAAATGGTGTGTCTAATGTTCTTAAATTGTAAGTGAGGTTTGTGCAATTTACGATTCAAGAAAGCAAGCACAACAGACCAGAGATGTCTGGCAGGTACAACAATGTCAATGTACCACAGGGGTGAAATCTAAAATTTGTTACTACTGGTTCTGTGGGCGTGGCTTGGTGGGGGGGGCGGGTAATGTGACTGGGTGGGCATGACCACCTTTTTTTTTTTTAACTTTTAAAAGCATTTTTTTCTATAACTTCTTCGGCCAAAAGAGGTTGCAGAAAAAAAAAATGCTTTTAGGAGCCTCTGATGATCAGGCAACTCAACTGGGATCACCAGAGGCTTTTAAAGGCATTTTTTTTTCCTACAACCTCTTCGGCTGAAGAAGTTGTAGAAAAAATGCTTTTAAAAGCCTCTGATGATCCCAGCTGAGCCGCGCGATCATCAGAGGCTTTTTTTAAACTTTTAAAAGCATTTTTTCGGCTAAGAGGTTGTAGAAAAAATGCTTTTAAAAGTAAAAAAAAAAAGCCTCTGATGATCGCGTGGCTCAGCTGGGCATGGGTGTGGGGGCAGGGATTTTTGCTACTGATTCTCCGAACCACCCACCGCCATCACTACTGGATCGGGTGATCCGGTCCAAACCGGGAGCATTTCACCCCTGATGTACCATCACTTTTATTTATTTTAAATGGGAAAAATGGGGAAGGATTATAAATCCCTTATAGAGATGGATGGATGGATAGATGGATAGATGGATAAATAAATAGATAGATGATAGATAGATAGATAGATAGATAGATAGATAGATAGATAGATGGTGTTCCATTTACAGGGACCCCAAATTCTTTAGTGAATATTGACTGAGTCCCTGCTCTTCTTCTACACTTCCCCACTCAACTATTCCATGCAATAATCCTACCCGAAACAAAAATGAAAGCAGGGCTACAGGATGGATGGAGTGTTAGACTAGGGCTGGGAGAATCTTATGACTAAGATTCTCACTCAACCCCACCCCTCCTTTGAAATCATATAGCTTCTCAAAGCAAAAAAAAAAAAAAAAAAAAAACCCAAAACAAAAGTGCCTTTTTGAATGAACAATTCTATTGGGAGCAAATGGGTTTAGATTAACACCACAATATGCTCGGAAATAAATAGATAAGAGCTCTGTTCCCCACTCCCAGTTAATGGAGTGCAAGTAGGTCATGCAGAATTGTTAAGGATCTACTTTTTATCCATTTGTTTTGGGGAAGCAGAAGACATCAACTGTTAACTACATTTCTGAATCGCACCAGGAATTATGTTCTCAGGAGGGAGCGGGGAAAGAGTTCAGAATTGATAACGCACTTAATACTAACACTTGTCCAACTCTGGATTGAAAACGAGGGGCTGCAGAAAAGAAAGAGTTAAAAAACAGAAAAGTCACCGCAGTGATAAAGCTCAAAAGCAATAAGAGAACTGAAAGATAACAACATGCATGGGCTGTCTTTCTGATATAATACAAAAGCGGGGAAAATGCAATTAGATACTTGCACTGGTTCGAAAAGATAAAAGTTGGCAGTTTTGCTTTATCTGGGCAAATTTGTTCCCATTTCATTTGAAGGAAAAACGAATTACCTTGGCTGATTCCCAGTTTTCACTTTCACAATTTTAGAGGCCAGGCCAACAAGGAGAAACCAGTTTGGACACTGCTTTGTCACCAACCAGACCTTGGGACATTTGGAAACTCCGTTGCCTGTATTTCCTTAAGGGGAAAACCATTTTAGCAGCCAACTATTATCTAGAAGTGGATTTGATCTCTACTCCCCCCCACCCCCACCATCCCAATTCTCCTAGAATGACAGTTCCTCCAGCCTTGAGTTACCCTGAGCTGCAGAAGCTGGCACAACATCTAGGAAAGAGAAGATTTCATAAGTCCTATTAGGTCACTAAGCTCACAAAACTTTCCTTTCTTAATGTACTCAAAATGTTGCTGAGTTTGCAAGGATCAGTCAAGATGTCTGAAACCAGAGGTGGATTTCAGCAGGTTCTGACCAGTTCTGGAGAACCGGTAGTGAAAATTTTGAGTAGTTTGGAGAACCGGTAGTAAAAATTCTGGACCCACTCTATTCTCTGCCTCCCAAGTCCCAGCTGATCGGGAGGAAATGGGGATTTTGCAGTATATTTCCTCCAGGACTGGGGAGGAAATGGGGATTTTGCAGTATATTTCCTCCAGGACTGGGGAGGAAATGGGGATTTTGCAGTATCCTTCCCAGTGGTGGGATTCAGTCAGTTCGCACCATTTCGGGAGAACCGATTGTTAACTTTCTGAGCAGTTTGGTGAACTGGTTGTTGGAAGAAATCATTAGGGCAGAGAACCGGTTGTTAAATTATTTGAATCCCACCACTGATCCTTCCCCTGGAGTGGGGAGGGAATGGGGATTTTGCAGTATCCTTCCCCTGGAGTGGGGTGGGAATGGAGATTTTACAGTATCCTTCAGAAGGATTCCTTCCCCTGCCACACCCACCAAACCACACCCACCAAGCCATGCCATGCCCACCAAGCCACACCCACCAAGCCATGCCACGCCCACCAAGCCACACCCACAGAACTGGTAGTAAAAAAGAACTGAAACTCACCACTGTCTGAAACTACATACTGTTGGTTTTACCAATTCAGCAGCGCCAACCTGGCTAACTAGTCTTACTTTTTGTTCAAGAATTTCCTGAAATGTTTTTTTTTTTTTTTCATAAACATATAGAACACATAACACATCAAATGCTGGTCTACGTGATTTTTTATTTATTTATTTTTTTGCAGCAACAAGAGGGGAAAATATCTAAATTCCCAATTTGTCTCTTTAAGCTGCCGGTTCTGGATACACGAAGACACCCTCCTGGCCCCAAGCTGTTAAGATAGGCTGCTTAAACCTTCTTCCTAAAATGTATATATAAAAAAAAAAGTCGATAAGCTTCCATCCATTACTTCTTGTCTGAAGCACTTGAGGGCAGAAGAAGAAGTAACAAATGAAAACTTATCAAAGAGACATTCAAATGAGAAATTTCCTGTCAGGAAGAACAATTAATCAACAGAATAGCTTGCCTCGGGAAGTTGTGGGTCTTCCATTGCGGGAGGTTTTTAAGAAGAGATTGGACAGCCATTTTGTCTGGAATGGTGTAATCGGGTCTCTTGCTGGAGCAAGAGTTGGTTAGACTAGAAAACCTCCAAGGTCCATTCCAACTCTTTTATTCTGAGAGTCACTCAAAGAGCCTGAGTGGCGTAGGAGGCTAATGCCTCCTAAGGCAGCATTTAACATCCAGCTGCCTGCAATTACTGTGAGTTCGAATCTCACCAGGCTCAAGGTTGACTCAGTCTTCCATCCTTTCTAAGGTAAGTGAATTGAGGACCCAGTTTGTGGGGGCAATAAGCTGATTTTGTATAAATATACAAAAGTATGAAGGCTATTGCTTAACGCTTTGTAAGCCGCCCTGAGTCTCCAGAGAAGGGCAGCATATAAATCAAATTAAAACACACACACACACACACACACACACTCTTAAAAACAGATCACCTGCAAAGTTTTATCTCTATGCTTCAGTGACGTTGACATTGTGTTCTAGAGATCGTCAAAGTCCCTTAAAAGTTAACCCAGAACTGTTTTTTCATTCAAAAGATGAAGTAACAGTAGATAAGGTTTCTTGAGGAAACTGTCAAATTGTTAGGAGTGTTCTAGGGAAGACCTGGAAATATCTACGTTAGGGTGTATTTCATTAAGAATTTAAGCATGTTACCCCCTAGAGACAGTATTTTTTTTTCTAAAATAGTATAGGGCAGTGAGGGCAAACATTTTTGGCACTGTGCCAAAAAGGGAGCACATGCACGGGGGTGGCACCGAGTCTGGGCCGCGACCAGGAAGAGGAGTTACCCAAGGGGCATGCGCACGCTGAAAAATTTACTTCCAGTTTCCAGCATGCACATGCACACCAGCCGGCAAGTCTTCAGGTTACTGCCGCGCACACCTGGCTGGTGCGCATGATTAGGCCGGAAAATGGAAGAGCAGCTCTTCCGGTTTCCAGCACTGACGCACACACAAAGACTAGTCGATGTGCGCATGCGCGCCAGAAACTCAGAAGTGGAACAGCCGATGCCGCGTGTGCCAGACGACATGGCTCCGTGTACCACTTTGGGCACGTGTGCCATAGGTTCGCCATCACGGGTATAGGGTCTCCTGCTTGGGCAGGGGGTTGGATTAGAAGACCTTCCAACTCTGTTATTCTCTTAAATCATGTTGCATGGAACCCTGGGTTCTGCAAGAGATTAAAGGCAAAAAAAAGAAAAAAAGAAAAGAAAATGGAACCATTTCTGTATCATTAGAAATGGGAAATATTTTTTCACTAACAGATTCTGGGACCTAAAATAATTTGCAAACCCCTGCTCTAGAGGAGACATCCCTCCATTCAAGGCCTTGTGCCAGTGCAGTCTTTACTAATGGAAGTAAGAAGACCATGCATATCAATCTGATCATACATTCTTCATTTCCTCATGTTATGAGCAGAAAGATACACAGAGGTTTTCTTTGTGTAAAAAAAAGAAGAAGAAGAATCCCGTTTTATCACTGTTTGGATTACTTTCAAGCAAGTATAACCGGAGTTCTTTCTGAAGATTTTCTTGTTTAAGATTAGGATAAAAAAAGGCAAACATATTGTACATAAGCCTATTTCTCCTACTTATGTTTATATCTCCGACTCGCCTAAACCTGGGTCTCCCACATATGTTGGATTACAGATTTAGCAATTCCTATCCTGCAAATTAAGAACATATGTCTACATTATACAGAAAAAGCTGTCCCTTATGAAATAAGCAGCAATGGTGCATGGGCATTATTAAGCTTTCATTTGGCTTCCTGGCATTTAATATTCTTCTGATTTAAATGGAGAGACAGGTCAATAAAATCCATTGGTTAGGCTGTTATTATCTACTCTATCACTCCAAATTCCTATTTTGAAATGTCTGAAAGAAAATAAGATCAGTTATTATGTCACGGAATCCAACTGTTGGGTTTAACGTTGAGTTTCCCAAGGATTCATTTCTTGTTAGTGAAACATTTCTTTGAAATTCCCCTTATACTGTCTGCTGGCTACCAAACAAACCAAATGCTATTCTGTCAGAGTGCTCACAGTGTGACTATTTTATTTATTTTATTTATTTTATTTATTTTATTTTATTAGATTTCTATACCGCCCTACTCCCGAAGGACTCAGGGCGGTGCACAGCCAAACAATAAAAACACATACAATACAAAATTTAAAAAATAGAATAAAATCAAATTAAATAATTTTGGCCCCGACAAATTTAAAACCCCAAACTTTTAAAACCAATTTAAAATTGAATATATAAAATACTAAAAGATATTTAAAATTTTAAAAATCTTTTATAAAAGAGGGGGGAAATTAGGCCAGGCCGGCCTGGTGAAATAGTAAGGTCTTTAAGGCGTTGTTTGAGTTGTTTTGAGACAACTCAGGAGCAAAATACAGGAAACAGAGGTTTGTCTTTCAAATAGTGGTTTATCTACAAGGAATATATACATACACATACTAGCCAAAGTCAGGCAATCAATCATCAACTACAGAATGGAAGCACATACACACAGAGAGAGACACCCTCACAGGGCCTCTCTCATATATATACAGCCTCTTAAAGTCGTAACAGTTAAATAACCCTGCTGACTCATTCTCATTGCATCATCATTTCAGTATTACAACATTACAGCATTACAACATTACAGCTATTAAATCACCATTACCCTGACATATTCAGATTTGTATTCATAACTTTAAGCCACAATAATTTTAACCAGATCTTCAGAAAGTGGTATAGTGCCATTCCTCTGTCATGTACATGAATCTATTTACGCTGAACAGTTCTTCCTAAGCCTATCTCACAGTTGAAGCAACATCATAAATACGGTTATGTAAGCAAAAGTTGATTTTTGGTGGCTTTTGTGGGCACTTCTATGCGGTTTTGCTGGCATGATACGGAAGTAATTTCCTGCTGCCTTTTTCTATGATTTGTTGTTATTGTTGTTGCGGGGACTCTCTGAGCTTGATGGTTTTCTTTCAGACCTTTCATTACCAAACTAGATAGCAAGATCAAGAGCAGATATATACCGCTTCACAGTCCTCTACGGTCTTTTCTAATAGACAGCCTATTGTCCCCACAACCTTACCAACCTCGGAAGGATTGAAGGCTGAGTCAACCTGGAGACGGTCAGGATCGAACTCCTGGCAGTGAGCTGAATTAGCCTGAAATACTGTATTCTAACCACTGCGCCACCATGGCTATCATCAGTGCTAGAAGGGAGTGAGGTTTGCATTGATGATGTTACCTAGTCCGGGAATGAAATGTCTGCAAAAAAACTAAAGCTCAGGTAGCACCAAGGACCCCAGAATTCAACCCGGAACTACAAATATTCTCTTCTGCTACTGTTGTTGTTGTCTTCTGGCACCTACAATTTTGGACTTCCCAGATGATTCTCAATCGAAGTATTAACCTAGACCAGGGGTGTCAAACTTGATTTCATTGAGGGCTGCATCAGGATTGTGTTTGACTTCAGGGGCCGGGTGGGCATGGCCAGGGTGGACATCACTCATGTCGGGGGCGCCTGTGGCCCGAGTGCTCTACCAGAGAAAATGGGCTCCCAAGCTCTGTTTTTGGCAGGGACGGTCTCCTGCAACCCTCTGTCAGCAAAAACACAGCTTGGGCGGGCTATGTTTTAGCTGGCAGAGGTACCACGGGCCGGTCCTTCGCTATTTCCAGGCTTGCCCATGAGCCAGATCTAAGTACCCGTGGGCCGGATCTGGCCCCCAGGCCTTGAGTTTGACACTCCTGACCTAGACTGACTCTGTTTAGCTTTCTATATCAGCCAAGGTCAATAACATTTTTCTTGACCAACTGTAATTTGGCCTCTGTTTTACAGATGGTTAATCTGTAAATTCTTCCACCTAATCCTAATGGAATGTGAACATTTCCAACCTAGAGTCATTGCTCTTGCTATTCTGGAAGTGCAAGACTGTTACTTTTCCCAAAACACTTCCAACCTTTCTCTCCAACTTGAAGTTGAGAAATCCCTGCCATCAATAATAACTTTCTAAATTGATGCCCCGGGATATTCTTCAATAGAAATTTGATAGCCAAATAGAACTGACAAGAATAATGGCCTTTCAAAACATCTCCAAAAGTACCAGAAACAAAGCTGGATGACTGAAGAGTTTGTCCTCAACGTACGACCACAACGGAGCCCCAAATTTCTGCTGCTAAGTGAGACATTTGTTAAGTGACTTTTGCCCCATTTTACAACCTTTCTTAACACAATTGTGACTTCACTGCAATTTGTTACTGCAGTTGTGACCTCACTGCAATAACATGGCTGTTAAGTAGCTTCCCCATTGACTTTGCTTGTCAGAGGATAGCAAAAGATGATCACAAGATCCCAGGATATATGGACCGTCATAAATATGAACCAGTTGCCAAGCAGCTGAATTTTGATCACATGACTATGGGGATGCTGCAATGGCCATAAGTGTGAAAAATAGTCATGTCACTTTTTTTCAGTGCCATTATAATGTCAAATGGTCAGTAAATGAACTGCTGTAAGTCGAGAACTACCAATAGTTGCATCTTTCAGAATACACCTGAGGATGGCTGCCTATCCTGAAATCTGGCCTTGTGTTAGGTGAGCGTTCAACTCAGTGGTAAAATGTAACATTTGTTACTACCGGTTCTATGGGCATGGCTTGGTGGGGATAATGTGACTGGATGGGTGTGGCCAACTTTTTTTTTTTTACTTTTAAAAGCATTTTTTCTACAACCTCTTCGGCCGAAGAGGTTGTAAAAAAATGATTTTAAAAGCCTCTGACGATCCCAGCTGAGCCATACGATCATCAGAGGGTTTTTTTTTTTTTTACTTTTAAAAACATTTTTTCGGCCGAAGAAAAAATGCTTTTAAAAGTAAAAAAAAAAACAGCCCCTGATGATCGCATGGCTCAGCTGAGCATGGAGGGGGGCAGGGATTTTTACTACCGGTTCTCCGAACCACCTGCCACCATCGCTACCGGATCAGGTGATCTGGTCCAAACCGGGAGCATTTCACCCGATTCAACTGCTATGGAAATCAAGGTCAAAAAAATAAATAAACAGCCCAATTATTGGTAGAATTCCAGAAGCTCAAAACTGCAGATGTAAAATGATGCCAAGGGAAGAATACTTATGAGCAGGGCATTTCTTTGCAAAGTATGTTTACGGGAGAGAGAAACTTAGCCAAAGGGATACATAGAGGTATCTCCTAGTGATTGCCCTATCTTCCTATATTTCCCTTGCCTCTCCACCATTAACTCTCCCTTCCAGATTTGAAAGGAGGAGGGAAGGCACTAAAAACAGGAATAGAAGAAGAAGAGGAGGGACAGGAATAGAATATCTGCAGTGTGCAATAAAAAAAGGTAATAAAGAACAAACTAAATCATCCCTCCTTGAAATATCACAATACTGGAAGTTCACCGGACAATTAAGTGCACTTAACAGAAAAAGATTTAAGACTTTCTCTTCATTGCAATCAGTTAAACCAGAATTTAATATTCTTCCCAAGGCTGAAAATGGAGTTTCTCTGCCCTCTGGCTCTCCATTCACTATCACCATTCTCATGAACTTGCTCAAGGGAAACCCAGTTAGAATCTGGGGCTAGAGATAAGCCCAGCAGCATCAGCCATTTTTCTTGCTTGCCCTTGGCTCCTCCTCATTATCTGAGTGGATTGGGACACTCGGGATGCCCTGCTATAAGATAGGAACAACTCTTTTTTTTTTTTTTTAATGATCCTGTCATCCCTTAATTTGGGGCGGAGTTAGAACAACCGAATGGAGCTCAGTGTTTACTGTCTGGATGCCCTTCCTGATGCCTATGTGGAGTTCACAGCAGATGTTTTCGCTTTGCATCCTAAGAGAGAAATATCTGCTGCTACCTAGAATTGAACTCTCCAACCTTCTGAGTAGGAGGCGAGCATCTACTAAGCCACCAATGCTCTGGCAGGAACAACTTTCATATTTTGATAAAAAAAATCCTTGACCTGCATGACAAAAAGGAAAGCTACCGCTCTTGATGCCGAAGTGGATTTCATGTCTTGTACAAGGCGTCTGGTTCAAAGCATGAATCTTATTTAGATCATTTTCCTCCACTGGCAGAAGATACAAGAGGACAGGATGAATATCAGGAAACGGTGGACAGGCTCAGAATTAATGACTGATCAACTATCTGGAACCCTAGGTCCGTGATGGCGAGCCTATGGCACGGGTGCCACAGGTGGCACGCAGAACCATATTGGTGGGCACGCGAGTGTTGCCCTAGCTCAGCTCCAGCGTGCATGTGGGCACCAGCCAATTGAATTTCAGGCCTTCTGGTCCCACCGGAAGTCAGGAAACTGGCTGTTTCTGGCCTCCGGAAGGCCTCTAGGGGGATGGGGAAGCCTGTTTTTGCCCTCCCCAGGCTCCTAGAAAGCCTCTGGAGCCTGGGGAGGGGAAAAAACAGGCCTACTGAGCCCACTGGGCCATTGCATGCCAAAAGCAGGGGGAAGTATGGGGGTGGTGGTGTCATGAGCACATGAGCGGGAGGACAGGGCGCTTTGAATTATGGATGTGGGCACACGCACCAGCGACCCCACCCCGCTCCCCCTACTTTTGGCATGCGATGGCAAAAAGGTTAGCCATCACTGCCCTAGGTAGATGGAGCTCCATATATTTGGACAGAAGTTTAGAGACAGTGGCATGTATTTGGCCCCAAATCTCCTAGCTGGCTTTGATGCCTAATGCAGGATTACAACTCCTGCTCTCTTGACGACTGGCTTAAAGTCATCACTCAGTCAGCTTTCATGCCTAAGGGAGGACTAGAACTCACAGTCTCCTGGTGGTTGGCCTGAAATCACTCAACTGGCTTTGTATGGCGTTGAGCCAAACAACAGGAGAGATTCTCCTAATGTTTGGCTCAAAGCCATCCAGTCAACCTTCATGCTTAAGGCAGAACTAAAACTCACAGTCTCCTGGTTTCTAACCTGGTGCTTTATCTGCTAGACCAGAGTTCCCCAACATTTCTGGCTTTGCAGACTGGGGTGGGGTGGGGGAGGAAAGGGATGGTTTGGGCAAGTGGCTGGCAAGCACATGCACGCAGCTCCATTTCTGCAAGTGGCATGTATGCCCGCATGCCACTCACGCAAATAGCAATAGCACTTTTATACCGCTTCACAGCGCTTTCCAGCCCTCTCTAAGCGGTTTACAGAGTCAGCCTATTGCCCCCAACAATCTGAGTCCTCATTTTATCCACCTCGGAAGGATGGAAGGCTGAGTCAACCTTGAGCCTGGTGAGATTCGATCTGCCAAACTGCAGGCAGCCGACAGAAGTAGCTTACAGTACTGCATTCTAACCATTGTGCCATGCACGGCTTGTGTGCGTGCATGCGTTGGTCTGCTGCTCACACAAGTAAGGATGTGCGTTTCCATGGCCCAGTTGCAAGCCCTCGCAGGTTGGGGACCCCTGTGCTAGACCAAACTGGGTCTCAGTTATCCTATGGGGCCACTTAAAAGATGCCAGGGCCCTCCATTCTCTGTTTTTAACTTTTTAATAAAGTACCAAGGAGAAGAGCCGAGGTGGCACAGTGGTTAGAGTGCAGCACTGCAGGCTACTTCGGCTGACTGCTAGCTGCAGTTCGGCAGTTCAAATCTTACCAGGCTCAAGGTTGACTCAGCCTTCCATCCTTCCGAGGTGGGTCAAATGAGGACCCAGATTGTTGGGTGCCATAGGCTGACTCTGTAAACAGCTTAGAGAGAGCTGTAAAGCACTGTGAAGCGGTATATAAGTCTAAGTGCTATTGCTATCTTAGAGACACACCTGGTGTCACCTGGCTCTGAAAGAGAGAGATACCCGGGCAAAGAATGCTCGTCCCACTCTCTCCAACTGTCAAAGTGCTTTAAAGTCTGCCTTTGAAGCACACAGCATGGCTTTTGTCCCATTTAGAGCACAGTTTATACAGAAAGTGAACAATGCTGAGCCATTCATTCTACACTCCTGAGATGCACTTAAATTGCCGGTTGTAATATAAAACCCAACTTCCTTGGGGATAATGTGCCTTTTTACCAAAAAGAGACACACTCACTTAATCCACCCCATGCCTTTCCCCTAGCATTTCTTTGATCAGACCTCCAGGTGCCTTTATCGTTATCAAATTAATATAAGAACACCATGTAATTCCTTCCAAATAAGCACACTGGCTTTTTTAAAAAGGGAAGCAAGGTAATGCATCTTTTTTTTTTTTTTTAAAGAAGATTACATCTCTTTTTACTCTTTTTTCCAAGGGCCTTTTTAAGACTCAGGAGGGTGTTCAAAAAAAGCCGAAATAACCACCTGGTTTTTACTTGAAGATGGCAAACACACAACAAGAATAATCAAGAGTTTGCATTAGCCTAGCACTCGCTCTGCATTCAAAAGCAACACCGGCAAGATATTTAAGCACTATCACTGCCGACAAGGGGAGCTTGAGCGAGAGATGATTATAAAAAAACACTGTAGACAGAAGCTGCTAGATAAATTATTAACAACACTCCATGGGCTCAAACCACTTGCTCTGAAGTATTACTGCAGATTTGAATAATACTGGGAAGGCCACATTCAGATCTATCTCTTGTTTTCAGCCTCCAATTTAAGGTGTTGAAAGTTGAAGAAAAAAGATCCCCTGATATAAGGATTAACACTGACAAATCCCTACAGATATAACAGCCATTAAGCCTCTGACACAAGGATCAAGTCCTCCTTGTGAATGATGACTTCTTTCTTATTTGGAGTGACTCCCTTTGCTGGTGATAGAAAGTCCTCTGTTTGCAACCCCTGGCTCTCTCTTATCACAAGGAGTCCATTGGACAGCCCTACTCTCTAAGAGTAGGGCTGTCAATTTTGTCAATTATGATGAGCTCACAATTTTAATTTCATTTACCACTTAGACTTATATACCGCTTCAAAGTGCTTTACAGCCTTCTCTAAGCTGTTTACAGAGTCAACCTATTGCCCCCAACAATCTGGGTTCTCATTTTACCCACCTTGGAAGATGGAAGGCTGAGTCTACCTTGAGTCGGGTGAGATTCAAACTGCCAAATTGCAAGCAGCCGGCAGTCAGCAGAAGTAGCCTGCAGTGCTGCACTCTAACCACTGTGCCACCTACGCTCTTCTCCTTGGTAGTTTATTAAAAAATAAAAAACAGAAAATGGAGGTCCCTGGCATCTTTTAAGTGGCCCCATAGGATAACTGAGACCCAGTTTGCACTCTAACCACCGCGCCACCCTAATGCAAAATGTACTGTAGAAAACTATGATGCAAAAGACCCAACAACCCCAGAAAATAAAACAGGAGTCCTCTACAACATACAATGTAAGGACTGCAACAACCACACCGTCGTACAAACAGGCAGAAGACTGGCAGAACACATCCACAAATATCAATTAGCAGTCAGAAGGCACGATGAAAATGCTTTAATTTCACAACATATAGGCAGATTTAACCATAGCTTCAACAGGGAAAATCCTACCAGAGATGGCGAACCTTTTCGGCACTGAGTGCGCACACGTGCTAGTCGGGGCCACACTCCGGAAAAGCTGAACTTCCGGGTTCTGGCGTGCATGCGTACCCGACAATCAGCTGGCCAGCGCACATGTGCACACCGGTTTTCAAAGGACAGCTGATCGTTGTGTGCATATGCATGCCAGAAACCCAGAAGACAAACAGGCAAGGCCACGCGTGCAGGGCGACATGGTTTTGGGTGCCACTTTGGGCACGTGTGCCATAGATTTGCTATCACGAACCAAGCCAAGTCCAAAAATGCCAGGGAATTTCTAAAAGCCTGGAACTCTGACAAATCAACTATCAATAGACACATAGATATTAACAACATCTACAGACTATGCAAAAGAGACCGTCACCCAGCCCAAAAAGAGAACGAAAAGACCCAACACCTCTCTACTAGCAATCAGCACCAAGATCAGCATAGATTAACTCCAAGATTAATGTTAGACTAACAATCAAGTAAACAATATCCCAATCAAGAAACTGCCAAAGAAGCCAACAGCAAATAGCTCAATCAAAGAATGTCTAACACCATCCCCGCCAACACTGATAGGCAAAGCCACTAGAATATAAACTGACAGCAAACAGCATTCCTTACTAGCACTGATGATGTTACCTAGTTTAGGTAATGAAACATCTGCAAGAAAACAACCAAGCTCAGATAGCACCAAGGACCCCTCATGTCAACCCTGAGCTGCAAATATTCTCCTTTATTAGTAAAATGTACTTCATTTAACAGAATAACAGAGTTGCAAGGGACCTTGGAGGTCTTCTAGTCTAATCCCCTGCTCAAGCAGGAGACCTTTTACCATTCCAGGCCAGTTGCTATCTCGTCTCTTCTTAAAAACCTCCAGTGATAGAGCACCCACAACTTCTTAAGGTAGGCCATTCCACTGGCTCAGGAGTCGGCAACCTGCAGCTCTGGAGCCTCATGTGGCTCTTTCATCTCTCTGCTGCAGCTCCCTGTCCCGGCCGGCACCACAATTTTGAAAGGAGCTTCCAGTTGGGGGTGGGGAAGCAGGGCGTGCCAGGAGGAGACTCTATGGCGAGAGGTGGGTTTTCCGGTCAGATCCACAATTGATAGGGCTTTCAGTTAGGATAGGTAGAGGAAAAAGGACGCCGCGCTAGGAGGGGACTCTATGGTGGGGAAACCGAACTTCCGGTCAGTTCCAGAATTGAACTGGGGGCTTCCGGTTAGGACCTTTGTGGCTCTTTGAGTGTTTAAGGTTGCCGACCCCTGCACTGGCTGATTGTTTTCACTGTCTGGAAATTTCTCCTTAGTTCTAGGTTGCTTCTCCCCTTGATTAGTTTCCATCTGTTATTTCTTGCCTTGCAGAAAGAAATCTGATGGCCAGTACCTCAGCAGAATCAGGTGGCTTCTTTTCTCAAAAAGAAGCCATGCGAGATTCTTAATGGGGCTCTGCGGAGACTCCTAATTCTTCAGTGTGAACTGCACAGAAAAGTATGATGAAGAAATCGACTTTACGGGTTTATGACCAGGATTAAACAGTGACACCTGGGGAACAACCTCCCTCCCCTTGTTCAGCTTTGAAGAAAGGTGGGACAGTGACAAAGTGACACATGAATCAATTAACAAGACCTACTTTCAACTTCAGCCCTTGTCCCAGTCATATCGTTCAATGACTCATCAATATTTCGGTTTCTAATGTGGGCTGCATCAAAATTCCTGATCTTTTTGAAAAGGAAAAAAAAAGTGTTATATAAAAACGTGCTCCTTGTAAAGAAAAAACAAAGTTTATTTGCCACAGCAAATGCTATTTTAAAAAGAGAGGTAGGAACCCCTTTTGATTGCTTTAAAGAGCCCCAGAATTCCCAAATTATATTACTTTCTAGCTACACAGAAAACCCATTTCGCTTTATTGATTAGTTGACCTGTACTTGCTGTGGAAAATCTGCAGTAAGATACCAAAATCTATTCACTTGATTGTCTTAACTGGCGAAAAAGACTTTGCATAAACAATTCGGTGCTGGTCTAGAATAATAAATGTTAACAGCATATATCATTATTTGTAAGTAGGTACACCTTCCCCCATCTTCTTTCTAATACAATTTGTTCCACATTTACCGCTGAACAAAAGGGGAGAAAAGTAAATTTTGAGGACCTTAAAAATGCATCTGGCTGAATATTTTCGTTTGTCAAGTGTTTGGCAAAGATCTTGCTTTGATGCAATCACACCTACAACTCATATTTGTGTGGTGGTTTATAATGGAGAGGAAGAGGGGGGGAAAAAAACCTCTGAATGCTTTTACTAAAGTACATTTTGTTCTCCTTATACTGAAAAAAGCCTTTTTTAAAAAAGACATTTTAGCTTCAGCAAATGAATCCATGTTGATCTATTTGCAATGGGAAGAGGTTTCATTTTAATTATATTATGTGAATACAGGTAGTCCTCAACATACGTCCACAACCGAATCCAAAATTTATGTTGCAAAGCAAGACTTCTGTTAAGTGAATTTTGCCCCATTTTACGATCTTTCTTGCCACCGTTGTTAAGCGAATCATGGCAGTAAGTGAATCTGATTTACCCATTGACTTCACTTGTCAGAAAGTTGCAGAAGGCGATCGCATGATCCCCGGGACACTGCAACTGTCGTAAGTGTGAGTCTGCATTTTGATCACATGACTGTGGGATGCTGCAATGGTCGTAAATGTGAAAAATGGCCACAAGTCACTTTGAATGGTCACTAAATGAACTGTTGTAAGTTGAGGACTACATGTACCAATCTTCCTCTGCAAGGAAAGGAGTTTATAAGCATCAGCCTGCCTGGTAAGTATTTATAAGCAGAAAAACTTAAAACACAGCCAAATACAGGTAACCCTTGACTTACGACCACAATTGAGCCCAAAATTTCTGTTGCTAAGCAAGCCAGTTATTAAGTGAGTTTTGCCCCCCTTTATGACTTTTCTTGCCACAGTTATTGAGTGAATCACAGCGGTTGTTAAATTAATAACCTGATTGTTAAATGAATCTGGCTTCCCCATTGACTTTGCTTGTCAGAAGTTTGCAAAAGTTGATCACATGATCCCAGCACTCGGCAACCATCAGAAATATGTTATCAGTTGCCAAGTGACCAATTTATTTTTTCTTAGAATTTTTTTTATTTTTTAAAACAAAACATAAAACATAAATCCATCATCCATACAATTGCAAACTGTGTTGGTCGGTTACAAGTCTTTTATGCTTCCTCATCATATTCATTACTTACTAATTTTCTAATTTCTCATATTTACCAATCTAATAAGTATCTTTATAATATAATCCTCGTTAATCATTTAACTATGGCTTCCCCCTCTTTTCATAAAAATTATTTTCAAATATTTATATTTGAAATAGAGCCGAGGTGGCGCAATGTTAGAGTGCAGTACTGCAGCTACTTCAGCTGACTGCTAGTTCAGCAGATCAACGGATCAATTCTCACTGGCTCAAGGTTGACTCAGCCTTCCATCCTTCCGAGGTGGGTAAAATGAGGACCCAGATTATTAGGGGGCAATATGCTATTTAATATACTGTCTTTGGTGTAAGCTGCCCAGAGTCCTCAGAGAGTGGGCAGCATAGAAATATGACTAATAAAATAAATAAATAAATAAATAAATAAATAAATAAATAAATATTGTAACATTCATTTCTTCATCCTAGATTAACAATATTCATACAACTTTGTATTATATTTCTTCCCTTCTTACATTATAATGGTCTCATCCCTATTTCATTTCCATGTTTTATTATCTAGCCATTGATAAAGTAAATCCCATATTTTATAGTATTGTTTATCTTCTTGTTCCCTAATTTCAAATGTCAATTTGCTCATTTCAGCACATTCCATAATTTTCTTAATAATTTCATCTTGTGTTGGTATTTTCTCATTTTTCCAATTTTTAGCAAACACAATTCTAGCCGCTGTTAATACATTCACAATTAAATATCTCAATTCTCTATTGTATATTTCTGGTACAATCCCTAATAAAAAGATCTCTGGTTTAAAGTCTATGTGGGTTTTTTTTTTTTGGTCATTTTTTTCCAACCATGTGTTGGAAATGTCATCACACCACCATATGTGGTGGACATGTGTAGAAGCCAAAAGATACTGGACCAAAATCCAAGTGACCAAATTTTGATCACCTGACCATGGGGATACTGTAATGGTCGTTAGTGTGAAAAACGGTTACAAGCCACTTTTTTACTGTGACTATAACTCCTTTAAAAAAAAAAAAAAATCCAATTTAAATTTAAAAAAATCCAATTTTTATTTTTTTAAAAAAAACAATTTTTATCCAACCTGTTTAATGAGAAAGCAATAGCAACAGCAATAGCACTTAGACATATACCACTCCACAGTGCCTTATAGGCCTCTCTAAGCAGTTTTACAGAGTCAGCATCTTGCCCCCAAATAATCTGGGTCCTCATTTTACAGACCTCGGAAGGATGGAAGGCCGAGTCAATCTTGAGCCGGTGAGAATCAAACTGCCGAACTGCTGACAGTCAGGCAGTCAGCAGAAGTAGCCTGCAGTACTGCATTCTAACCACTGTGCCATCATGGCTCTTAGTGGTGACAGCCCTTGTGACTTTGTCTTCCCTACTGCATGGAGAGTACAGGAAAAGTTGGCAACTATGCTAGAAGTATCTGTTGCATCCAAAGTGAGGGTTACCAAAGAATGTGTGGGTGTTTGTGGGTGTGGAAGGAGTAGTGTGTTTTGTTTTGTTTTTCAGAAGAGAAAGTGAAAGGATCAACAGATGGTTGCAACAGGCTCTTGCGGTTATCTGTGTTGTTGTACACGAGAAGACAGCAACTGGCACTCACTATTAGATAGTAGGAAAGAAGTGGATAATCACAATAAGACATTCTTTAAAGCAGACAATACACCAGTGATTAAGCTATTACAATGTTTATTGACATCAGGCCAAAAGAAGCATTTATGAAAACCGTATCCATCCTAGAATGAATGGGAAGAACATTCTCAGCTAATATAAAATATTATCAGCTAGATAAAATAGAATGATGACAGAATAACAGAGTTGGAATGGACCTTGGAAATCTTCTAGTCCCACCTCATGCTCAAGCACAAGACTCTACACCCGTGATGGCGAACCTATGGCACGCGTGCCCAAACTGGCACGTAAAGCCATGCCACCAAGCACGCGCGGCCTTGCCTGTTTGTTTTCCAGGTTTCTGGCACACATGTGCATGCGATGATCAGCTGTCCTCTGCGCACACGGCAGTGCCGAAAACCGGTGTGCACATGCATGGCGGCCAGCTGATTGTTGGGTGCATATGTGCACCAGAACCTGGAAGTTTGGCTTTTCCGGAGCGTGATCCATTTGCATGCACAGCAGTGCCAAAAACCAGCCTGCACATATGTGCCAGCCAGCTGATTGTCAGGCCAGCATGCGCAATAGAACCCAGAAGTTTGGCTTTTCCAGAGTGTGGCCCCGACGTGTGCGTGCGTGACATTTCCGCACGATCGCCATCACTGCCATTCATTCCAGACAAGTGGCTGTCCAATCTCTTCTTAAAAGCCTCCAGTGATGGAGCACCCACAAATTCTGAAGGAAAGTCATTCCACTGATTAATTCACTGGGGTGAATCTGTGGTCCACCATGCATCCTGAGATACAACACTCAAAAACCCCAGCAACCATGTTTGGAAAGGAGCCTTCTTGGGCACTGGAGTTCACCAGTATTATGGTGAACTGCAAGTTTCTCACACGTGCAACATAAACAGTTCTGGATTACAAAACCTCATCAGCTAGCATGATGCAGCTTCCTACAACTGGGGTTCAGCAATTTGTCATTCCCAGACAAAGAACTGTGTCAAGGAGGAGGAGAAAGAGATTATTAAAACATATCTACATACAGTGGTACCTTGGTGTTCAACTCCTTTGAAACTCGTTGAATTTGGTACTCAATGTATGTTGATCGAAACTTTTGACCCAGTACTCATCAGTTGTTTAGTACTGAATGCACAAGCGAAAACTTGTCAGTGTTGGCTGCCTTGTGACTTCACTACATTATTCCTCGTGGGAAAAAAATTATTTGGTGCTTATTATTTTTGGTACTCATAGAGCCTCCCAGAACCAATTAAGGGTGAGTATTGAAGTACTACTGTATATGAAACACTTTAAAAATTGTTTACTAAACTGAGACTAAACTGCACCAAGGAACCAAAGGTTTTTTTTATTCTGGAAAACAGCATAAAGTCATAGAGCAAAAGAATACACAGCAAGGTGACAACTCAAAAGAAAGCCGTAGAATTTTTTTTTTTTTTTTTGAAAAAAAGACAAACAAACAACCCAAAGCCTTTGCCCAGTATGTTATATATCCATCTGGTAAATTTCTCCAGGTAAATGGTTCCAAAAGAGCCATAGAGGAACAGTGGCTAGAATGCAGTATTGCAGGGTAATTCTGCCGACTGCCAGCAGTTTGAAATTGGATGTAACTCACTTAACCACCACCTTCCCTAACAACTGAAATTCTGGTGTCAATTGCGGTCATAACTCAAGTACTACCTGTTAAAGAGCCCTCATGATGCAGTTAGAATGCAGTATTTCAGGATAACTCTGCCCATACAGCAGGAGTTCGATCCTGATCAGCTCAAGGTTGACTCAGCCTTCCATCTTTCTGAGGTCAGTACAAATGAGGACCCAGATTGTTGGGGGCAATATACTGACTCTGTAACAATGTAGATAAAAATTGATGATTTAAAAAAAAATATATTAAAAAATGGATTTTTTAAAAAATTTAAATCGGACTTTTTTTTTAGGTTTAATCAAATTTATTTTAATAAAATGCTTTTGGAGTAAAAATCTATCTAAAGATAGTTTTCTATTTAAGATACATTAATAATTTAGTTTACTCAGCATGAAATGGAGCTCAGTTATGTAGCATGAGGCTGTATATTCTGCAATATTGGGACTATCGGGGTGGGCAACAGCCAGTCAGTAGAGGAACTGCTGCAGGACAGAGATGACAGTTGCTCTTTATGATTTAAATCGAGTTGATTTAAACCAAGCCTTTTTACTAGTGATTTAAATCATGATTTAAATTGACTTGATTTAAATCAAATCCACCCTGCTCTGTAAACCACTTAGAGAGGGCTGTAAAGCACTATGAAGCAATATATAAATCTACATGCTATTGCTATCTCTGGAATATAACTCTTAAAGGACTTTGGTAAATACCAGAATTTCCTCTAACTTTGATCAGCCTTTTTTTTTTATTTATTTATTTAACTGCACTGACCTCCAGATGGAAGGACCACAATTGCCAGGACTGAAAGAAATAACTATGCTGGCCAAGAAATGTTGGAAGTCTGTCATATATTTGCAGGGTACTCACAAAAAGGGAAAGCTTTTGTAGAACATGCAGGGGTGGGCTTCAGATACTTTTAGCAATGGGTTCGCTGCCCCCTTGCTGGGTGGGCGTGGTCATGGTGGGCATGGCCTAGTCAGCTTCTTGCACCACAGTGGGGGGGCTTTTTTGCCCTCCAAGGTCTCCGGAGGCTTGTCTCGAACCTCTGGGAGGGCGAAAACGGCCTCCCCAGGCTCTGCAGGAACCCTGGAGGCCAGAAATGGCCCTATTTCTGGCCCTCCTGAACTTCTGGTAGACCCATTTTTTTGCCCTCCACGAGCCTCCGGCGCGCCCTGCACTTACCTGCATCCAAAACAGGCCGCGTGGGGACTCCTGGGAGGGGAGGGGCGGGATGGGCAGGGCCAGCAAGGAGTGGGATTTGGGGGTTCTCCAAACTGCACAGAATCTTAACTAGAGGTTCTCCTGAACCCTGCAAACCCCCAGCATCCCACCCCTGGGAAGTCTGTCATATATTTGCAGGGTACCCACAAAAAGGCAAAGTTTTTGTAGTACATGCATATGGAAAGAGGCAGGCATTTGAAGGAGGACAACAGTTTTCAACATCCCCATGCAGAGATTATTAGAAGCTTGAAACAACCCAAGAACAAACTGTTATTCACGTCATAATACTCTACCATGAAATCTTAGACTGCTTTGGAGACAAAACAATCCATCTGTCTCAAGATACGTTAAACTTCACACAATTCTTTTTACACTTAAAACTTCTAGGCACAGACATTCAAAGCACATGGATAGTTGGTTATAAATGAAGAGACATTAGACCATGTGGCAAAAAAAAAAAAAAAAAGATTTCTGTCTTAACTTAAATACTTTTATGTGGAGCAGAAATGAAACAGTGACTAATATTTTGAAGTAAAACAAATGTTTTCCTTCTATTCTTTGGGGGGAAATGAATAACAAAGCAGATCATTTTTTGTAATGCATTAAAAAAAAACAGCAGGACTGAATTGGGAAAATTGATACATGTCGGGTATTCTTTAACGAATTCTCTCAGTGGAATTCAAAACTTAAACCATGTAAGAAGACAATGAAAATATAACTAAATCAATATGGATTTTTATTCTCTAAAAACTCATGTTAAACTCTAAAGGTTTCCTGAGGTAGAAATTCTATTGTGCTTCACAAAACAGCAATAGCACGGAAACTTATATACCGCTTCATAATGCTTTACAGTCTTCTTTAAGCTTTTTATAAGGTAAAGGTAAAGGATCCCCTCGCACATATGTGCTAGTCGTTCCCAACTCTAGGGAGTGGTGCTCATCTCTGTTTCAAAGCCGAAGAGCCAGTGTTGTCCGAAGATGTCTCCATGGTCATGTGGCCAGCATGACTAAATGCCAAAGGCGCAGGAATGCTGTTACCTTCCCACCAAAGGTGGTCCCTATTTTTCTATTTGCCTTTTTTATGCGTTTTCGAACTGCTCGGTTGGCAGAAGCTGGGACAAGTAACGGGAGCTGACCCTGTTACGCAGCACTAGAGATTCGAACCACTGAACTGCCAACCTTTTGATCGACAAGCTCACGTCTTTAGAGGGAGCCACTGCATCCCCTTAAGCTGTTTATAGTGTCAGCATATTGCCCCCAACAATCTGGGTCCTCATTTTACTGACCTTGGAAGGATCGAAGACAGAGTCAATCTTGAGCTGGTCAGGATTGAACTCCTGGCAGTGGGCAGAATCACTCTGCAATACTGCATTCTAACCACTGGGCCACCAGCGTTCCTGTTTGAAATTTTCAGAAAGGATTAAAAAGGAAATGTTTATATTCAAGAGAGCTTTCGATTATCAATAAATTACAATAAACCTGCAATTTTCTAGTCTGTCCCTTATTTCTTCAAACTAAACGCTCCAGCTTGGGCATCCATTTCAAAGATCTTTTCAATATTCACAAATAATCATTACAAAAGGGAGCACCAATGATAACTCCAAAACAAATTTGCAATGCAAAACTGGAAGCTCCACTAGATCCTCCTGGATATGGATTGACAAGATGGCAAGAGAAAATACTATCAATTCCAGATAGAAACATACTCTAATAAATCCTACTAACCTGAACTACCTCATTGCTTCCAATAAGAAGGCAGCAGCTTTCTTCTTTCATATGATGATGCTGGTCATGGAGAAAGGGTACAAAACATTCCAATCAAAAGAGGTCTACAAGCTCCTTTTTCATATGATTCTCTCCTAGGAAATCATATTTACGTGCCCAGCTCTTCAGGCATGCTAAAAATTAGTATGCGTACCACTTCAGAGCCTTTGTTTTCTTTTAACAATCCAAATAGTATAGAAAAAATTATCTCCATTATTCCTCTGAGGAGGAGGGAGGAAGAAGACAAATAGGAGCTCCATGGTAGAGCAAATGGTCTGATTACAGTAGACCTTAGGGTCAATTCTTCACATCTGCAGGAATGGCAAAGGAAGGTTTTGAGTTGAAACTCTAGGAAATGGTTGCCAGCACGATAATGCTAGTGTTGTGGCCCGCAAGCAGCCAGTGGAGCTGGCGGCAGACTCAGACAGTGAGGAGGTTAGGGAGGAACATGGGCCAGTCCTGGAGTCTGGGGAAGGCTCTGATGAGGGCTCTGCGTCAAAGGCAGAGATGGGGCCAGGGCCGCCCAAACAGTTATCAGCTACCTTCGGAGTCGGAGATAAGTGGGGCTGAAGAACAGCTGGAGCCTGTTCCCGATGTGTGCATGCGCAGACCTTCCAGGAGAAGGGAACAGTTAAGGAACAAGGGCCAACTCAGGAGTAAAGGCACAAGTGGATGGTGAATGGCCCCTCCCATAGGGTATAAAGAGGAGCGAAAGGGGAGTGGAGTTTGCAGCAGACAATTAGTTGATTTCATTAGTGCATGCACACGGACACAACCAATAAAGTATATCTCAATCAAGTGTGCAACTGTCTTTACAACCTGTGTCTAAAATCCACATAGTCCTAAGAAGTCAAATGTGTGAAACAATCTTGGGCTAGGGAAGCGATCACCAGAACCCATCTGCAAAGTTGCTAACTAAGTTCAATTCCTGAAGGCTTTTTCCAGACTCAGAACTTCAGAGTCTTCCCAAAACTTCAATTTCTACCCAAAAGTCTCCTGTACAGCACAAGGAACTTGGAAGGCAGAAGCTGGCTCAGGAATTCTGGAAGTTGAAGACCACAGTTCTTAAAGGGGCCATAGTTTCCCACCCTTGGTTTAGATGGACTTTTGTGTCAATGTGCATGCTTCGCCTTTACTTCTATGTTGTAATTCTCAGCATTTAACGATTCGCTCTGTTCTTAGATCACTTCATTTTAGATCAGAGATCCCCAAACTGTGGGCTGCGGCCCACTAGTGCCAGTGAGAGGATTGCAACTGGGCCATGGAAACAACCGATGCGCATCATCACTTGCGCGAGCAGCAAACGAGTATGTGCACTCCATTTGCATGGGTGTTGGGTGCACATGCACGGTGCTTGCGCAAATGGACCTGAAAGCCTGGCCACACGCTTGCCGGCCGCAGGCACAGAATCATCCCCTGTCCGTCCGTCCCCAGCGCGATCTGCAAAGCTGGAAACATTTGGGATCTCTGTTCTAGATAGCAAATAAACCCAGATATGAGAACAGTACTACATGATAAGTAGTACTTATCATGCAGGCAGTCATTACAGGCAGTCCTTGGCATACAACCATAATTGGGGCCAAACCTTGCTTTGCTAGATGATGTGGTGATTAAATGAGTTGTTCCTGAGTTCAAAACTATTGTGACTCAGACCCCCAAGGCCGACTTATCGGAGGGAGAAGGCTCCAAACATGAAGGAGAGGAGTTGGCCAGGCCTCCCTCTCCAGGACCCTCCTCTCTGGCAATGCCTCAGGTGTTTCCCGAAGGAGAAGAGATTGGCCAGGAGCCAGGTATCTCCTCACAGTCGGACAGTGACGGAGATAAGTCTTGGCTGGATCCATGCCAGCATCGGAGAGACAAGCGCATGCAGCAGAAAAGGAGGCGTGCCAGAGATTAAGCTGAGTCACTAGACCACACCCCACAGGGGATAAAAGGGGGTGAGGTGGCCATTCAGACTCTGTGACGGACAAAACTAACTACTAGCGAGTCACATTGTATCTTTGAAAGAACGTTATCTGCCTTGGATTTAATACGGACTGGACTTGACAATTCTTGAACTGTGTGTATCTTGTTTGGGTTTATCTGACGGAGGAACAACCCCTCCCTCTATGAGTAAAGTTCTTGACAAGCAGCTACTGTGTTGCTGCCAATCCTTTTATCGAAATAATTTGTTGTCTGCCAGTTTTATTGAACCTCTGGCTATCTGTTTGTGTGCGTGTGTGAGATGGGGACAGAACAACTATTAAGTCAGGGATGTCAAACTCAATTTCATTGAGAGACGCATCAGGGCTGTGGCTGATCTGGAGGGGCCCGGTGGGTGTGGCTGACTGGGTGGGTGTGGCCAACTAGGTGGGTGTGGCCAGCTTGACACCACTCCCCAAACTGCTGGCATGTTTCCTCTTCACATTGGGTAGACCGGGCCGAAGCCATGCTGGCCCGATGTTTCCTCTTCACATTGGGTATATCAGGCCGAAGCCACACAGGACGGCCTATTACATTTTCCAGGACAGCCCCACAGGCCAGATCCGATCACATTGTGGGCCCACGGACCTTGTGTTTGACACCCCTGCATTAAGTGAATCACATAATGATTAGGTAAATCTGGCTTGCCCCATTGATTTCTTTCTCAGGAGCCCCCTGGGAAAGTTGCAAATGGTAATCATCTTGTTCTGCCCCAGCTACGGATCCCAAAGAATGTAGCACACACAAACTCTGAACAAAAATTAGTTTACTCAATAACGCAGTTTTAGCAAATGCAGGCTGTTAATAAGCATTCTTAACAGCCTGCCAGAGTTCCACAGATAAGATAGTCAGATTCTTACTGGAGTTGGCAGAAAGCCCAGAAGCAAGGTTGCAGAACCATCCCAACGCAATGATTAGCGAATTAAAGTTGTTTCCTGCAGCTTGTTACAAGCTGCGTTCTTTCTTAAATAGGCTAAGGGAGTGGCCAATTAGCCCTAAGCCTTACTCTCGAGGAGACCTCCTCCTGAGGAATCACTCCTGCCTTTTGGCGGCTCTGCGTGCCCGTGCATTGAGAAGAGGCTCCTCCTCTTCACTTAAAGGAGCCTCTGGAGGTTCTGAAGGCCCTGATTGAATCCCTGCCTCTGGCACCACAACTTCTTCAGCCTCCTCGCTGTCCGACTCGAGCGCCGGCTGCACAGGCTGCTGGCGCAGCACCACACCAGCCTCCTCGTCGTCGGGATCAGCAACAATCTGCACAGGCCGCTGGCGGGCCACAACACATCTGAGCCTGGGATGCTACAACCATCATCAATACATGCCAGTTGACAAACATTCAAATTCTGATCATGTGACACGGGGATGGTGCCACAATCATAAGTGCAAGGACCAAACTATAAGTCACTTTTTTCAGTGCCATTGTAACTTTGAATAGTGGTTAAACAAATGGTTACCAAAGACTACCTGTCATTCAGCAAAGTGATACATGAGAGTCCTCATCCCTAGGAATAATTGTATAAGTAGTAATGTTTTTGTAGTAACAGGGGTTTTTTTGTCATGAAAAAGAAAATATAGAATTAGCATGGGAAAAGCATAACAAATTGAAGGCACTATAGCCAGATCTACTGAATAAAACCAAATGGCCTTCATATCAAACATTTTCCCTCAAAACTTCCTTAATCAGTTACTACACTGTATGTAAGAAAAACAGCCTATTTCATTTTTTTGTATATACATTTTATTAAGTTTTTAAAAGGAAAAGAAAAATGAAAAGAAAAAATAGGAAAGTGAAAAGTGCAAAGAAGGAAAAAGACAAGGAGGGAGGGAGGGAAGGAAGGAAGGAAGGAAGGAAGGAAGGAAAAAAAGTAATTTCCAATCTTCCTTACAGCAGTCGTAAGTGCAATTATAAATTTACCTCTTACTCTATAATTATAACATAATTGTTTTTCTATAACCTAGTTTGTCTAATTATCAAAAGCATACATCTTAGGTTCATTTTTTCCTGTTTCATGCAAAGTGTCTACAGGCGGTTTATGATACATTTTTTCACTTGTTCTTCTGTTTCAAATTCCAATACAGTTTATACATTTTAGCAATTAATTACATGTTTTATCCTTTGTACACAATTCAGTTTCAAACTCGGTCTTTACAATGTTCAAACCCATGATTTCTTTTGTCTACTTTAAATCTTTCTAATAAATCTAAATCACCCGTGACAACTATATTCCCTCTGCCGTCAGTTCTTCTCTTGATTTTATTTTATATTCCCCTTGACAACATTCTCACAATTAAGCAAGCCATTTGTGTTTGCCTATTATTTCTATAACAGCCCATTTCTCATCTAATAACCCATTTCATGACCTCCAGATGTTTGTTATTTCCGTCAGCTCCAACCAACACAGCCATCAGTAATGAGATAAGTTGTCAAAGAAACATCCAAAAGTCATTAGTTTGCCTCCTCTAAACTGGCTCAGTTTAGATCAAGAATGCTGTTTTAACATGGAGATCACACAGCTTTTGAGTCATGCTAAGAGCCAAAACTTCAGTTTTCCCATTTAAGAAACTACTTTTTCCTATGGGGATCATATGTTAATTCTACTCTTCCAAAAGCTGGTGCAACACAATTAATCAATGGAATAGTTTGCCTCCCACAGTTGTGGGTGCTCCATCAAAAACAGACTGGATAACCGTCTATGGAGATTCTCAGTCATTCAGGTCATGGTTGTCCCAAAAGATTTTTTCAAAAAGACAACTGGACTTTTTTTCCTTGAAGACATTTCACTTCTCATCCATTCTCCACCATTCAGTCAGAAGTGACTACCAAGAACCTTGGTAGTACAGTGGTCTAAGGCACCCTGTTATTAAGCTGGTTATTAAGACCAGATGCCTGCAATTATTGCAGGTTCGAATCTCGCCAAGGCTCAAGGTTGACTCAACCTTCCATCCTTTCTAAGGTAGGTAAATTGAGGACCCAGTTGTGGGGGCAATAAGCTGACTTTGTATAAATATACAAAAGGGTGAAGGCTATTGCTGAGCACATTGTAAGCCGCCCTGAGTCTCCGGAGAAGGGCGGCATATAAATCAAATTTTTTAAAAAAAAAAATTTTTTTTTAAAGTGATGAAGCTTCTTGGATGAGAAAGCAAAACCTCTTCAAGGAAAAACACAGGAAGTCCAGTTGCCTTTTTTTGAAAAGGGACCTTTGGGAGACTGGGTAACCATTGGGATGGGATTCAGTAACAGTAACAGAGTTGGAAGGGACCTTGGAGGTCATCTAGTCCAACCCCCTGCTCACGCAGGAGACCTGTACTAGGGATTCAAATCGCTGAACAGCTGACCTGTCTGATCGACAAGCTCAGTGTCTTAGCCACTGAGCTACCTAGTCAGAGATGTCTTGAGCAGGGGACTGAACTAGAAGTCCTCCAAGGTCCCTTCTATAGAAGTCCTATGGTTCTATGTTCCATGTTTAAACTTTTAGAGAACATTACTCTCCAAACAGTTGTCGCAGCGTTTGGAAAACCTCTTCAGTTTCTCTGTTTGAAAGCCTGAGCTGTTACATCACCTAAATCCCAAGTCTAACAACACAGACAACCAAATAGTAGCATGCAACATATTGGTTGAAGACTTGCTACTTAGAAATGGAGTTCTTAAATAAGTGGGTTTCGTGATGAAAGGCCTTACTTGTTTCCTGTACCAGCCTTCCATAACTCGGTGCTTTTCAAAAACAGCAGCAGTCCAACACATCTGGAGAATACAAGATTAGGAAAAGCTGCATTGGACAAAGAGAGGAGACCCACAAACGCTCACAGAATGTACAAGCTTCCTGCACACATTCTGAAGGAAGGAACTGAAAAAGCTTCATTGTGGTAGGTTTTTCTTTTTTTTCCCCCCTGCCACTCTTACATTCTGTCCTAAATGTCTTAGTAATTCACGAAATAGCATTCTGTGCAGAAGCTTTGCCTACGTAGAAGAAAAATGCCGCTTTCCTATATGTAGAGACTAGAGGTGGTATTCAGCTGGTTCGGATAAGTTCGGGCAAACCGGTAGTAGTGACCTGCGGGTGGGCCCGTCCACCTGCCCACCCATCCCGGTACTATGCAATTCTATTTAGCCACGTTTTCTAGCCACACACATGCGTGCAAGCCGCGCAAGCAAAGCACAGGTTGCGAATGTCACATGCGTGCACGGAAGGTGAACTCACGGAGTGTGTACATGCACTCACTTTGTCGGTGCTGGGCGAACCGGTAGGGAAATGATGTGAATCCCACCTCTGATAGAGACGCAGTAATTTTATTTGAACAGAGGAGTATCTAGGCTTGAAAATCTTCTCTCTCCCCTCCTCCCAAATTTGAAGAACAGCCATATACATCTTCAGCTGCACACCACACCAACCTCCATATTATTTAACACAGAACTCATACCAGGGGTGAAATCCAGCAGGTTCTGGCAGGTTCTGGAGAACCAGTAGCAGAAATTTTGAACAGTTCAGAGAACCGGTAGTGGAAATTTTAAGTAGTTCGGAGAACCTGTAAATACCACCTATGGCTGGCCCAAGAGTGGGGTGGGAATGGGGATTTTGCAATATCCTTACCCCAGGAGTAGGGAGGGAATGGGGATTTTGCTGTATCCTTCCCCAGGAGTGGGGACGGAATGAGGATTTTGCAATATCCTTCCCCAGGTGTAGGGAGGGAATGGAGATTTTGCAGTATCCTTCCCACAGGAGTGGGGAAGGAATGAGGATTTTGCAGTATCCTTCCCCAAGTGTAGGGAGGGAATGGAGATTTTGCAGTATTGTTCCCCTGGAGTGGGGTGGGAATGGGGATTTTGCAGTATCCTTCCCCTGGAGTGGGGTGGGAATGGAAATTTTGCAGTATCCTTCCCCTGGAGTGGGGAAGGAATGAGGATTTTGCAGTATCCTTCCCCAAGTGTAGGGTGGGAATGGGGATTTTGCAGTATCCTTCCCCTGGAGTGGGGTGGGAATGGAGATTTTGCAGTATCCTTCCCCTGCGATGCCTACCAAGCCACGCCCACAGAACCGGTAGTAAAAAAGTAAAATTGGATTTCACCACTAACCCATACCCTCTGCAATTCTGGTCTTAAAAATAATAGAACCTGGTAAGAGTGCAAAAGATAGATTCAAAGAGCCAAAGACGGCTTCATGTGAACGCACCAGTATTTCCAGTGGGGGCAGATTCCTACAAAAGCCACCGAAAAAATAATTAATCTGAGCCCCGCAAAAGAGACAGCTGTGGTTTAGAGACTTTTGCAAAGAGGCAGGATTTTTAAATGTTAAACAAGGCTTGGTCTACGAAACATTCAAGTTCCAGACTTTATTATTTAGCTGGCAGAATGGAGATGGGACCGATCGCAGAAGGCTCCTCAGGAGGCGGAGAAGCATTCAAAACCAATTTAGATAAAAGCAGCACAAACCCTAGCCAAGCTATCGCCCTGTGAAAGGAAGCTTGTGAAGTAAGCAAACATTTCCAAGTGCTCACATACAGCACACATCTCTTATTATTATTATATTTACCGTATTTTTCAGAGTATAAGACACACTTTTTTCCCTCCTAAAAGAGGCTGAAAATTTGGGTGCGTCTTATACTCCGAATGTAACCCCGCCCACCCGCCGGCCCCCATCCTTCGGCCTCCGAGCATCCTCTTCCTGCTGCAGAGATTGCCACCGACAATGGCTTGTGTTTTTGGGCTCCGCGCATCACATTTTCAGCCTCCAAGCAGTCCGTTTGAGAGCCCTTCAAGGCTGCGGGGATCGCCAAAGGACATCGCCGCCGATCGCTGCCAGAAAATGTGATGCGTTTGGAGGCTGAAAACGCGATGCGGAATGGCTACCTGGAACAGCTGCTGCCTTCTCTCACCCTTTCCGCGCTTCGCCTGCTTTAGTCACTGGAGCTCCCTCCAACAATCAGCTCTGCTTTTTAGCTGTTTTTCAGCCCCAACGTGGGCGAAGTGATCTTCCGTGCTTTGCCTGCTTTTCTAATTGCTGCTCCCTCCGACGATCAGCTGTGCTTTAGAATCTGTTTTTTAGCCCCAACCAGCCCCACCCTCAAAACCAGCGAGCGAACTAATGTGCTGAAGCTGATCAGGCTAAGGACGCTAGCCAGAGAGAATACCTGGTAGGCAGAATTTTTTTTTTCCTATTTTCGTCCCCAAAAACTAAAGTGTGTCTTATACTCTGAAAAATACGGTATATCTTTTTTTTTTTTCCCGTGAGAAAAGTTGCAATAGTTGTGATCAAGGTAGCCTGGGTCAACAGAAGGTACCTGACCAATCACCCAATTAGGTAAATGGCTGGACCACAGTTGTATAGAAAGTTAGCACCCACCCCTCTCCTAGAAGAATGAAATATTTTGAGAAATATTTTTTTAAAAAAGGCAGAATATATTTCCTTGGATGAGAAATGGAGAAACATGCTCTCGGAAAGCAGCCCCCACCCTCCTTAATAGCGCACAGCAGATATCAGCACTTAAGAGATAAAGAGACAGCTAGCTCTATTCATAAGCAAATTCCCTGCAGCAAGATCAGAACAAAGGTAGGATTAACCTTCAGCCACAATAGGAATTGCCCAACAAGCCCCTTCATTGCATCAGCAGACCAAACTTCAACCAAACTGAGCTCAGACAAACTCCTAGGATTTGTACATGGCTCCATGGGAGTCTGACAACAGCCAATAGAATACATGTTCTTACACAGGAACAGGAAGCTCAAATGCAAAGCCCAAGAGAAGGTATAAATATCCCCCACTCTTCATTCCATGTGGTCAACTGTACCAGGACCATGTGCTTGGTTCTGCTTGGAAAGTGCCGACATGAAGCTCCTAATAAATAACTGGATTTCTTTTGAAGCTTGGCTCGAGGCTCATGATTTAATTAGGGCATCTGTTGGAACCGTGACAGCATCATTAAACCATCTTTCCAATCAGCCTCCATGTTTCCAATGTCTTTCTCCTGACTTGGAACTGAACCAGATGGATATTTCTTCCAACACTTGAAATACCACACATTTGGAAAACCACACATGAAACACTGAAACGCATTCAGTTTTGGTCACCACAATATTAAAAAAGACTCTAGAAAGAGTGCAGAGAAGAGCAACAACAATGATTAAGGGACTGGAGGCTAAAACATATGAAGACCTGTTGCTGGAACTGAGTATGTCTAATTTAATGAAAAGAAGGACTAGGGGTGAGATTTATTTATTTATTCATTTATTTTATTCAATTTATATCCCGCCCTTCTCCTAGTGGACTCAGGGCGGTGCACAGCCAGAACTAAAACACATACCAATACAAAATTTAAAATTATTAAAAGAATTACATACTTTGGCCCAAATTTAAAACAATTCAAATTAAAACCCATTGAAAATTGGGGCCTTGATAGTACAGTGGTTACGCACCCTGTTATTAACACAGCTGCCTGCAATTTACTGCTGGTTCGAATCTCTCCAAGGCTCAAGGTTGACTCAGCCTTCCATCCTTTCTAAGGTAGGTTAAATGAGGACCCAGTTTGTGGGGGCAATAAGCTGACTTTGTATAAATATACAAAAGTATGAAGGCTATTGCTTAACACATTGTAAGCCGCCCTGAGTCTCCGGAGAAGGGTGGCATATAAATCAAATTTAAAAAAAAATAAATTAAATTAAATTAAAAGCTAAAAAACTATAAAACTAAAAAAAAGGAGGGGGGTTCATGCCAGCCCTGCTTGATGGAAAAGAAAAGTTTTCAGGGCACGGCGAAAGACCCGGAGATCCGATATCCTTCGTATCTCCGGGGGCAAATCGTTCCAGAGGGCAGGAGCTGCCACAGAGAAGGCTCCCCCCCCGGAGGTCGCCAGCCAACATTGCCTGGCTGACGGCACCCTGAGGAGTCCCTCTCTGTGGGAGCGTACTGGTCGGTGGGAGGCTATGGTGGGAGATGATAGCAGTGTTTCAATAACTCAGGGGCTGCCACAAAGAAGAGGGAGTTAACCAGGGGTGAAATGTTCCCGGTTCGGGCCGGATCACCCGATCCAGTAGCGATGAAGGCGGGTGGTTTGGAGAACCAGTAGCAAAAATCCCTGCCCCAAATGGTTTGTGGACTTTGCACTTGGGAGATTGGATGAATCGGCACCAGTACCTTATCAAAGAGATTTCTGGAAGAATTGAAGACTTCAAGTTCCTAAAACTTCCTTTCCGTTTGTATAGCACGTTGGGGGAAATTTTTTTTTTTCCTTTCCTTACTATTGATTTTTTGTATTGATTTTTTTTCCTTTTTGTTATTCTTTAACAATAAAAATATAATAATAATAAAAAAATCCCTGCCCCCCACCCCATGCCCAGCTGAGCCGCGTGATCATCAGAGGCTTTTTTTCCCCCTTTTAAATGCCTCTGACGATCCAAACTGAGTTTCCTGATCATCAAGCTGAGTTTGACGATCCAAGCTGATGATCCAAGACGATGCCTGAAAATCCAAGCTGAGTTGCCTGATTGGCAGAGGCATTTAAAAGAAAAAAAAAAGTCTCTGACGATCAGGCAACTCAGCTGGGATCGTCAGAGCCTTTTGAAAGCATTTTTTTTACAACCTCTTCGCCGAAGAGGTTGTAGAAAAAAATGATTTTAAAAGTTAAATTTAAAAATGGCCACGCCCACCCGGTCACATTACCCCCCCCCTCAGCAAGCCACGCCCACAGTACCGGTAGTAACAAATTTTAGATTTCACCACTGGAGTTAACCTATTCTCCAAAGCACCTGAGGGCAGGATAAGAAGCAATGGATGGAAACTAATCAAGGAGAGAACCAATCTAGAACTAAGGAGAAATTTCCTGACAAAAAGAACAATAAACTACTGAAACAGCATGCCTCCAAAACAGTGGTGGGTTTCTACCGGTTAGCCTCGGTCCAGGCAAATCAGTAGCGGTGGTGGTGGGAGGCTCCGCCCACCCAGACGTCATCACGGATGCTCTGCACATGTGCAGAAGCATCACACATAAGTGAAGCGAGCACAGGCACATGCTCACAGTTCCAAACCACTAGCAAAGATAAGTGAAAACCATTACTGCTCCAGAAGTTGTGGGTGCTGGGAGTTTTTAAAAAGAGATTGGACAAGAGATTCTCTGAAATGGTAGAGGGTTTCCTGCTTGAGAAGGGGGTTGGACTAGAAAACCTCCAAGGTCCCTTCCAACTCTGTTGTTCTGTAAGATCTTCAAGCTGGATTTATCCAGTCCAACACTATTCTCTACACCATTATAGGATTATATTTCTGTGTTTCCTGTCCTTAAAGCTTCAAGGAATAGAAAACTTACAAGAGTAGCTTTCTTTTGCAGAATGAATCTATAGATATGACCAATCTTTCATTTATTAAAAAAGAAGGAGAAAAAAAAAGCAAAACACCAGCAGCCACTAGGGAAATAAATAACTTAAAAAGGCAATACCCTTATTAAGTCAGTTGAAGTTTTCTAAAATTAGGGCAACTATTTTTTTATTATTATTAAGCCAGAGGGTATTTTAAAGTATTGCTGCTTTTTTTTTTTTTAACTTTGGATCCAATTATATAGAAATTGTACACTTTTGAATAGGTATTACTGGCATCCAGAAGCAGGCATCTGGTAAAAATCAATCCAGACCCTGTGAATTCTAGAAATTTACCTTTCCAGTTCTTTAGAGTATTGATGAAATACATGTTTGCATTAAGAGCTGGGCAACGCTTCCCGTGATTTCTTAAGCTTTCTGTGTGCCCACAAGAGAATGAAAGGATAAAGCTGCCCCTGTATCTTAATGTATTGGCAGGTTCTACAAGTTTTTATCACTCTGAATGCTGAGATAAATGACAGCTGGGACTACAGCAGATTACACACCTGGACATCTGAATGGTCCTTAGTCACATCCCCCAAATTGCTAAACACCAAAATATTGCCCATCCTGGTTTACAGTTTGGCCATACGCTTGGTGGTTAAGGGCCATCTACAGGGGTGGGCTTCAAAAATTTTAGCAAAGGGTTCTCTACTCGGTTGCTAAGTGGGCGTGGCCATGGTGGGCATGGCCTAGTTAGCCTCTTGCACCATGGGGGGAGCATTTTTGCCTCCCCGGGCTCCGGAGGCTTTCCTCAAGCCTCCAGGAGGGTGAAAATGGCCTCCCCAGGCTCCGGAGGCCCTCTGGAGGCTGGAAATGGGCCCATTTCCGGCTTTCCCGAACTTCCAGTAGGCCTTTTTTTCTCCCTCCCTGAGCCTCCGTGGGTGCCCTGCACTTACTTGCTTCCAAAACGGGCCGCGTGGGGACTCCTGGGAGGGGCGGGGTGGGGTGGGCGGGGCCAGCCAGGAGTGGGATTTGGGGATTCTCCGAACTGCACAGAATCTTAGCTAGAGGGTCTCCCGAACCCCTGCGAATTCCCAGCAGGCCATCCCTGGTCATCTATAACACTTGGGTGGGATCATTTCACATATAGGGTACAGGGTTGGGTTTGAAATTTAATTTCCTTTATTTAAATGTGATGTGTTTATTGGCAGGCTCGGCAGTGAAGCTGCTGGCCTAGAAACTGGGAGACCGTGAGTTCCAGTTCCGCCATAAGCATGAAAGCTGACTGGGCCAATCAGCAGGAGGCTAGTCCTGCTTTAGCCATGAAAGCCAGCTGGGTAGACTTTGGGCCAATCAGCAGGAGACTGTGAGTTCTAGTTCAGCCATGAAAGTCAGCTGAGCGATCTTGGCCCAGTCCCTCTCTCTCTCAGCTCTACCCACCTCACAGGGTTGTTGTTATGGAAGAAAAGAAGAGAAGAAAGGGATATTAGGTATGAGTTACTTATAAAGTAATAAAGGCAGGATAAAAATCAAATAAATAAATATGCCAGGAAACTAAGTTGCCGATTTCCCACAAGTCTGATCTGGGGAACTAGGGGTTGTATTAAGCTTGGCGGAAAAAGAGCCTGTAGTACAGTGGACTAAAGCACTCTTATTAACAACTGCTGCTTACAATTACTGCAAGTTCAAATCTCACCAGGCTCAAGGTTGACTCAGCCTTCCATCCTTTCAAAGGTAGGTGAAATGAAGACCCAGATTGTGGGGACAATAAGCTGACTTTGTATAAATATACAACAGTATGAAGGCTATTGCTTAACGCATGGTAAGCCGCCCTGAGTCTCCGGAGAAGGGCGGCATATAAATTAAAAAGCAAGCAAAAAAGCAAAAAAAGCAAAATAGGCTGCCTATCTCTAATTCCTATCCCTCCAGGCCTTCTCTCATATAGGAGTCCTGCCTCAGCCAATTAGCACAATGTTGCAAGATTCTTGCCACAAAAAGCAGGGCCCATGGGATGCAGAATTTATATATATATATATCCATCCTTGCTCCGACATCTTTTAACTTTGTCATGTGACGGAAGGTTGTCCTTTCATAATTCATCTCCATTCATTGTTGCAGATAATAAGAACTGAAGTTCTTATGACCGTCAGCCCATGATGGAGTAAATCTTTTGAATTAAATATCACCAGGTGTATGTCAAGGAAACCCTAAGACGTTAGCAAGGATATGGTGACATAAATTCAACCAACCAACCAGAGTAGAGCTGGAAGGGATGTTGGAGGCCTTCTAGTCTAACCCCCTGCTCAAACAGGAGAGCCCTATACCAGGGGTGAAATCCTACCAGTTCAGACCGGTTCAGGCAAACTGCTAGGGATTATTGGCATCAGTTTGCCAAACCGGTAGTAATCACCCCACGTTGGCCCCATCCACTCCTAGCTGGTTGCCACTCACCTCTTCCGGCCGCTTGATATTCCACAGAATTCAATGTTAAATACAGCAGAGAGAATGCCAATTTTTCTCCCTCCATTCAGAACGGAGCTGCTACAGCCTGTCCCTTTAAGGTAGTCCCCAGGAAGGAAGGGGGGGGGGGGAGCAGCTGGAAGAGAAACATTTTCATGAAAGGCAGGAAAATGGGGAAGGGGATTTTCCTGCCTGTCGTCCATTCCTCAATCTCAGCACTGACTGAGGGAAGGATGGTAGGCAGGAATATTCCCCTCCCCATTTTCCTGCCATTCGCGACAAGGAGTGGCTGGGAGGGGAGGGGCCGGTGAGGAGCCCCTCGATGTGAGTGATGTCGAGTTGGCCACGCCCACCCAGTCACATGACCTCCCCCCAACAGGCCACACCCACAGAATGGCTAAGGGAATTTTTTTAATTTCACCACTGCCCTATACCATTTCAGATAAATGGCTAACGAGTTCCTAACTTTGTTCTCCTGCAAAGTTTATTCTATTTTTATTTGTGAGATAATAATGGTAAGCAACGGCAGCTATGCAGCGTCAGGGTATGCAGATAAAACACAAAATGTCCTGATGTGACCATTAACTTAATAAAGCTTTTTATTGATTTAATTTCTACACCACCCAGCTCACCTAAGTGACTCTGGGCAGTTTAGGGGTAAACACATTTTTTAAAAAGGTATAAAAGCATACAATATATTAAATTTAAATGAACACATGAACGTCAATTTTAACTATTCTTGTCTCTATTTTAAATATTATATTTAGTTTTTAATCAGGGGTGAAATCCAGCAGGTTCTGACAGATTCTGGAGAACTGGCAGCGGAAATTTTGTGTAGTTCGGAGAACCGGCAAATACCACCTCTGGCTGGTTCCAGAGTGCGGTGGGAATGGGGATTTTGCAGTATCCTTCCCCTGCCATGCCCACCAAGCCATGCCCACCAAGCCAAGCCCACAGAACCGGTAGTAAAAAAAAATCACCACTAGTTTTTATGCTCCTAACATTTACAGAATTACAGAATAACAGAGTTGGAAGGTACCTTGGAGGTCTTCTAGTCCAACCCCCTGCAGGAAACCCTATACCACTTCAGACAAATGGTTATGCAATCTCTTTTTAAAAACTTCCAGTGTTGGAATTTTATTTGTACAACACCCAGAGGTTTCCCTCTGTGAGGGAAATAGGCAGGATGGATGGACGGATAGATACATACATACATACATACATACATACATACATACATACATACACACACACTCACTCACTCACTCACTCACTCACTCATACACACACACATATAATAAAGCAATAAAACAGAGTAAAGTTAAAATCAAGCTATTAAAAAGGTGGAGGGAGCATCCACACATCACCAGATACCCCCAGGTCATGTACAAGAGTTGCATTTTTGAGTTTCCATTGGAAGAAAATTTTTTAAAAACCCAAGTTTTTCTCATTCATGACAGGCTAAATTTGGTTGATTGAGAAGCTACGTCTGCATTTTTATTTTTTTATTTTTTTTGATAAAGCAAAAAATGTGTGTAGCAACACAGTATTTAAGCGTGAGAGAGAAGTGTGTGCCCTACTCGGAATGCAAACATTAAAACGGTACATTCCAACTGTTGGCCTGTGTGTGTTTATCCTCTTGGTTCTCTCCTTTTCCCCCTCATGAACTGTGATTTTGCCCTAGCTAATTAAGCTGGAATGTCAAAGTCAGAGATCTCCAGAGCAAGGACCCAGCTGGTTTGGATGGGTCATCAGACTCCCAACAAAACACAAAGGGCATCCTAGAATGAACAACATTAATTGAGACAAAGCTAAAACAAATAAAATCCATTATTCAGGAGACAGAAGAATGGCCTAGAGATCTTTAAACAAAATATCAGCAAGGGAGAAAAAAAAAACAATTTGCATATGTCAAGAGGCTTCCACCAAGCCTTTCTTTTCACTTAGGTTTTCTCCTCACAAAAACAGAACCTACATCAAGGGTTGGGCTGCTGGGGGTTCGCAGAGGTTCGTTAGAACCTCTAGCTAAAATTCTGTGCAGTTCGGAGAACCCCCAAATCCCACTCCTGGCTGGCCCCACCCCGCCCACCCTGCCCCTCTCATGAGTCCCAACACAGCCTGTTTTGAATGCAGGTAAGTGCAGGGTGCACATGGAGGCTCGGGGAGGGAGAAAAATGGGCCTACCAGACATTCAGCATTTTTCCGGCCTCCAGAGGGCCTCCGGAGCCTGAGGAGGCCGTTTTCACTCTCCCGGAACTCGAGAAAAACCTCCAGAGCCTGGGGAGGGCAAAAATGCCCCCCCACCGTGGTGCAGGGGGCCAACTAGACCACACCCACCATGACCACACCCAGCCAGCAACCAGGCAGAGAACCCCTTGCTAAAATTTTTGAAGCCCACCCCGACCGACATTCTTTGCTGGGCCTAATAGGAATCGAAGTCCAACACTTCTGGAGGTCCACTCAATGTTGGGCAAATATTTTAAATTTAAATGTCACCAGGATGTTTGTCCCAAAGGTGCCTTTTCAAGAGGCAATTTGACTTTTCCTTGAAGACGTTTGGCTTCTCCTCCAAGAAGCTCCTCCATGAAACATCTTCAAGGAAAAACAAAATCCAGTTGCCTCTTGAAGAAGCACCTTTGGGACAACCATAACTTGGATAACTAAGAATCTCCACAGAGACCAGGATGTTTCAAACGTCAACATTTGTTCCATGGAACAATCCATACACAATTAGTCCTTGCCTTATGACCAGTTGCAATACAATGAAGCTACGATGCACCATGAAAAACATATGACCTAGATCTGAAGTTCTGATGTCACATAGTTCTATTTTGGATGCTCAGAAACCAGCCCACATTGACATACATTTTTTTTTCCAGATCTCCTTTGTAGCAATAGCACTTAGACTTATATACCGCTTCATAGTGCTTTTACAGCCCTCTCTAAGCAGTTTACAGAGTCAGCATATTGGCCCCCAACAATCTGGGTCCTCATTTTACCAACCTCAGAAGAATGGAAGGCTGAGTCAACCTTCAGCCTGGTGAGATTTGAACTGCTGAACTGCAGCTAGCAGTCAGCTGAAGTAGCCTGCAGTGCTTCACTCTAACCACTGTGCCACCTCGGCTCTTAACACTCTTTAAAGAATCAACTACTCTAGCAAACAAACCCAGAGAGAGAAGGGTAAGTAGGCAGGCAGGATAAACAACTTGGCAGAAGATGCAATTTCCCCAGAATAAATTTCTGTGGCCTTTACCAAATGGTTTGACCTTTTGAAAAAAGAAAAAAAGCAATTAAACATTGGTGACATGTTTAGCTTAATCCTAATAGCCCTTCCATACATTGCAAGGAACAGAGGCATCTAAACACTATATGAGTCACTCTACGAGTAGGATGAATCCAGTCCAAGCTGCTTCAGCATAAAACCAGAATTTTCACTGGAAATGGAAAACCTTCCAACTGGACAGTGGAAGAGTTCTAATCTTGAAAGAGATTTTAAATGATGCAATCAACATCTGGATGCTTAGTTATAGTTGCTGATCCTCCACCTTTTTTAAAAATATACTTTATTAAATTTCTACAAAAACCAAAAATAAGAAGGACAAAATAGAGGAGGGGAAAATGCAAAGAAATAAAGCAGAACGAAAAGAAATTTTAAAAAGGTAACTTCCAGTTTTCTTTGATACAATGACAAATGCAAAATACATTAACCTTTTGATATAATACAGAGTATTTTTATAATCATGAACATTTCTTACAGTCAAATCCTATAAATTAATATAGCATTTCTTTTGTTTTGGGACTAACAAAAGTCCCAATGTAGTGTCCACATAGAAAAAAAGCTAGACAAGCTTTGTTTCTTTAATCGAGGTAGTTAATTTTGCCATCTCAGCTAGTTCTATTAACTTCGCCATCCATTCTTCCATTGCAGTAATCTGTAAATCTTTCCATCATGGTGCACACAAAAATTTCCGTGAGGTTATCATATATAAAAACAAAAGGGGTCATATTTTTTTCTCCAACTGCTTATCTTTTAAACTTAAAGAAAAACTTGTACATTTGTTTTAAAAATCTTCTGAATTAGAGCCCATTTAATGATTTAGCATGTGGCATATCATTCATGGACTAGCAATATATTTTAACATTACACTTCGATTAATAAACACCATCAAATATATATGTTAAAAAGATCTATGTTCAAATATCAATCTCTAGGCCAAGGGTGTCAAACTCAAGACCAAGGGGCCAGATCCAGCCCACAAGGGGCTTAGATCTGGCCCGTGGGGCCGGCCGGGAAACAGCGAAGGACTGGCCTGCGATGCCTCTGCCAGCAAAAATGGAGCCACAGATGGCCCTCCCAACCTCTGTTTTCACTGGCAGAGGGTTGCAGGAGGCCGTCACAGGTGAAAACAAAGCTTGGGAGCCCGTTTTCGCTGGCAGAATGCTCGGGCCGCCACAGCGCCCCTGACATGAGTGACATTCAGCTGACCACACCCACCCTGGCCATGCTCACCCTGGCCTCCCAAGGTCAAACATAACCCCAATGCTGCCCTCAATGAAATCGACTTTGACACCCCTTGTCTAGGCCATCTAACCAGTGGTGAAATCCAATTTTTTTTACTACCGGTTCTGTAGGTGTGGCTTTGTGGGTGTGGCTTGGTGGGTGTGGCAGTGGAAGGATACTGCAAAATCTCCATTCCCACCCCACTGGGGCCAGCTAGAGATGGCGTTTGCCGGTTCTCTGAACTACTCAAAATTTCCGCTACCGGTTCTCCAGAACCTGTCAGAACCTGCTGGATTTCACCCCTGCATCTAACTATTGAAGCGAAGCATCATTTATATCAGATAAGGGACTACTATATCCTCTCTATTTACAGCCGGTCATGAAGTGAACTACAGTTTGACATGGGATTCCCACAGTTACACTGAGGGGAGGATACTATGCCCCATTTATAGAGAGAGTCCCCGGAAGACACTGTTTGGAGGTGCAAATCCTATTCAGGATTGTCCATTGCTGATGTGGCAGCTGAAAGCCTGGCATCTTTTGTCTGTATGTGTGTGGGGTTATTTATATGTCTTCCTATGTCTGGGCGTTCAGCAACCCATTTGGTTTTCCATTGAGTAAAGTTGTTGGGCAGTTGTTGGGCAAGGGCCAGTGAGGGCTTCTTGGATTTGAGTCTTGTGGTTGATGAATGAGGAAGGTCATCATGCATCAGTAGGAATGAGTTGCTCATAATTTTTCTATATTCTCTCACTTCTTGCCTTCATAAAGCTGGCGGTGCTATATGGCTCAGAAGAGGAAGCCAGCAAGTCAGAGTAGTTTTAATATATCTGCTTATAATTCTCATGGTGTCATTGAGTCTAGCATCTAACTTACTAGTATGGCAGCTTTTAATTCATATGGGGGAACAGTGTTTTGCTGCAGAGTAGACCAATCCTAGGACTGATGATTTATTTATTATTATTAAATTTATAAGCTGCCCCTCTCCGGAGACTTAGGGCGGGTTGCAGCTGAAGCTCCCCATTTGGTTCCACATAATTTCCAGAATATGCTGTTCCTAGTATTGATTTGAAAGCACATATTTATTTATTCCCCATAACTCTTAGCCTTGTTACATGTCCACCAAAGGTTTAATATGTTCCTTCAAGAGTGATTACATTTCCAACATATGTTTGACACACCATTACACTACTTTGACAATTTATCTGATCTTAAATACCAACCATATATCATCTTAAAGAAATTCTCTTTCAAATTATAGCTCAAAGTGAATTTCAATCCCTCAGTCCACATGTTCCTTCCACTGGTCTAGCATTATATCATATACAATTTTTTGCCCACTTATTCAAACAGTTTTTAACATATTCATCTTGCATAGTCATTTTTAATGGAAGTCTATAAATCTTTGCAATGACATGCTTTTTCATTAGTATACAAATCCAGCTCAAGTTCACTTTTCTCATTTGTAACACCAAAATTCTTCTTATCCAGTTTAAATCTTTCAAATAACTGAACATAAGCAAACCTCTAACAAGTACCGTACAAGCCTTCTTTTCCAGTTCTTCACTTATTTTCAACTTAAAGTCTCCTTCAGAAAAAGTAAAGAAATCTGCATAAGTCAGTCAAGTTTGTGGGGCTATCATTTCCCTTCTGTGAACAGCTTCTTGGGGTAGTAACCATAAAGGGATCTTGGAAGTCAGTTTATAGCTATTCTAAACCTGTAATAAGGCATGCCAAACAACATCATTTTGAAAACCTCTGTTAACCTTAAATTGCCACCCACATCTCAAATCATATCCCTCCAACTCCAAAAGCCTCCAATTTTTCGAAGTTTTTTATGCATACAGCAAACAGCAAAATGCAGTTTTATATCAGGTGATTCCAGTGGTGGAATTCAATTTTTTTTACTACCGTTTCTGTGGGCATGGCTTGGTGGGCGTGGTGTGACTCAGTGGGAGTGGCTTGGTGGGCGTGGCAGGGGAAGGATACTGCAAAATCTCCATTCTCACCCCACTCCAGGGCAAGGATACTGCAAAATCCCCATTCCCTCCCCACTCCTGGGGGAAGGATATTGCAAAATCTGACTGGGGCCAGTCAGAGGTGGTATTTGCCAGTTCTCCAAATTTCTGCTACCAGTTCTCTAGAACCTGTCAGAACCTGCTGAATAGAACCCCTGGGTGATTCTAACCTACCTGTCAGGTGCAAAGAATCAGGACCACACATTAAGTTCAAGTTAAGATATCTATGGAGAATCTCATTCATCCACATCATGGTTGTCCCAAAGGTGCTTTGCCAAAAGGCAACTGGACTTTGTTTTTCCTTGAAGACGTTTCACTTCTCATCCAGGAAGCTTCTACAGTACTGATTGGATGGTGGAGAATGGAAGAATTTATATTGCTTGCAGTCATCTGATCATTAGTACTCTTTCTGAGAGTCATTAAGGCCACTTGGAGGTTTATCTGTGCCCTCGGGATCATTTGAATAGTGCAAATGGGTATGGAACCTTCTTGATGTAGAACCTTCTATGTTTACAACACAATCCTTTCAACAATTCCAAGAAGGTTCCACATCCATTTTTACCATTCAAGTTTTCCACGTGGCCTCAACAACTCACCAAGAGTACTAATGACCAGATGTCTGCAAGGAATATAAATTCTTCCATCCTCCACCATTCAGTCAGAACTGAAGGAGCTTCTTGGATGAGAAGCAAAATGCCTTCAAGAAAAAAGAAGTTGTCTTTTGAAAAAGCACCTCTGGGACTTCCACTTAAGAGGATTTATCGCTCATGGCTATGCACAACCATCTTGTCAACTAACGGTCAGCACTAAATTGGCGCTAGCTAAGAGTCAACAGAATTCAAGAGGGGTTGTTAGGCTTAGATCATTTGTGGGAATGTAAATGACTAGGCTGATTACTCGCTTGACTCCACCCCTAGTATCTGCCTTCTCTTCTTGTACACCATCTCTTCCTTTGGCATCTTGCAATAACTTTTATTTAATTCTTAGGGTTTTTTCCCCCTTTCCATAGAAACTTGGAAAAATCTTTTTTTGCCATTGTTTAAATATGTGTCAGACATCAATATCAGTATAGTCTTGAATAATTTATCCCACTTAGATAAGGTTTTTTGATATAATTTTTGATAATGTTCCATGTCTTAACATAGTAGTTTTGAAACAACATACAATTCATATTAATCAGTGTAACCTTCAGGTATTTAACCTTCTTGTTCATATTCTTAAACCAACTTTGCTTTTTGTTTATGTATTTTAAAACCAGCTAAGGCACCAAAGTCCTTTAACTATTAACAAACCCTAACCCTAACCCTAACAAAGTCCTTTAACTATTGCTGAGCACATTGTAAGCCGCCCTGAGTCTTCGGAGAAGGGCGGCATATAAATCAAATTTAAAAAAAAAAAAAAACTTCTTCATTAAGTATTCAGTGCTATTATTAGGTTCTTGTAGGATCAAAACTGGGTCATCAGCAAAGGCCTTCAATTTATAAGTCTCTTTTTTTAAAAAAATTACACACATTATTTTTTCATCAACTTCTCTTTTTTGTTATAGATTGATGCACCAATCAACCAGTTCAGCTTCAGAGGTGAAGATCAGAAATCAACTACAGATAGTCCTTGACAACTATTTGTCTAACAATAGTCCAAAAATTACAATGGCCTTGGAAACAATGACTTATCACCCGTCCTTGAAGTTACAACCATTTTATCACACTGTCACTGACTGTAATTTGGGTGCTTAAGCAACTAGCTTTTATGACTGTTTTTGCATATTGTGTTCATGTGATAGTGATTTGCAACCTTTCCAACCGGCTTCTGAGAAGCAGAGTCAATTGGGGAAGGCGGATTCACTTAAGGATGATTCAAGGGAATTTGCTTAATGGCCATGGTAAAATGGTTATAAAATTGGGTCCAGTCATGTGATGACTTGCTTTATGACTGCACCGATTTACAAAGGAAATCCCAATCCCAATCGTAAATCGAGAACTTCCTATAACCTATCAATAGCTTAACACATGAAATTCATCGTGTAATGGAAAGGACTTTGCTCTTGTGCTAATGTAGGCTTTGAAACAGGGGTTTCCCTTATCAGTAGCCATTTCTTTGTGGAAAGAATGGCTCCACCATTCTTTGTGGAAAGAATGGCTCCACCATTTCATTCATTCATTCATTCATTCATTCATTCATTCATTCAATTTCTACAGTAGTGGCCAAAATTGTGGAAACCTTTTGGGAAAAGTGTATTTTCTAAAACTAGCTAGTAATATCATTTTTTTTGGGGGGGGGGAGTAGTACCATAAAATTATAAATCAATGGAAAGATAATTTAATCAAGAATGTAATGCAATAACTTTTATGAAGGATTTGCTATTAGAATAGCAGTTACAATATAAAGAAGAAAAGTGAAACCCGTAGAAAAAACGAGATCTATAAAAATCATCATCACAGAAAAAAATGAGATCTACAAAAATTATCACATCACTTAATACTTCGTTGGGTAACCTTTAGCATGAATTACAGCCTTACAACGTCTTCCCATGGAGTGAACCAAGTCTTTTAGTTCTGCAGCTGTTATCATGTGAAACCAAGATTGAATGATGGCTTCTATTAACTGGGTTTTATTGCTGGGTCACTTCTGACTAACAATTTTCTTTAGTCAGCTCCATAGATGTTCAATTGAGTTAATGTCTGGGCTATTCCCAGGCCATTCCAGCAGTGGAATATGATTATGTTGAAACTCCAAACAAAAATTCTTGTTATTAGCCATCAAACCTCAAAAATACACTTTTTCCAAAAGGTTTCCACAATTTTGGCCACTACTGTATAGCTTGCCCGAGTCAACCAAATGACTCTAGTTATCTTAAGATTCTAACATTCTAAAGCAATTAAAACAATTTTAAAAACATTAAAACAATAATAGCTCCTCTCCTCATCACACCTTCTTTTTAAAAGTTCATCTCATTGTACAATGAGACCAGGTATAGAATTGCCAGGTCAGGATAGACAGAATCTTGCCTGACTAAAGCTATAACCGCCTAATCTACTAGATACATCCTGAGGGTGTATCCTAGGGTGTGGCTACCCTGATACTCTTCCATATATCACCTTCAGTTCAAGAATGTGCAGTTTCTTAATCTGGGCCTCCTTCTGGAAAAAAAATGTGTTGTCACTGATTCTCCAGGTCCGACTTCCATCACAAGAACTGGCCTTAACAACTTCAACAACTTATCCAGAAGGTGCATCTCAGATGCATATACAAATATGGATGATCCTACCATCTAGTGGTTGATAGGCCAATAATTGTTGAGAAGAATTGTTGTGGAAATCCCATCATTGATTAACCAATGTTTGTTGTGGCCATAATTGAAAATGGAATTGAAATGACATTGCTTGGGCACTTCTGTCTGTGAAAGAATGGGGAATTCCTTTCCCAGCGCCAGCTGGTAGCGGGAAAGCACTCTCTCTCTATTTCCATCTCTTCTTCCATTATAATATAACCTGGCAATATCTTCAATATCTTCATAAACGACTTAGATGAGGGAATAGAAGGGGAACTCACCAAATTTGCAGATGATACTAAGCTGGCAGTAATAGCTAACACCCTAGAAGATAGGCTCAAGATCCAGATGGATCTTGACAGATTTGAACATTGGGCCCTATCTAACAAAATGAAATTCAATGTAGAGAAAAGTAAAATCCTACACTTTGGTAAGAAAAACCAAAAACACAAATATAAACTGGGGGAAACCAGGCTTAATAGCAATGATTGTGAGAGGGATTTTGGAGTCTTAGTGGACAACCAGCTAAATATGAGCCAGTAGTGTCCAGTGGCAGCCAAAAAAGCCAATGCAATTGGTTGTATTGGATAATTTAGGAATAGAATGGAATAGAATAGAATTAGAAATAATAGAAATAACAGAAATAATAGAAATAGAAATAACAGAAATAATAGGAATAGGAATAGAATTATGAATTAAGAATATAGAAATAGAAGGAATGGAATGGAATGGAATGGAATGGAATGGAATGGAATGGAATGGAATGGAATAGAATAGAATAGAATAGAATAGAATAGAATAGAATAGAATAGAATAGAATAGAATAGAAATAGTAGAAGGAATAGGAATAGGAATAGAATTATGAATTAAGAATATAGAAATAGAAGGAATGGAATGGATCACTCAAAACTCACTTAACAAATTTCTCACTTAACAACATAAATTCTGGGCTCAATTGTGGTCGCAAGTCTAGGACCACCTGTAAATACAGGGCACTCCTAGACCACAAGAAGTCCCATCTCTCAATATCTCACAAAGCATCTTGCATTTTTATTTCTTCCAACTTGTGGAGTCGTTAGTGTGACAACCGTGTTACTAACATAACAACTGCAGTGAGCTATTCAGCAACTGCAGCAAAAAGGCTGTAAAATGGGTCAGAACTCATTGAACAGTTGTCTCGCTTAGCAACAGAAATTTGGGGCTTGACTGTGGCATAAGTCGAGGAATACCTGTAGTGTATTTCATATATATCTATCACATCCAGAGGCCAAAGCAATTGGGAAAAGATTCTGGTACTTTTTCAGCAATTTTAGAAAACTTCAACTTGGAAAGGGGTGAACATTTTGGTTGGTTGTTTTTTTTTTTTAAATCAATCAAAGAGCTGGAAAGCTCTTATGTGCCGGCCACACAATCCAATTCCAACCTCATGGCGATCCAGACGGTGGTGGGATTCAAATATTTTAACAACCAATTCTCTGCCCTAATAACCAGCTGGGTGGGCATGGCCATGCTAGGCATGGCCAGGGGGTGTGACAAGCAGCACTCAGCCTCCTACACTTCCCTGGGAGCCCCACATGCCCCAATTTGGGCCTAGTAGGCCTCCCTGCAGCCTCCTAGGAGTGAAAACGGGCCACAGGGGTGGGGGGCAACCCGCACCCCCCCATGCCCCATTTTGAGCCTAGAAAGCCTGCCTGCACTTACCTGGGAGCCAAAATGGGGCATGTGGGGACTCCTGGAAGGGGCGAGGAGAGGAGGGGCCAGCCAGCAACTTAACTACCAGTTGACCCAAACCGACTGAATCCCACTACTAGATCCAGACAATCCTGAAGGTGGGCTTTTGAGAAGTGGCTTAGACAGTAAGCCGAGGTTTTCAAACAGTTAACAAAACGGAACAGATGTTTGCACGATCCACCAGACAGCACAATGGAATAGCATCTTCACCTTTCAACGCCTCCCCTTTCCTTCTCCCCTCCATTCTGTCTCCAGCCAGACCCACGAGGAACAGCTGCTTATCCTGTTATTTCATGCACAAGAGGCAGGCATTCAGGAATTACAAGAATGATCTTCGATACTAGGACAAAATTAGAGGAGGAGGGAAAAAAAAGAAACCACCAGAAATAATTTCATTTCTTGCAGCTCATGGAACAACGAAGCAGAGGATACCCTATTCTTAAAATGTGCAAGCATTTGTCTGGGGGAAAAAAAAAGCTGCCTATTCTTGATGTCCTCCTCCCCAAGAAATTACACTGTAACATCTCTTGTCCCTTTGTCACAAGCAGGGCACTTGGCCACCTGGGCCTTCGATCACAAATATTGCCTTGACCACCACAAAGAAGGACACAGCGAGCGTTTCCATTCATTGCAGCCTCTCTAGCTTGCTGTATTCCTCCCGATTCCTGCCCCCCCTCCTTGCCTGCAGCTAGCTGTTCTCACCAGTTTAAGTCAACATTAATAATTAAACAAAGCCAAGCAAGAGATAGCATGCATTAATTGTCCTCTGCTACAATACAAAAACCCAATCTTCTCCCTCCAAGTCTCTTTAATCTTAGCCCGTCTGATATATTATGCACCGGTGATCACATTTCTGAGTTTATTGTGGAAGAGAAAAGAGAGGAGAGGAGAGGAGAGGAGAGGAGAGGAGAGGAGAGGAGAGGAGAAGGAGAAGGAGAAGGAGAAGGAGAAGAGGAGAAAGGAAAGAGGGAAAGGAAAGAAAAGAGGGAAAGGAAAGGAAAGGAAAGGAAAGGAAAGGAAAGGAAAGGAAAGGAAAGGAAAGGAAAGGAAAGGAAAGGAAAGGTGATCACATTTCTGAGTTTATTGTGGAAGAGAGGAGAGGAGAGGAGAGGAGAGGAGAGGAGAGGAGAAGAGAAGGAGAAGGAGAAGAGGAGAAAGGAAAGAGGGAAAGGAAAGAAAAGAGGGAAAGGAAAGAGGAAAAGGAAAGGAAAGGAAAGGAAAGGAAAGGAAAGGAAAGGAAAGGAAAGGAAAGGAAAGGTGATCACATTTCTGAGTTTATTGTGGAAGAGAAAAGAGAGGAGAGGAGGGAGAGAGAGGAGAGAAGAGAAGAGGAGAGGAGAGGAGAGGAGAGGAGAGGAGAGGAGAGGAGAAGGAAAAGGAGAAGGGGAGAAAGGAAAGAGGGAAAGAAAAGAAAAGAGGGAAAGGAAGGGAAAGGAAAGGAAAGGAAAGGAAAGGAAAGGAAAGGAAAGGAAAGGAAAGGAAAGGAAAGGAAGGCACAAACAACTTCTGCTAATAATAACAAAGTTAAGGCATTAATGGGTAAGACTATATCTACAGAAACAACCCACCAGCTCTACAAATCAGTTCACTTAAATATGCTCACATTAAACTGTGGCCCGTAGAATGGTGTATAATCGGCTGGATTTGCTACCCTATTGGGGGAAACTATTTTAAGCCTAATTAGCATGAAATTTGGGGAAATGCAAACACTATTTTTTTTTATTGAGACATAAAGCAAAATGCCGCGGCATTTCCTCCATCCATTTATCATAAACAAGTTAATTACTGTGTAACAAATGGGCGCCCGCCGGATTTCCAACGTTTGGTGGATGCTAGAGAGCTGAGTCAGGCAGAGACGATGAACCACAAAGTAATGGTTAATAGCTTATGGCGTTGTTATAATAAAACAATGACTCTGTGAAAGCTTTTGTTGTCAAATTAAGACTAAGCCATTTCCATTGGAATAACTCAATTATAAAGTGCTCATTATCTGTTTAACTCAATTCCAACCAGGAAGAATGCTGGGAGCAGAGAAAGAGAGAGAAAGCGACAACAGTGTGTGTGTGTGTGTGTGTGTGTGTGTGTGTGTGTGTATCATTCTCTGTGTTAATTTTGTTCCAACAGACGCAGTCAGGCTGGCTTCGAGTCCTAAGGTGTAATACATAGCTAAGCATCGAGGTGCCAATCTTATTAAGCCTACACACAAACAATTGTGACACCGAGGCCTATGCTTAAAAAGAGTGAAGTTTACAATGGGTTGCACATGGCCTCTTTTAGTAAGACCACAGTGCTAAAACTGCAGTTTGGAGGTTTTCCATAGAAGGCAAAAGCCATTTCTCAGGGGGGAAAAAAATCAAAATTACTTTGTAAGTATAACGAAACATCCCTTAGGAGAGCATTGATTAAAGCCATGGGACAACATTAGTCTCATAATCCAAAGAACTCAACCTATTAGGAAAATCTACTTCCCCCTGACACATGCAAGGCACTAATGACAATATCATCATAATAAGGACATAGTTTGCTTATATTTCCCTTTCTTCCTCAATTCCAGCAACACAATGCCCAAGATATTTCTGAAGGGCGTCCTCAGAAAATCAACTTTAAATTATATTTTAAGAAGCGGAGAGAATTGAAGCTCCTGCAAAAAAGCCAACTCTTACAAAAAGCACCGGAGTGAGGTTAGCAAAACCTTGCAAGTTTTTTTTTTAAATTCACGGATATCCATGTCATTGCTCAAAATCTCACATTGACGCTTAAGCGCCTGAAATGGGATATCTTAAGGTGCAGAAAAGCAACCTCCTCTTCCTCGTTCCTCATTTTCAGAATCAGTTTAGATTGTTTTTTTTTTTTTTACTCACTATACAGATCAAAGGGTTTCCAATTATGGTGACTTGAAGACTTGTAGACTTCAACTCCCAGAATTCCACAGCCAGCAAGGCTGGCTTGGGGAATTCTGGAAGTTGGAATCCACAACTCATGAAGATGCCAAGGTTGGACATTGGAGGTGGTATTTAGCCGGTTTGGACTGGTTCACCCGAACCGGTAGCAGAAATCGCAGGTGGGCCCACCCCCACCCCCACCCCCACCCCCGGCTCTATGCTCACAACCAAGGAACCTGTTGCTAAAATTCACCTCTGGGAACAGTTGATTGGGGGTATTCCGGGAGGCCGATACAACTGCCAATTAGCTTTTTTCTTATTTTCCTTCCCAAAAACTAAGGTGCGTCTTATACTCCGGTGTGTCTTATACTCCAAAAAATAAGGCAGGCACGTTTTTGAGGCCAGGCACATGCTCAGAAGGCATGCACTTGAGCAAAGCATATGGACGGAAGGCAAACCGGGCATGCATGCGCACAAAGCCTTGATAGTACAGTGGTTTAATGCACCCTGATATTAACACAGCTGCCTGCAATTTCTGCTGGTTCGAATCTCTCCAAGGCTCAAGGTTGACTCAGCCTTCCATCCTTTCTAAGGTAGGTGAAATGAGGACCCAGTTTGTGGGGGCAATAAGCTGACTTTGTATAAATATACAAAAGAATGAAGGCTGTTGCTTAACGCATTGTAAGCCGCCCTGAGTCTCCGGAGAAGGGCGGCATATAAATCAAATTAAAAAAAAAAATTAAAAAAAAAAAGCGAGCATGCACATGTGGGGCGAACCAGTAGAAACATAATCCGAAACTCACCGCTGTTGAGCATCCTTGATGTCAATCAAAATCCAAGAGGTTAACTTTGCTAGAGCGCTTGGCAATGTCGTTTTATAAAATTCACCTAGGCAAATGCACACTTGCCTGTCTTTTAAAGACTACCTCCTCCATCAATATGACCCTAAGGCACTGAGACTGGGATCAATCGTATGTATTATTTATTTAAAACATTTGTTTAGCCCCCTCCATCTTATAACTAACTCTGGGCAGTTCCCAATTAAAAAAATAAAAACATTTTATAAAGCCAAAATAAAATTATAAAACTAGGCACATGAAAATCACTAAAAAGAGCAAAAACCTGGTGCCAGGTCATATAGTGTTTTATCCCAGGGCTCAGGAGTAAAGTCTGATCTGCAAAGCTTTACAGAAAGCTAGGAAGGCAGAGTAATGCAGAATCTCAGGGGGCAGAGTGCCACTTAGGCCAGAGGTTGCCACAGATCAGGCTCACTTCCTAAGTCCCATCAGATGGCAATATTTAGGGGAAGAGACTAGGAGTGTCTGACCTGGTAAGGATAGGTAGATCTCTTTAAGGCAGGTGTCTGAGCAGGTTCTGACCAGTTCTGGAGAACCGGTAGCAGAAATTTTGAGTAGTTCAGAGAACCGGTAAATACCACCTCTGACTGGCCCCGCCCCCATCTATTCTCTGCCTCCCGAGTCCCAGCTGATCAGGAGGAAATGGGGATTTTGCAGTAACCTTCTCCTGCCACGCTCAAGCCACACCCACTAAGGCATGCCACGCCCACCAAGCAACACCCACAGAACCAATAGTAAAATTTTTTGAAACCCACCACTGATTAAGGGATAAGAGAGGCATTCAAGGTGGGCTGGACTTAGATCTCTTGTGGGCACACAGAGACTCGTGACTTATGACATATTTGACCCCTCCCCCGTACTCAGCTGGGACATTTCATGCAATAATATGGCAAAGAGAAAATATATTAAAAAATGACTTCCCACTTCATCACGAGTATAAACAGTTTTAGTAACTCACCACTTTCTCGTGAGATAGAACAAACGATCTCTTCTTTCCATGTCTCATCTATTATCTATAAAGAAATCCTTAAAGACTCCTCATTCACTCTCAGTCAGCAAAAGTCCATTAAGGGTTACCAGAGATGACAACATATTTTAACTTCGATCAAATAAGCCAACTTTATATTCCCTCCTTTTACATTTAACGTTTTAAATTTAATCCTTTCAAATAGCATTCTGGAACTTGATTTCTTTTTATTTTTTTCTTTGTCCCTTCCCACAAAATTCTTCATGAATCTTTTTGTAACTGAAAGCTGGATACGAGACATCCTGCATGCCAATGCCAGATGCTCTGTCATGAAACAGTAATCCTTTTCACACATCAGTGCAACGTGTTTGCAGAAATATTGGGCACTAAAGCTTCCAGTTTAATGCACCACTAGAGGAGGAGGAGAAAAAAAAACTATTTAGAGATGCCTTGAAAGCTTTGCTATTAAAGCATCATAAAACAAAATAAAACTGCAGGTGAGCGACTAATAAAAGTGACCCCATATAGCCTTCAAGTCTACTGTTTATGACAAAGACAAGAGATTTTTATACTCCAGAAACTGAACTAAAATGTAGATCTCCCCTAATTGCACTGGCAACGCAGGCAGAGGAGTTGGAGTTAAAATTCTACAACCTAAGAAAAGCAAAGTTTATTTCATCAATAGTATAGAGCAGTGCTGGCCAACCTATGTCATGCATGCAGGAAGTGGCATCTCCGGGCACACCAGCCGTCACCTGTTGCTCTTCCGGGTTCCAGCATGCCAGCTAGTCTTTGCGTGTGTGGGCGCGCTGGAAACCAGAAGAGCAGCTCCCTGACGTGCATCTATGCATGCCAGCCAGCTGGTCTTCTCGCGAGCATGTGTGCCAGAAACCGGAGGATCAGGTGACTGGCATGCATGTGTATGCTGGAAACTGGAAGCTCACACGCATGCACGCCGGGGAACTGCTCTTCTGGTTTCTGGCACTCCCACGCATGTGTACCAGGGAGCTGCTCTTTCAGTTTCCGGTGCTCCCCCGCACACATGTGCGTACTCCCGTTTCAGCACTTGGTGCTGAAAAGGTTCACCAACACTGGTATAGAGCATTGCATGCAAAATAACTAGAAACAAAGACAGCTTTCTTCCATGCCATCACTCTGCTACACACGTAATTCCCCCAGCATGACTAAGGCTATCTAATCATGTAGTAGGATTGTATTACTATCATCCTTCTTTCCTTTCCTATTACCTACTCCTATTGGCATCTTATGACTATGAGTTTGTTGGATGCGTCTTATAATTTATGCTTGTACTGTTGGAAGAAATGTCCACTGGGGTTCAGTTCCAAGTGGGGAGAAAGACACTGGAAACATGGAAACTGCTTGAAAAGATAGTTTAATGGTGGACAGGACCACATGGTTTTGAGGTCCTGGGCAAAAGGCCCATGGGGGGGGGGGGAGAGAGAGAGAGAGAACGAGAGAGAGAGAGAGAGAGAGAGAGAGAGAGAGAGAGAGGAGAGAGAGAGAGAGAGAGAGAGAGAGAGGGAGAGTTATACCCTCTGTTGGGCTTTGAATTTGAGCTTCTATTCTGATTGGTTGTCAGACTCCCATGGGACCATGCAGGAGTAACGTTGTAGGTTGTCTTTTGAGTCCCAGGCTTGGTTGAACCTTGCTGTGTGATGCAATCTCCCCAGGTGCCATGTGGTGAGTTCTGTTGCTAGACGGGTAGAGGGATAATCCTACCTTTGTTGTATCTTGGATGAGGTTATTTGCTTATGAATAGACCTAGCTATCTCTTTATCTCTTAAGTGCGGACATCTGCGGTGGGCTATTGAGGATGGTGGGGGCTATTAAGAGTGAGTCTGCTTCCTGCCTAAAAAAACATGTTTCTCCATTTCTCATCCAGGGAAATATAATATTCTGCCTTTTATATATTTCCTAGAATATTTCATTTCTCTAGGAGAGGGGTAGGTGCTAACTTCCTACAGTACGTTATGATTTATGATTTATTATGCTGTTGCTTGTATGTTTACTGAGAGCTTATGCACAGGAGACAAATTCCTAGTGTCGCCAATCAAACTTGGCCAATAAAGAATTTATTCTGTATTGTATCTTTGGTTTAGGAAACCAAAGGCAGTTTCTAACTTAGCCTTCCTGCTTTCAACTGTAATTAAAATGAAGTTCAGTTTGCCTGGAGCTGCTGGACACCAACAAACCACAATTAATTGACGTAAAAACATCCCGTCTCCTCCTGGTTGCAGTGATTGAAACGAAGGGAGAGCAAGCAGTTTGGAGGCCTCTGCGTTCAACTGTAAATCACAATGTGCAAAAGTTTGTACAGATGGGAAGAAAAGTGGCAACAGTTTCCTATCTCAGACATACCAAATGTTGGGAAATAAAAATAAATGAAATCTTGGAGAATTGTCAATTCCTCATTACAGTACATTCAAGCACAAACTAAACAGGAAAATGAGGCACCCGAGTAGAAATAGCAGATTTCTCCCAGACAGCATACAAATTAATTAGAGCAGCATGTCTTTTTGCGTACAAACTTCAAAAGGTGCAAAATAGATTTCCTAGCTATTGGCAAACATAAACAGTTGCAATGATTTTAAAATGACTTGAGCTTCCATTGATAAAACATCAGTTGTCACCTCCCACGGGCTTCTGCAAGAAGAATCACACAAATAAACAAAGATTGTCCAGTCTTAGCACCTTGGGCCACACAAAGGGGAGTAATCCCAAGGTGTGTGATTCATTTCAACAGATCTTGTCAAAACATTCAGCTTATTTTGAGTACAACTCCATGCTCTCTCTCTCTACTGTGAACTACAATCTGGGGTGGGCTTCTGGAGGTTCGCAGGGGTTCGGGAGAACCTCTAGCTAAGATTCTGTGCAGTTCGGAGAACCCCCAAATCCCACTCCTGACTAGCCCTGGCTACCCCACCCCTCCCAGGAGTCCCCACATGGCCTGTTTTTGATGCAGGTAAGTGCAGGGTGAGCACGGAGGCTCGAGGAGGGCGAAAAATGGGCCTACTGGAAGTTTGTGAAGGCCTCCAGAGGGCTTCCGGAGCCTGGGGAGGCTGTTTTTGCCCTCCCGGAGACTTGAGGAAAGCCTCTGGAGCCTGGGGAGGGCAAAAACGCTCCCCCTACCCCGCCGTGGTGCAGGAGGCTAACTAGGCCACACCCACTCTGGCCACGCTCACCCAGCAACTGAGCAGAGGACCCCTTGCTAAAATTTTTGAAGCCCACCCCTGACTACAATTGCTATAAACCCAATCAGCATATTCAATAGTTGAGTATTTATGGAACATATAGTCCAAATACATACGGTAGAAGCTGAAAGACCAAGTTAGGGACATATTATCATGGAGAAAATGCAATTATGGGGTCATGTAAGAGTTGACACTGGCACTAATTATAATGTTGACTGGAATCTACTTCTTGATTTATTCATCAGATTTTTTTCCCGCCTTTATTTTTGGCGAACATACATAGAACACATTTTCCTCACAACAACCTCGTTTTGGTGTGAAACAGAAGGAAATGAAATTATGCTGCATGGGTTTGACGATTAGAAATAATAGCAGATAATAGAAAAATTAAACTTATGACGTAAACTAGGAATAGTTTAGTGTAAAGTTATAATTATATCTGCTGTAAAAGAAAGTTAGAAGTCCTTATTTTCTTTCTGAGCTTTTTTCATTCCTTATTTCTGTTCTCTCATCTGCCTCCAACTTAGTTATTAGTTCTTGTTAGTTTTTATGCCTTTATTTTAAAATCTAAATAATTATTTTCTGAAAAAATATTGTCACTGACTTGCTGGCACGTAATCAAGATAGAAGGTACTATGCTACATATATATATGCCTTATAAGGTATGTGTGATTCTGGGAAAAAATTGATTTTAGTTGGAAATATGTATGCAAATGAGCAATAGACACATATAGAGACCTTTACCCACTTTAGTTTTTTTTAAAAAAAAAGTTTTCTGTGAAAACCATCTGTTGTTGGGAGAGAAGCCAGTGAGACAGCCATGACATTTTCAATGGAACTTAAGCATTCATAAAACATTCCTTCACAGCCTAAGTTGTTGCTGTGACTTTCCAACAAATGTGGCCAAACTCCTAGCCTCCCTCACCATCAACCAAGATAACTGCAAGGATGGAAAGTTATAGTTCAGTGACATTTGAATTACACCTGTTGCAAGCCATCCATCCACTCCTCCATCCAATACAGGTGGTCCTTGACTTGCCACCACAATTGCCACCATAATTTCCCATAGGTTGGTGTGGTCGTAAAGCAAGTCATCGTGCGATCGGATCCCAGTTTATGATCACGTTTGTTGCAGTCATTAAGTGACGCACAAGGTTAACCAAATCACCACAATCATTAAGTGAATCCAGCTTCCTTAATTGATTGTGTTTTTTGGAAGCCAGCTTGGAAGGTTGCAAATCACAATCCCGAATTGTTATCATGTCACTGTGTGGATGGTTCAATGGTCATAACTTCTAGGACATTTTGTAAGTCACTTTTTCTGAGGCCATCGTAACTTCAAAACGATCGCTAAACCAATAGTTATAAGTCAAGGACTACCTGTAACATGTTCTGACTGGTTTGTGCCCAGTTTTTCTGGAATGAAAAATAATGGTCATTGCTCAGAGGTGGCTCAACCTTTGGGTAAACAAGATGCAAATAATATTTTGCAGAAAGGAGGTTGAAGAACACATCACATATATATGGGGGAGGGAAAGCTTTAAAAAAGACCTTTGACAATGTTGCTAGAGGGTTTATACCAGAGGTCTGTGATGTCTCCTTTGGACAACCCCTCTGACTCTTCCTCAGAGGCTGCCTTGAGGGAGAATGAGCTCATTCCTGGTGCATCAGGAATGGGGTTAATTAATGACTCTGAACTGCAAGCCGAAAGAGATTTACTGCTTCGGGTGGGGACAGTTTGCAGGTCAGTAAAGGAGAGGAGGAGGAGCTGCCTTCTGTGTTGGATCCAAGAGCACACAGGGCAGAGAAAAGACAAGAGCAACGGAGATCTGCCAGATTACTCAGGAGAAGGCCCTGCCTGTCTTGATGGGCTGCACCAGAAAGCTATTTATCAGGCAGATAAAGGCAAAGGGAAGCGTTGCTGGAAACATGGTGTTTGGTTAATGGCTGTGTGTTTGTTCATGCTTCCTGCTTGACTTTCTGCCTTGGTGACTCTGAACTTCTCTTGCCAAGTGAGCTCTCGTAGATGTATTTTCGATTTTGCCTGGTGGTTTTAAGTTTGTTTGGTGGACTTACTTGTTGGAGCAACTCTCTATTGTTTTATGGACTATTAGCAATTGTCTTGTGGACTAATCTTGGCCTGCTTGTGGTTGGCTTTATTTAGGACAATACTGAGGCTGGGTGAAGGGAACTGCTGGGAGACATGAATAAACTCTCTAAAACACACTTACGTGTGTGAGAGAGAGTGGGGCAGCACAGGGTCTCAGAAATGGACAACTTTACGACTTGTGGTCTTCAACTCCCAGTATTCCTCAGCCAGCATGGGTGGAATCCCAGCATGGAATTCTGGGAGTTGAAGTGCACAGATCTTAAAAGTTGCCAAGGTTGGACACCACTGGTTTACACTAATGTTTTCAACCATTCCCCTTAAAACAAAAGGGCAACAAACACACATAACCAAAAATGGCAACAAGCCTTTAGCTTTGCAGCACACATAATCCAAAGACTCTCCAAAAGGCTCCGTTTAAAAGAGCATTTGGGGTGCATTTATTGTAGGCCCTTCTTCCCAGTATCATTTAAAAGGTCACCAATTTCCTCACCTGCTGTTTAGCATGTGGGTTTAAAAAGTGCCATGAGGTGACCTCCATGGCAAATGAAGTCCTGCCTGAGAAGTCCATTGAGCCCATCAACTGGAGCCTCACCATCAATTTCTAATTTCTAAAGAGCATTTTGACCTGGAACAGAAAAATGCACAGCAGTGGAAAATGCATTTAGTGGAGTTACTTAGCCATCCCACTATTTAACAGTTGCAGCCAGCTGACATTACAGTTTTCAAATGCTCTTTATATCTTCACCTGCCACTGCCACTGAATTCGGTACACCAGGCCCTCTGCTCCACCTTGTCTCTCCAGCCAATGCGAGATAACACCATACATCAAGCCTCCCATTGTCATAAATCCCCTTCCAGGAGGCCAGACTAATTACATTAATGTCTCAAAAGATGATGCGGTAAGACAGGAAAAACACTGTCAATCAGGGATGGGAAAACAAAGAAGTTGAGACCCAAACCAAAAGGAAATCCAAAATACAGTGACTTACGATCACAATTGAGCCCAAAAAATATCTTGCTAAGCGAGATGGTTGTTAAGTGAATTTTGCCCCATTTTATGACCTTTCTTGCCATGGTGGTTAAGTGAATCACTGCATTTGTTAAGTTAGTAACACGACTGTTAAGAGAATCTGGTTTCCTCATGGACTTTGCTTGTCCGAAGGTCGCAAAAGGGGTCACATTGACCCTGGGATGCTGCAACCGTCATAAATATGAGTCAGTTGCCAAGCATCTGAATTTTGATCACGTGACCATGTGATTCTGCAATGGTTGTGTGAAACATGGTAAGTCATTTTTTTTCAGTGCTGTTGTAACGTCGAACAGTCACTAAATGAACTGTTAAAAGTCGAGGACTACCTTTACTGATAAAACACAGGCTTATAGTATTTTCAGTGGAATAAAGCTATAGGTTCTATGCCGCAACAAAGAAAGTCGGGTTTCGGAAAGTAGAGTTGTGGGAAGAAACAAATCAATAGTGCAGAGTTTATGAATATTCCATGTGCAATCCCACATATGCCCACAGAAAGCAGCAGTGAGCAACTAGCAGGTCTAGAGCCAAACAGAGCCCTTGGCATATGCAGAACCAAGGGTGGGCTGCTGGGAGTTCACAGGGGTTCGGGAGAACCTCTAGCTAAGATTCTGTGCAGTTCAGAGAACCCTCAAATTCCATTCCCAGCTGGCTCAGCCCAGACCCCTCCTAGGAATCCCCACGCAGCCTATTTTGAATGCAGGTAAGTACAGGGCACACGCGGAGGCTCGAGAGCAAAAAACGGACCTACCGGAAGTGCGGGAAGGCCAGAGACAGGCCCGTTTCCTGCCTCTAGAGGGCGTCCAGAGCTTGGGGAAACCGTTTTCATCCTCCTGGAGGCTCGAGGAAAGCCTCCGGATCCCGGGGAAAGCAAAAATGCTCTCCTGCTGCCGTGGTGCAGGAGGCCGAGTAGGCCACGCCCACCATGGCCACACCCACCCAGCAACCAGGCAGAGAACCCCTTGCTAACATTTTTGAAGCCCACCCCTGAGGAGACCCATTCATACTTCTTTACCTCATGCATTTATTTAGAAAATTTATTAGATGAGCGATGTTGTCCTTTTGATGGGAAAAAGGTGAAAACAAAAAATATCCGTAAAAATGATGAAGAATAACAGACGTCCCCACTCGGGCAAATGAAATAATCTACACTGATTTAATGGTGGGAGTTCTGAGGAGGACCCCTGCTTGAGACTTTAAAGATAAGTTTGCTATCATCCCCCTTTCCCAAATAATATGGGTATTTAAGGCAGCTTCTTACAATCTTCTTTTACAAATGGGGATCTTAAGTGCAGGTGGACAGATGGGCATTCTAGAACATCAATTGGATCAGTTGGATAATCACCAAGCCCTCTTAGAGAAGGTACTGCCATTCAAAATCAATTTAGCAGCTTTGGGAAGCTGCTTATCATCCAAACTAAATAACATTTTTACTTTATCAGTTTCAAGACCAGCAAAGGCAAGCAAATAAGATAGCAAAGAACTACAGGCTGGTGGGTCCCAAAGACACATTTAGTAGAAGTCCTAAAGAGAGAAACAAAAGTGTAACCTTCAGGTGGTGAAGACCAGCCCGACTACTTCAGGAGATGTTGAAGCAAAAACTAAGACCACAACTCAGTTTTGCAAATTGCAGGGTGTATTTAATGACAGATCTTCCTGTCGATCTGTGGATGATCTGAAGATGATCAAGAGTTTGAACCAGCGGTGAAATATTCTCAGTTCAGACCAGATCACCCAATCCGGTAGTGATGGAGGTGGGTGGTTCGGAGAACCGGTAGCAAAAATCTCTGGGCTGCCCCGATGCCCAGGTGAGCCGCACAATCATCAGAGGCTTTTTTTTTTAATTTTTAAAGCATTTTTTCTACAACCTCTTCAGCTGAAAAAATGTTTTTAAAAGTAAAAAAAAAAGCCTCTGATGATCGCGCGGCTCAGCTGGGATCGTCAAATGCTTTTAAAAGCCTCTGATGGTCCCAGCTGAGTTGCCTGATCGACAGAGGCTTTTTTTCTTTTAAATGCCTCTGACGATCCAAGCTGAGTTGCCTGATCGGCAGAGGCTTTTAAAAGAAAAAAAGCCTCTGATGATCAGGCAACTCAGCTGGGATCGTCAGAACCTTTTGAAAGCATTTTTTTACAATCTCTTCACCGAAGAGGTTGTAGAAAAAATGCTTTTAGAAGTTTTTTAAAAATGGCCACGCCTACCCAATCACATTACCCCCCCCCTCCACCAAGCCACGCCCACAGAACCGATAGTAACAAATTTTAGATTTCACCACTGGTTTGAACCAGAGTTGACTTGCAGCTCACTTCAGTTCCCTATGCCCACAATTCATTACAGTACATATTTTTGGACACCAGGGGTGTCAAGCTCAGGTCTAGGGCCCAAATCTGGCCCATGGGGTGCTTAGATTTGGCCCACCGGGCTGCTCTGGAAACAGCGGACAGATCCGCAGTGCCTCTGCCAGCAAAAATCGAGCTCCGTTTTCACTGGCAGAGGGTTGTAGGAGGCAATCACAGCCGAAAACAGAGTTCAGGAGCCCGTTTTCTCTGGCAGAGCACTTGGGCTGCCACAGGCACCCCCAACATGAATGAAGTTGAGCTGGCCACGCCCACTCTGCCCCCCCACCATCTCCCTGAGGTCAAACACAACCCTCATGTGGCCCTCAATGAAATCGAGTTTGACACCCCTGATCTAGGCATCAAAATTCTGCTGGGTTTCAATTAAAGGTAACCTCCATGAACCCAAATTTTCTCTCACTTGCTCTACACCATAAACATTCTCTCCAATATTGGCATACTCCATCTTCAATCCAAAGAAACCAATCCTGAAGAAGCTCTGCTCCCTCTATAATTGAAGTCGACACACGATTTTAGATGTGTTATCCGCAAGGCAGCGATTACTCCACGGATACTACTTATAACTTTTCATCAATGTCTTCCATGGTGTTAAATATTTGTTTATGTATTCATGGCACCCTCCTGTTCCCAATCAACTTAACTTTGTCCTCCTTAACAGCCCAGTAGGATCTGATGATAGACCACATGGTGAGGAATATTGTTATATCATTTCATTCATAGAATCCTTCTCAATTGGTTGGGCAGGAAAAAAAAAGGTAGGAAGCAGGAAACACACACGCACACCCTTCACAAAATAAAAGGGGCAAGAAGACATCTACAGAAAACAATACTACAGAGCAGAATAAAATGGGGAGTATTTTTTTTCTCCAAAGTGATGGGATAAAAATATTTAGAAAAATAGCACCAACCACTACCTTTCAAGCCAAGTGCTCTATGGGCAGAAGAGTAGGCATAAATAATACAGTGATGAAACCTTAAACTGAAGAATATTTAGCAATCTAAAACTGTGCACAGAGACAGCCCAGATCGTGTGCTACCCTGTTTCCCAGAAAACAAGACCTCCCCGGATAATAAGCCCAATCGGGCTTTTGAGCGTATATGGTCAAATAAGCCCTCCCCAAAAATAAGCCCTCCCCAAAAATATTTAAGCACATGCACAGCCGGTCCCCGCCATTTCCTCGAGTTAGGGTTAGGGAGACAGAGGTGGAAATCAGGTAAGATGGCAAGAGGAGCCCATCTTGTTCCACACACCCCAAAATAATAAGACCTCTCCCAAAAATAAGGCCAAGCACTTATTTTAGGGCTCAAAAAAATATAAGACAGGATCTTATTTTCGGGGAAACACGGGTACATTCCAGTTGAAACAATATCTACCTAAAAGCCCCTTATTTATTTGTCATTGACCCAGAAGATATCAGAAACTACCCAGAAACTACCCAATAACTCAAGAGACACACAATCAGCTGACTTTTCTAGCTGACGTACATGAGAGAGCAAGTACAGCAGAAATGAGTTCAGCTCAAGAGAAACTAGTAGACATTGCCATGGTGTGCAAACTCCTACACAAGATGTAATAGAAGCAATGAAGATAAAGCCGTCAAGGAACAAAATCGTATGTAGAGAAACAGTCCCACGTTTTGCAAATTATAAAGGAAACTTTATAAGGATAGCCATTAAAAAGCTACATGTTTCACAACCTTGGCAGATGTGCTGATTTGCACTCCCTGAATATGATAGGTAGGAAAGCTTGGAAACCAGTGATTCAATATATTCAAGACCCCAAGTGTAATAAAAGCAATATTTTAGTAAGAGATGCATCAGAGTCTGAGGATCTTAGCACATACAGGGGCACTTCAGGTAGGGGGTGTGTTTCATCATCTAGGTCCAAGACTCACTTGTTTTACGCTCCAGTATGGCTTCACCTGCTACCAAATAACATATGGAGATAGACCACCGCTTCTGAATTTCAGCGACTTTAAGATGGTTGGACTTCAATTGCCAGAAATCCCCAAGATGGAAGTTGAAATCCAAGCAATGTTCACATCAGGCTTCCTAAAGTCCAGAGAGTTGGAAGTCCACCTTTATTAACACTGCTGAGGTTCAGAAAACACTGGGATACAACAAACCCATCAAATGCCTTAAGATCCTGGCTAGGTTTCTATTAACACTTGTGTAGAAACTTGCTCGGTTTACATACAATCTGGTTCCTCTTAATCCACTTCTTGTAGAATCCTCTTTCTAGCAATATGCAAATACACAGCATCATTCCACGGGTTTCCCTCAACCACAATGGTAATTAAATGCATAACCTATTCCAGACGATGTTGTGGACTTTCGGTTTGATATTTTGCACTCCCATGACCATTTGACCCTTGAGGAAACCAACTGGCACGTTGCCAGATCAAGCTTTGTAAGCCCTCCTTCTTACATAGTCTGGTCCATTGATTCCTATCTCCACCTCTGGCTTTTCCTCTAAGCCACGGGTGTCAAACTCGCCGCGTCAAGTTGATGTCATGTGACATATCATGACTTTTTTTTCCTTCGCGGAGCTGGTATGGGCGTGGCCTGCACGTGACGCACCCAGCCCTCGGGCTACCAGTTGGACACCTCTGCTCTAAGCAGACTTCCTTCCTTCCACGAGGCTTATTGTCAAATAATCTCAACTCCCTCCCAATAATTAGGTTGTAAAGGACAGATAATAAAATGGTCCAGTTCACCATTCACAGTTCCGTCCGGAGTAAAACGTATCTTCACGCCCCATGCAAAGAAGCCGCTTAATTATTTTCATAATTTAAAAAAACACAGACTTAGAGGGAGCAGAAACAAAACGATGCCAAGGATAAGCTAGCATTCTTGAGATTAAGAAGCTGATTTTAAGAGTTCACAGCATCTCTCTTTGCATTCGCGCACCCCGAGATGCAAAAAAAAAGGGGGGGGGAACAGTAGTTATAATCCTACAATTATTGGTAAAGCTAATTGGTAGCTTCTTCCTGGCTGTGTTTTCATGTTGTCAGTAGGGCAGTAATGAAAACTGAGCACCGGGTTTGAGAACAGAATGTCTGTAGACTTGTTTACCACATATCCGACAACAGCGTCTGGTTCAACAGGCATGGCAAAGAGGCAGTGATTTAAGGAGCTCTGAATGCTTCCATGTAACAATGCATTGCATGCAGACACAGGCAGAACCCCCAGCCAATAGAAATTGAAGTTTCTTCCCAACAAGAGACGAGGCAAAAAAGTCGCAACGTACAGGAATGGCTGTGAAGTGGAAAATTCTTTTGCTAGAGCCAAACAAAGCCCTACATTATTCCTGAGCTTACAAGCTTGCAAGAAATACCCTCCAAGCAATTAGCCGGCAGAACATTTCAGCTTGGGATTCTTCCTCTTTGCTTGTTAGCTCTCTTTCCCTCCCCGCCCTCCCCACCAACCGCCACTCCAGGGATAAAAATTTCCAAATTTCCAAATTTGAGCTACCAGCTCCAAGTAAGCCTTCCTACCTTTGAGGAACTGCTGCCTTTCCATCAGGTTTGGAGAAACCAAGGCTGTGTAGTCCTCTTCTGAGAATCCTGGTTTGCAAGTGGGCCTGACGGTAAGATCCCCATTGTGTGCCTGCAAGCGATGAAGAGAAGAACCCAAAAAAAATGTACCATGAATTGGGTTGCGTAAAAGAGGGGAAAAGGAGGGAAAGAGAGGGAGGGAGGGAGGCAGACAGCTTTTTGCAGCAAGCGTGCAGGTGTCTGCAAACAGCCAAGCTGGCACAACAGTAACAGGTTCATCATGTCGATAACATATTGCAAGCTAAGAAGCAAAAAAAAATAAAATAAAAACCAAGTAACCCCAACAGGAATCTAGCATATTACTTCCCAGAAGTCTGGATGCCGAAGATAAGTGAGAGGGGAAAAGAAAAGAATATTAAACGAGGATGGGGTGAGTCATGCAAGCTGTACATCGTAATACTTTCTGTCCAGCAGCAGTAAAGGAACCCTAGTGGCTAGGATCAATACCAAATCAAGCCATGGTTAAGGAAAGACTGACTCGCCCTCGCTTTAACACAGAATTGGAAAATCCATTTAATCACCCTGTTTGGCTCTATTTGCCCAACGATAAGGACCCGCTGGAGTTCAAGTTAAAGCTACAGCAAGATGCCGTTGGTTTGTATACCCAGACCACGCTTCCCTTAACAAATCAATGTGGAATTGCTGAGCAATCACCAACTGGTAGACAGAGAAAGGGGGGAAAAACTGCCAAGAAGCCAGCTGAACATCCCTGGCTGATCTGCAAAGTGAAATCCAGGAAGGTTAAGAAAGCACCCCAGAGAAATAAATTTAAAAAAAAAAACGACATAGGCAGATCTTTCTCCTCCTTCCTGGGCTAACTGTGCAAAGCAGGTTAATTTTAAGGAGCATCACATATCTGTTCCAAATTTTCAATAGGAAACCTTCAGCTTTTGGCTTCATAATCTCTCCCCTTTGGGGATAGACAGATAAAAACAGATCCATCTTCAGATGCAAGCTGGACAAAAAAAAGGGGGCAGATTTTTCTCTCCAAGCCTTGAAGAGCTGACTAGGAAAGAATCAATTCCGTTCGTGCCTGGCTTTCCAGACCTAGCAGCTCAATTTGACTCCAGCTAATATGTCAGCTTGAAACTAAAATGCTGGGTTTTGTGAGTGACTTGTAAATAATCAAATTCCCACGGTAAGGAAGACACTAAGGTTTAATGCAAGGAAGCGTTATTTTCATGCTGCTCCGGGAACTCATTTGGAGATTTAGATGAGGGCAGTGGGCTCAAAGCAGCCAGGGGTGAAATCGAGCAGATTCTGGAGAACCGGTAGCGGAAATTTTGAGTAGTTCGGAGAACTGGCAAATACCACCTCTGGCTGGCCCCAGAGTGGGGTAGAAAAGGAGATTTTGCAATATCCTTCCCCCAGGAGTGGGGAGAGAATGGGGATTTTGCAGTATCCTTCCTCTGAAGTGGGGTGGGAATGGAGATTTGGCAGTATCCTTCCCCTGCCATGCCCACCAAGCCACGCCCACCAAGCCACACCATGCCCAAGCCACGCCCACAGAACCAATAGTAAAAAAAAAAATGGATTTCACCACTGAAAGCAGCTCCAGATCATAAAACCAAGGGACCTACACCTAGTAGCAATTTTAAACCACTTCCCCAACTGCTTTTACACACCCTTTTACAAAGGGTCCTCGCTAAAGATCTAACAGGCAGGAGGAAACCGAAGCAGATTCAGCCAAGCAGGAATTTTAAATAATTATGAACAGAAGGAAAGCCACATAAAACCTAGATGGGTGTAAGAGAGTGTGAGAAAGAGAAGGAGTGATACACAAAGCTCATCTCCCAGGCTGACAAGCTTACTAAGCAAAAAAAAAAAACCCCCAAGCTTGTGTAATCGCTGCAAAAAAAAATCACACGCCTGAGGCAGAGAAGTGCCAGTTTCCATCTTTCAGGAAAGTGAATCTTCCTGGGAGCTCTCAGAGGTTGCTGGTTTTAAAGGAGTTGAGTTTGGATCAAAATCCTTCAGAGGATTCCAACCACTCAGTGATTATGGGGGACCTAGTGCCAGCGGTGGGTTTCAAAATTTTTTACTACTGGTTCTGTGGGTGTGGCTTGGTGGACATGGCATGGCTTGGTGGGCGTGGCAGGGGAAGGATACTGTAAAAACTCCATTCCCTCCCCAATTCAGAGGAAGGTTACTGCAAAATCCCCATTTCCTCCCAATCAGCTGGGACTTGGGAGGCAGAGAATAGATGGGGGCGGGGCCAGTCAGAATTTTTACTACCGGTTCTCCGAACTACTCAAAATTTCCGCTACCGGTTCTCCAGAACTGGTCAGAACCTGCTGAAACCCACCTCTGACCTAGGCTATGTGAGCGATGGGGTGCAATATAGTTTCAGAAAGGCCCCTGCTTGCCCATCAGTGTTTTCTCTCTATGCTCCCAATTTAAGCTCTCCTGGTCTCAGAATAAAAGGGCTCTAGTTTTTTTCCCTGAATGCCATCACTCTGCTAAACAACTAATTCCCACAACACTGTCAAACTAACTACTAAGACTGTATTACTACTCTTCTTTTCATCCTTACTAGTACTTATCTCTTCCCACCTATGGCTATATCCATGTTGCTTGTATCTTTACAACTTATATTGGTTTTATTGTTTCCTAGTATGATTTGATTGCTTATTAGTATCCTATGACTATCACTAAGTGTTGTATCTTATGATTCTTGACAAATATCTTTTATTTTTTCTTTATGTTCTTTATGAAGCATATGCACCAAAGACAAATTCCTTGTGTGCCCAATCAGACTTGGCCAATGAAGAATTCTATTCTATTCTATTCTATTCTATTCTATTCTATTCTATTCTATTCTATTCTATTCTATTCTACTATTCCATTCCATTCCATTCCACCCTTACCCCTACCCCTCTTCCTCTCCTTTCCTCTCCTCCTCTCTTCTACTCCTATTCTACTTCTATTCTATTCTATTCTATTCTATTCTATTCTATTCTATTCTTCCATTCCATTCCACTCCACCCTTATCCCTACCCCTACCCCTCTTCCTCTCCTCTCTCCTCCTCTCTTCTACTCCTATTCTACTCCTATTTCTATTCTATTCTATTCTATTCTATTCTATTCTATTCTATTCTATTCTATTCTATTCTATTCTATTTACCTTTTAAAAGAGGGTGGGAGGAGAGACAGAAAAATAGTTCCATCCAGATTGTGCACACTCTTGCCAAGCAATACGAAATTCTTGGGGTGCTGTCATCTAAGATAGGTTCTCCACCCACCCAAAAGCAAGGGTCAAGGCAACCCACTGCTGAAGGGTTATTCTTTCCATTTGAGAGAAGAGTGGAAAGCATCTTCTGTCCATGTAAAACAAAATCAAAACACATATTTTCAGGGAAGTCAAGGAAGCCTGGGCAGCAATAGACAAGCTCTGGAAACCTAAATTTCAGATGTACAAAATGCAGAAGACCGGAGAGCAATGAAGGCGATTCTCTTCCAACTAGCCAGCTAGCTCTGCTGCCTGAGGAATTCTGGGAGTTGAAGTCTACACATCTTCAAATGGACAAAGTTGAGAAACATTGCTCTTAAAGCTATAGAAACTAGGAGTGAACAAGAAAAGAAAGTTACATAATAACTCCTATTTTTGTTTTATTGGAAGGGCCCTACCCGCTTTAAAAAAGCAGTGTCAGCATAAAATAAGGTGCCCCCCCCTCAATGATAGTCCCTATGCTGGATCTAGTATCTATTCCAAGCCACTACCCAATAGCTTTGCCCTGCTCTTGAATGTCCCACTCATTACAGGCAAGGTGATTGAGCCCTTTCATTAGGTTAGCTGCTGTCCCCATCCCTTTAGATCAGCAGTCACCAACTGGTGGTCTGTGGACCACTGGTGGTCCGTGACAAAATTTTGGTGGTCTACAGAAAAATTATTTGCATTTTTTTATATTGCACTATATCAGGGGTGCTCAAACTACAGTCCCTGGGCTGGATACGTGCAATGGAAGTTTGTTTTGCTGCAGAGAGTCTCCCCCTTCGGGAACTTTTTGTCCGGGTCGGAGGGGGGCAAAAATTCTGACTTGAGGTCTGCTTCAGTCTCCTGGTGTGGGGCTTTGGGCAAAGGCTGGAGAGAAGCACCACTGGTGGCAAAGAGCCGGAGGGCCTTGTTCCAGTGGGACTGCTTCAAGGCCTGGAACTGACTGACCATCTCAGCCCGCTGAGCCTCCAGGCACCGGTACTTGGCCTTGCACTCCTGCAGGTCTTCCCTCTGCTTGGAAGGTCTATGCTCGTAGTCCTCAGTGAGGTGCTTCTGCTGAGCCTCCGTCTCAATCAGATCCAATTTGACCTGAGCCAGCTGTTTTGCCAACTCTTTCTTGTGGTGGCTGCTTAGCTCCAACAACTGCTTCCTGTTGGGGCCCTAAGGAGCCCGGGCTGGCAGGTGAGTAGTGGCTGGGAGGGAAAGGGTAAGTAGAGGCTGGGGAGGCGCCCTTCGATACGAGTGACATCAAGTTGGCCATGTCCACCTATTCACATGCCCACCTAGCCATGCCAACCGGTCATTAGGCAGATCATATTAGTGGTCCGTGGGATTTTAAATTATGAATTTAGTGGTCCCTGAGGTCCGAAAGGTTGGTGACCCCTGTTTTAGATCATGTCACCAATCAGCAGGGAGAGACACCCACCAATCAGAGCCCTGAAGAGCCGGAATGGAGAAAGTGTAATTTCTGGATTCTGGATAAGCTTTTCCAGCTTGGTTTGTCTCTGTCTACCAACCATATTCCACTTCGCATTGCCCAAATTAAATAACGAGAGAATATCAGGGTGGAAACATCCCCATAGAAGAGGAAGGAAACTTATGCCAGGGTTATTCAACACGTTAAATCCTGCAGAATGGCGGGGGGAGCGGGGAGAGAACAGAAGTAAATTGCAGTTTTATAAGGGAGGAGATTGAACCAGGCAGTGAAACTAGCACCTACGTACCACAAACAGAATCCAAAATTATTGTTATTATTATTTTCATATTGCAGCTAAGAAAAACTGAGCTGCTGCCTCTTAAAGCAAAAGCTCATTTCAGAATACCCGTTAAAGTGAATTAGTGCAAACACACCCTCCTGTCTTGTCCAAATAAGGTAGCGGAGGGTGGTTGGGTTTTTTTTTGGTTTTTGTTTTGCTCTCCAGTCTGGTTTATTGGAAGCCGAAGGCAAAGCTAGTGTGGGAAGAGATTATGGATATAAAATGAACTCAACCCAGTGGTAAAGGAGAGGGCAAAAGGCCATAAAGAAAGGACCAGGTAGTAGTGCAACTAGCAAACCAGAAGAAAGGGGTATCTTTAGGACTTCTGACACTTTCCAAAACACACTTGAATCACACCCACTCCGAGTCAGCTGACCTCACCTCCAAGCAAACAGATGACAAATCATTCCGGATTTTAATACACTTGGAAAGTATAGAGCAGAACCTTGGCATCTTAAGAGTGAAACATGCTACTTAAAAACCAGCACATCCCAATAACTTAAAACTGTTTCTACAACCCGTGGGATAGAAATGAGGACAATGGGAAACCTAATGTGGAAGGCTGCCAGGGTACACATCATGCCCCAACCACATCAAGAGACAGTTTGGGACAGACTGCCAGAAGCCATCACACTCAATTTCAAATATCACTACCTGTTTTTTTTTTCTTCTCCCTCCTATAAAATGTCTTATATTTATTTATTTTATTTTATTTTATTTAGTTTGTCAAACATGAACGAGAAAACAGGTGTAAGTACAAACATGGACATGAACATGAACACAGGAAATGAGTACGAATAAATGGGGAGAGTAGGACAGGGATGGTAGGCACACTGCTGAGGAATGGGATGAGGTCCAAGATAGACAGTTTAAGGTTAAGGTTTTGGGGGTTTGAGGATGTAACAACAGAGTCAGGTAGTGCATTCCACGCACTGACCACTGTTAGTGAAGTCGTCTTTTCTGCTCAAATTCTCTCCCAAAAAGCAAATCCCTTCCAAAAGAGGGTTTGATGGGTTAACAGGGGATGAGTAATGAGCTTCATTAGCCAATAAACACATCTTGCATTCTGCTTTTAAAAGAGCAGCAAGGCTGCGTTCAGACAAGCTATTTCACCAAGTCTGGGAAAGCCAGTGTTTTGGAGAGCATTCCTTAGCCTGGTCTTTTTTGCAGCTTCGTTTGCGGAGGGGAAGAAAAGACCGCCGGCTTGAGTTAGGGATTCCAAGCTCAGTGGCCATGCTAAAAGCCCAGACAAGGGTTAATTTACTAACCTAGTTTAGAATGTTGTGTGAATGCAGCCAGAGGACAATCCCCCCCCTTCCTTTTTTTTTTCCCCTGAGAACGAACAGAATCCTACACGGGTTGATATGGGATGAAATGTAATGAAACCCGGTTAAGCTCACCCAGACTCCCTTGCCTTGTTTAAAGTAAGCGTAACGCCTTTCCATTCCCTTTTTTATTTTTTATTTTTTTCGTTAACCCTCCAAGCGCGCAACTTCAACCTAAGCCGCCGAGTCCTAATCTTTTTACCACGCTGGGTAACACGGGCTCAGAAAGGCACAGGCGAGAAACACACGTAAGAAGTTCTGGGAGATCCCCGTGAAACTTTTTTTTTTTTTTTTTTGGTTGGGGTAACAAAAGAAGAAAGCGAAATTCTTTCTTCTTTTAGTGGAAAAGCTCCACCAAACGCGTACTTTTCTCGAGGGCTCGCTCTCGCCCGCGCCCTTGCTCGCTCCAAACCGACACACCGCACGTCGGGATGCTCAAGCCAAGAGAGATTTTTTTTTTTTTAAACTCAGGTTTGTCTCGCCCGGCTTCGCTGCCTTTCCCTGCGACGTTTCATATTCGCCCAAACGATGCGACCCCCACCCACCTACCCACAGCAAAAAGGATTTCTTCCATCCTCCAAGCGTCTGTGTGAATAGATGGGGATGGGGTGGGGGGGGGAGAGAGAGAGAGAGAGACGATGGAGAAAGCTGTGTGAATGCATCTCAGCTAGAGAACACAAGCCAGCATTGTTGCAGAAGCTCTGCAAAAAAAAAAAAAAAAAAAAGAGCCAGCGAGAACTTGGACGGGGGGTTGCGGGGGCGGCGAGGGGGGGGTTGCGGGGGGAAGCTTTGACACCGGCTCTTCCCTCCCTCTCTCCCCGCCGCCCCAGGCCGGCAGGCCGGCAGGCAGGCAGGCAGACAGACAGACAGACAGACAGACGTGAAGCCTCTCAATTGCACACACGGAATCTATTGCGACGCGATAGAAGAGTGAACAAAGGGGAGGGGGGCGAGAAGAAAAAAAAAAGCAGGCATAAATCCTGGCTCTTCTCTCTTCTTCTCTTCTTCTTCTTCTCCTCCTCCTCCTCCTCTTCCCTACACACCACCCGCCTTTCCCATCTCTCTTTTTTCCGCAGGCAGGAATCTCACGCAGGGATCCCCACCACCACATCCCTCCGGCAAAGCCGGCAATCCGCCGAAACCCACCACCACCACCCCCCATACACACGCCGGCACAGGGGGTGTGCAGAAAGGCAAGAGAACTGGGGGGAACCGCAAAGCGGCGGATGGGCATCGAAGAAGAAAGCCGGGCGGGCGGTGGGTCCTTGGGTAGCCCCCGGCTAAAGGGGGAGTCCCTTCCCTCAAGGCGAGTGCCGGGCGTCTAAGCTCTTCCCCCCCCCCAAGCCTCCCGTCCCTCCTGCCCGCGGGCGCAGCTGCTCCAACTTACCCTCGCCCAGCTCCAGCGGCAGAAGAGCAAGAGAAGTAGCATCCCCCAAGCGGTGGGCATCTCCGCGCCGGTTCCCGTTGCCGGGCTCGGGCTGGTTGGTTTTGCAGCCGACGCCTCCCCGCCAACTCAGCCCGGGCTGGGTTCAATCAATAAGTAAATAAATAAATAAAGAACCCCGAGGATCCGCCGGCTTTGCCTTGGCAAGCGGGCAAGTCCGCTGCTTCGCTCGCCCGCCCGCCGCCGCCGAGCTCCTTCTTCTTCTTCTTGTTCTTCTTCTTCTTCTTCCCCGGCTTGCCTGGTCTTTTCCCCTCCCTTAATTCCTCGCAGCCGCTTTGAACTGCAGGTGAAGCGCTCTCGGTGCTGCTCCCGCGAAACCCCGCCTCCCAAGCCCGGCCCAGCCCATACGGCGCGGAGTGACAGGAGGCCGGCCGGCCTTAAAGGGACCGCGGCGGGGAAAGGCGGCAGGGCTGCCGTGGCCGGCAAGCGTGTGTGTGAGCGCCTGGCCGGAGGAAAGGAGCCGGGCTGCCGCTCCGCGCGGGTCAGAAGCTCCGGCAAATCCGGTCTGCGCGGAGGTCGTCCCGCGTGGAGGCGGATCCCGAGTGGGTGGGAAGCCTCGCCTCGCGCCGGCTTCAGAGATGCGGGCAAACTCCCTTTTTGCTCCCCTCTCTTTCCCGCGGGTGGGCTTAGGGACGCTCCGTGGGGTTCCCCGTGGGGCCGGCGGAGCTTGAATCGGCCAACTAGGGAACCCCGGGATAGGACCTTGTCCAACAACGCCGCTGGCCCCGCTTCCACGAGCTGGCGGGTCTCGAGCCACCGAACTTGGAGGGGGGGAACGGGGGGACGGAGTTCTGCGGACGCGGGCAACAGATTGGCTCGGGGTGGGGGTGTGTGGTGGGGAGAGGCGGAGAAATGCGGGGGGGGGGCTCTCCCACAAGGTGGTTGCGATCCTAGCGGGGTGCGCGAGCGGAACGTGGACACGGGAGGTAAGACGGCTGGAATCGCCCACAGGGCACACACCCTCTCTCTCCCTCCCTCCCTCCCTCTCCCTCTCTTTCTTTCTCTCTTTCCCTCCCCCTCTCTTTCTCTCTTTCTCTTTCTTCCCTTCCTCTCTCTCTTTCCCTCCCTCCCTCTCCCTCTCTTTCTCTCTTTCCCTTCCCCTCTCTCTTTCTCTCTCTCTTTCCTTCCTTCCCTCTCTCTTTCCCTCCCTCTCTTTCTCTTTCCCTCCCTCCCCCTCTCTCTCTTTCCTTCCTTCCCTCTCTCTCTTTCCCTCCCTCTCTTTCTCTTTCCCTCCCTCCCCCTCTCTCTCTTTCCTTCCCTCTCTCTCTTTCCCTCCCTCCCTCTCTTTCTTTCCCTCCCCCCTCTCTCTTTCCCTCTCCCCTCTCTTTCTCTCTTTCTCTTTCTTCCCTTCCTCTCTTTCCCTCCCTCTCTCCCCCTCTCCCTCTCTTTCTCTCTTTCCCTTCCCCTCTCTCTTTCTCTCTCTCTTTCCTTCCTTCCCTCTCTCTTTCCCTCCCTCTTTCTCTTTCCCTCCCTCCCCCCTCTCTCTTTCCTTCCCTCTCTCTCTTTCCCTCCTTCCCTCTCTTTCTTTCTCTCCCTCCCCCTCTCTCTTTCCCTCTCCCCTCTCTTTCTCTCTTTCTCTTTCTTCCCAACCTCTCTCTCTTTCCCTCCTTCTCTCTCCCTCTCCCTCTCTTTCTCTCTTTCCCTTCCCCTCTCTCTTTCTCTCTCTCTTTCCTTCCTTCCCTCTCTCTTTCCCTCCCTCCCTCTCTTTCTCTCCCTCCCCCTCTCTTTCTCTCTCTCTCTTTGTTCCTTCCCTCTCCCTCCCTTTTTCTCTCCCTCCCCCTCTCTTTCTCTCTCTCTTTCCCTCCCTCCCTCTCTTTCTCTCCCTCCCCCTCTCTTTCTCTCTCTCTTTCTTCCCTCCCTCTCCCTCTCTTTTTCCCTTTCCTTCCCCTCTCTTTCTCTCTCTCTTTCCTTCCCTCCCTCTTTCTCTTTCCCTCCCCCCTCTCTTTTTCTCTCTCTCTCTCTTTCCTTCCCTCTCTCTTTCCCTCCGTCTCTCTCTTTCCCTCCCTCCCTCTTTCTCTCTTTCCCTCCCCCCTCTCTCTTTCTCTCACTCTCTCTTTCTTCCCCTCCCTCCCTCTCCCTCTCCCTTCTGTAACGTGTGAATTCGGTCTTGCAGAGAGGGCAGATAAACGGGAGATGGGCTCCTTGCATACGTTGCCGAGAGCTGGCGAGTTATTCCCAGGGGTTTTTCAGAAGGAGGCCCTTGGACTGTCGCTGAATTTTGCTTCCGAGTAAAAGTGGGAAGTGGAGCAGCATGACAGTGTAATATACCCGGCTAGCCTCGGATGTATGGGCTAGAAAGGGGAAAAAACCCATTCGTTAGATGGCAATGGCAAACCACTTGTGTACTGTTATGGTACTGTTGGCAAGAAGACTGTGTGGGATTAGTAGAGTGGTGAAAGTGCCAGGAGACAGTGGGTTCTAGTCCCACTTTAGGCATGAAAGGCAGCAGGATGACTTTGGCCAATCACTAGTTGAGTTCTAGAGATCATAGGCCTGCAAACAGGCTGGATAACTTTGAGCCAGCCACAACTCCCTCAGCCCAACCCAACCCAAGAGCCTTGGTAGTACAGTGGTCTAAGGCACCCTGTTATTAAGCTGATTATTAACACCAGCTGTCTGCAATTAAAGTAAGTTTGAATCTTGCCAGGTTTAAGGTTGACTCAGCCTTCCATCCTTTCTAAGGTAGGTAAATTGAGGACTCAGTTTTGGGGGCAATAAGCTGACTTTGTATAAATATACAAAAGGATGAAGGCTATTGCTGAGCACATTGTAAGCCGCCCTGAGTCTCCGGAGAAGGGCGGCATATAAATCAAATTTAAAAAAAACAAAAAACCCCACCTCACAGGTTGTTGTGGGGAAAAATAGGAGGAGGAAGAAGTATTGTGTGTGTTTACTGCCTTGAGTTATTTATAAAAATAATAAACCCGAGTTAAAAATAAATTTTAAAAACCATTTCTGTATTATTATAGATAGTATTGTTGGCAAGAAGACTGGGTGTGGTCTATGTAAATTGACGGGAGTCAGCTCCTCTCAATAGATACTGTTCCCAACGTAGAGTTTAGCATGATAGAGACTCAGGCTTGGGAGCTTATCTTGGAGCTCATCTACACCAGCTTCTTTCCCATGCAGGGCTCCTCCATTAAATGGGCTTCAACATAGGGCCTTCTGGCCTCTGTTGAAACATCTCCAGCCAGTGGCATCCATGAAGAAAGGTCTATAAAATCACAGGAAGTGTTGCAGTTGAGGCCTTATGCTTTTATAAGGATTATGGTTGTGATGATGATGAGGTATGGTGGCGCAGTGGTTAGAATGCAGTACTGCAGGCTACTTCTGCTGACTTCTGGCTGCCAGAAGTTCAGCAGTTCGATTCTCACTGGCCCAAAGTTGACTCAGCCTTCCATCCTTCCGAGGTTGGTAAAATGAGGACCCAGATTGTTGGGGGCAAGAGGCTGACTCTGTATACGCCTTAGAGAGGGCTGTAAAAGCACTGTGAAGCGGTATATAAGTGCTATTGCTATTGCTATCCCATCATCATGGTGGGATTTTTACCCTCTCAAATTCCCACCGAGACGGTCCTCTGCAAAGGAGGATCTATCACTCTACTGTTCATCACATCTTACCATCAGAAAACGTTTCTTCATGTCCGCTTCAACTTTACAAAACCATGGTTTGTTGCCCTGACTTCTGGAACAATGTTGAACAATTCCTCATCACTTTTTATATATAGATCTTCAGAAACTCAACTCTCAGGTCTCTAACAGTATTCTCCAGGCTAAAAAAAAGGTAGTGGAAGTTAGTTCTCGCTTCCAGGCTCCTTATTTCTTGGATTGCTGTCCTCTGCCCATGGCGTAGTTGATTAATATCCATCCTAAAATATGCCCAGATCAGGTGCAACAACCTTGGTGTCAATCTGACAGAATAAAGATAATGGTGCTTTCAAGGGAGTCTTAACTTCTGGCCACTGCCTGGACAGCTCCCTGCAGTTTTCTTGGCATAAGCTAAAGGTAAAGGTTCCATTTGCACATATGTGCTAGTTGTTCCTGACTCTAGGGGGCGGTGCTCATCTCCATTTCAAAGCCGAAGAGCCAGCGCTGTCTGAAGACGTCTCCGTGGTCATGTGGCCGGCATGACTAAATGCCAAAGGTGCACAGAACGCTGTTACCTTCCCACCAAAGGTGGTCCCTATTTTTCTACTTGTATTTTTTACGTGCTTTCGAACTGCTAGGTTGGCAAAAGCTGGGACAAGTAACGGGGGCTCACCCCGTTACGCGGCACTAGGGATTTGAATCACTGAACTGCCAACCTTTCGATCGACAAGCTCAGCGTCTTAGCCACTGAGCCACCATGTCCCTTTTCTTGGCATAGAAACGTAATAATTTTTTTTAAAAAAATCAGAAGTGGTTTGCCATTGCCTTCTTCCCAGGGCTGGGAGAGAGTGACTGGCCCAAGGTCACCCAGCTGCCTTTGTGCCTAAGGCAGGACTAGAACTCTCAGTCTCCCAGTGCCAGAGGTGGTATTCAGCCAGTTCAGACCAGTTCGGGCGAACCGGTAGTAGCGACCTGCAAGTGGGCCCACCAGGAGTGGGTTCTACTTACCTTTACTACCAATTCGCAACAGGATCGCGTGCATACGCACGCTTTTCTCGCGTACACGCCTTGCTTCTGCACATGCGCAGATCGCTTCTGATGATGTCAGGGTCAGTGGACGGAGCCTCCCACCGGTTTTACTCCCGGTTCTATAGAACCGGTCCGAACCGGGGGCAACCCACCACTGGGGCCCACCCACCTACCCAGACGCAATTCTGTCCTATATAGCTGTGTTTTTGACATTGCACGCATGTGTGGACGTCGCACGTGAGCGAATTGTCGTATTTTGTGATACCGCACACATGCACGGATGCCATGCGCTCACATTTGCAGTGCTGGGAAAACAGATTGTAACAGTATGTGAAGCCCACCTCTGCCCAGTGCCTAACCTTTAACCACTGCATCAAACTGGGTATACAGGATACAAAACACCAGTAATCTCTCTCTTGCCTGCATCCCACTGTTATCTCATTTCAAACTGCAGTTCACCCAGATATCTAGATTGCGTTGTGCAGTAAACTGTCTACTATACTCTCACCACTCCTTGGCGCTTCTATGAAATATTTCTTTCTTCCCTTCCATCCATGCATTCCATTCACAAGGAACCTGGGTTTCAGCAGTGCCATCTAAACCAAAAGCCCGTCTACATTAAGACTTTTCCTATTTATCGCCTGTTATGCAGCCCTCCTGCATTAAAATCTCTAATTTTTCCCAGATATTATCCATTATGCGCAGTGATGAAATCCAATTTTTTTTACTACCGGTTCTGTGGGCGTGGCTTGGTGGGTATGGCAGGGGAAGGATACTGCAAAATCCCCATTCCCTCCCCACTCCAGGGGAAAGATGCTGCAAAATCCCCATTCCCACCCCACTCCAGAGGAAGCATACTGCAAAATCCCCATTCCCTCCCCACTCCTGGGGGAAGGATATTGGAAAATCTCCATTCCCATCCCACTCTGGGGCCAGCCAGAGGTGGTATTTGCCGGTTTTATTTATTTATTTATTTATTAAATTTATATCCTGCCCTTCTCCCCGAAGGGACTCAGGGCGATGAACAGCCGAGAATTAGTTCTCCGAACTATTCAAAATTCTCCAGAACCTGCTGGATTTCACCCCTGATTATGTGTTTGTACAGAGATCCCAGAATCCTTGGGTTACATTATATTATATGAGCCATGGCGGCATAGTGGTTAGAGTGCAGTACTGCAGGCTACTTCTGCTGACTGCCAGCTGCCTGCAATTTGGCAGTTCAAGTCTCACCAGGCTTAAGACTGACTCAGCCTTCCATCCTTCTGAGGTGGGTAAAATGAGGACCCAGATTGTTGAAGGCAAGATGCTGAATCTGTAAACTGGTTAGAGAGGGCTGTAAAGCACTGTGAAGTGGTATATAAGTCTAAGTCCTATTGCTATATCAGGGACAAAAGATCAGGTCCACAGCTGAAGGTCCAGTGAAACTCATGCCTATGCACTGGAATATTCTCAACTAACAGCCCCTGCTTGATAAGGGTCAAGATCCCAATGGTGCTTTTTAAAAAGACAACTGAAGTAGCTTCTTGGACGAGAAGCGAAACATCTTCAAGGAAAAGCAAAGAAAGTCCAGTTGCCTTTTGAAAAAGCACCTTTGGGACAACCATGACCTGAATGACTGAGAATATCCATAGACATGAGGGAATTCAATGGAATTCAAAGGATGTTGGACTTAGTTCATTTGTGGCCACATAGTGATTCTAGGCTGATCTCTCTTTTAACTCCATCCCAGGTTCTGATATTCCTTCTTCTATACATTACTAAATGTATTCCTTTCTGCATTTCCATGATCGTTATTGAGTGCTTCTACATCCTGGGTAATATCGCTTCTGCAGTCTAAGTATGTATCTACAGACCATTTTCTGGATTTTTTCTCACCCATGATTCACCTTAAAACCCCCCAGGTCAGGTTTATTGAGTGCCTTCCAAATTCACTCTTCTCACTTCTTATGAAGTTCTACCTCTTTTTTTTTTTTGCCAAGAGACCTTAAACTTGAAAATGTGTCCCATGATCAAAGAACTCAAACCATTCCCCGTGATAATCTCTGCGTAGGCCAGGGGTCTGCAACTTTAAACACTCAAAGAGCCATTTGGACCCGTTTCCTACAGAAAAGAAAACACTGGGAGCCACAAAAACTGGGTAGGTGTGGCCAACTCGACGTCACTCAGTTCCACCAGTCACATGACCCCCCCTAGCCACACCTACCCAGCTGGTCATTAGGGCAGAAAACCAGTGGGTTAAAAAACACTGGGAACCACAAAACCCTTTTGACATCTATCTCTCCCTCCTTCCCACCCCCCTCTCTCCCTTCTCTCTGAATCTCCCTGTATCTGCCCTGGCCGCTTCACCATTCCCTGGCGTCGCCCTTACCTTCTCAGGCCAGGCGAGGAGTGACTGGGAGTGGAGGGCCAGTGGCAGGGGCAGGGCCAGCCAGTGGTGGGATCACCTGACAGGGAGCCACAGCAGAGGGCCCAAAGAGCCGCAGGTTGTTGACACCCAGTGTAGTCAGTTCAATTGCAATATTTTTTCCACTTCCTAGGTCACCTCCTTCAGCAGGAAAGAAGGAGGAAAATCTCATCTATGTTCCTAGGTCCTTCAAACTGCCCAATTCTCCCGAGCCTCTTACATTTTTCTTCAAATGCCTGTGTCATTTGCTTCCATGTGACTTAGTTCAGTGCAGCAATTTACGTGGGAGGTCATTATTAAATCCAAGGCTGTGGATAATTGGGAAATTGAAAGCATGACCAGAGCATTGCCAAGAAAAACTACACAGAAATAGCTGTTGTGTTTTAAAATGTCAACTTCAACTATAGGAAGACATTATTTTTTGTGACTACAGTATAAACATTCCTAGAAAGAAAATTATTGCCCTTGTGTAGCCTAAGAATTAACAGACCCGTCAGCAATGAACTTGGTTGATGAATAAGTGAACTTGGCACATATTACTGAAATGAGCTTGAACAATGATGATGAAGTTTCCTTTTTAGAGATCCGCTCCTCTGTAGTTCAGATCCTCCATCAACCCTTAACTCCAAGGCTGGGATTTGGGGTAGCAGTAAATATTAAAGACACCTGGCTGCTGTGGGTGGAGTGATAGAAATGAATGGGTGAGAAATTGGGTGGTAAGGACAGAATTTGGACATCCCTTGTCCACCAGCTCCTCTGCTATCCAGCAGGATCCCTTCCTCAGTTCCCCAATCAAAATCAAAATCAAGTTTATTAGTCAAAGACCAGAGACCAGAAGCCTACAGGTTGATTTTGGAGTTCCACCAGCTATTAGTGGTGGAGGAGCCTCAATCTCCATGACTTCGGGCCAGGTTTGGGGAAAACTCCTGAATCTGTAGCCTCCATTCCAACTTAGATAATAATCTTAGATAATATCACTGTTCATGGTTCTGAATGATAGTCCCAATCAATTCAGGATTCTGAGCAGGGGTGAAATGCTCCCAAACCACCTGCCTCCATCGCTACTGGATCGGGCAATCTGGTCCGAACCGGGAGCATTTCATCCTGATACAGATATGAAAAAGTATGCTTTTTATAAGGGACATACGCCTTTTGATAAGATACTGTTGAATTCTGATGAAAAACTAATTAAGAAGGAGATGACCTTGATTCTCACGGCCCTTATCGCTGTTATGTCTGGTCCCTGGGAGGAAATTATCCCACACCCTATAGTTCCCCCTCCCCCCATATGTATGGCAACCAAGAAACAAAATAAAAAGAATATGGCTTCAGCTAAAGTCATTTTGAGAGTTGACAATCACCTTCTGCAGACCTAATCTAAACCTGTCTGTGTTTTGGAGCAATGGCTGTGTGGTCTAGATTTGAAGGAAATCAGTTGAATTCTTTATTTGGGTCAGACTGCTTCTTCCGGCACCCGAAGGCCAGACAAGGAATAATGAAAGCCTTGATAGTACAGTGGTTTAGTGCACCCTGTTATTAACACAGCTGCCTGCAATTTCTGCTGGTTCGAATCTCTCCAAGGCTCAAGGTTGACTCAGCCTTCCATCCTTTCTAAGGTAGGTGAAATGAGGACCCAGTTTGTGGGGGCAATAAGCTGACTTTGTATAAATATACAAACGAATGAAGGCTATTGCTTAACGCATTGTAAGCCGCCCTGAGTCTCCGGAGAAGGGCGGCATATAAATCAAATTAAAAAAAAAAATGGATGGAAACTGACCCAGGAGAGATTCAACCTAGAAATAAGGAGACATTTTCTGACAGTGAGAATAATCAACCCATGGAACAGAAGTTGCCTTCAGAGGTTGTGAGAGCTTCATCACTGGAGGCTTTTAAGAAGAGACTGGACTGCCATCTGTCAGAAATGGTGTAGGGTTGGACTAGATGACCTACAATAGGGGTCAGCAACCTGCAGCTCTGGAGCCGCATGCAGTTCTTTGGGCCCTCTGCTGTGGCTGCCTGTCAGGTGATCCCACCACTGGCTGGCCCCGCCCCTTGCCCTCCCCTCCCAGTCACTCCTCGCCTGGCCTGAGAAGGTAACGGCAATGGCAGGGGATAGAGAAGCGGCCAGGGCAGAGCAGAGAGATACAGAGAGAGGGGGAGAGAGAGAGACATAGAGAGATACAGAGAGAGAAGGAGATGGGGGGGGGGAGAGAGGGAGGGAGGGGAGAGAGAGAGATGTCAAAAGGATTTTGTGGTTCCCGGTATTTTTTAACAACTGGTTCTCTGCCTTAATGACCAGCTGGGTAGGCATGGCTAGGGGTCATGTGACTGGTGGAAGTGAGTGACATTGAATTGGCTATGCCCACCCAGGTTTTGTGACTCCCGGTGTTTTCTTTTCTGTGGTAAATGGGTCCAAATGGCTCCTTGAATATTTAAGGTTGCAGATCCCTGACCTACAACTCTGTTAATCTAATCTTCATCTATAAGTTTTTTGCACCATCCTAGGTGCCTAATGGATCAGAAGGAATTCCAGAAAATTATTCAAATTCTTTTTCCTCCAATGTTCTGGTAGACAGTTTTACAAGGCACCTGGTAAAATCCTCAAATTTGGAAGTTGCAAGGATGCTCGCTGTGCTTATTCCCTATTGCTTAATGTGACGCTCTGTATTTCAAGGGTGTGCAGCCTGGTGTGGAGAAAAAGGTCTTTTATGCATGCTGACAGAGCAGGAGTGGGATTTTTTTTTCCTGGGGTGAGCCCATACTTTGTGCCCTATCTGCGACTCATATCGGTGTGACCAAGATCATCATTGCTATCAAATGAATAGGATTTCATGTTCTGCCATGAATTTTGTTCAGGGGATACTTAGGAATGAAATATCACAGCAGATATCAGCATCAAACAAATCTTGGCTAAACTTGCAAAACCTAAGTGAGGTTACATCTGGTTAGTATTTGGATGGAAGACCACTAGAAAACTCCAGGATCTATCAACTATTAAGAAAATAAGAATTGTGGGAATTTTTAAGAAAAATCCTAAAAGGAGACCATGGCAAACTACTTCCATATTGATTCAAGCAGGGGTGAAATCTATTTACCTTCCTTACTGGTTCAGAAGTGCACGCACTGGTACATGCGCAACGCATGCGTTGTTGTGGGTCACCAGCGGCCTGCGCAGATTGTGGCTGATCTCGACGAGGAGGCTGGTGTGGTGTCATGCCAGCAGCCTGTGCAGCCAACACTCATGTCAGACAGCGAGGAGGCTGAAGAGGATGTGGTGCCAGAGACTCAGCCAGGGCCTTCAGAACCTCCAGAGGCTCCTTCAAGTGGAAATAGGAAGTAGAGGAGCCTCTCCTCAATGCTCGAGCAACCAGGGTTGCCAAAAGGCAGGAGTGGCTACTCAGGAGGAGGAGGTCTCCTCAAGAGTAAGGCTTGAAGATAATTGGCCACTCCCTTAGCCTATTTAAGTCACACGCTGTTAGTAAGTTTCTTGCTGGAAACAACTTGTAATTATCATCAGAGCATTTTTGGAAAACTCTTATCGTATCTTGTTTTCTGGGCTGGTTGCCAACCTTTGCCGGACTTTGGTTTATTCTTGCTACATAATAAATCTGATAAGGACCGTTGGTGTGTGTCAATATCCTCGGGAATCCGGAGCTGGGGCAGAACATGTGTGCGCAGACATGCACATGTGCAAAACCTATGCATGCGCAGAAGGTAAAGAACACAAAGTTAAAACCAGGAAGTAACGACATTCAGGCAGGTGGATGGAACTTTGCTCTGCCATCGCTACTGGATCGCCGAACCACCCGCCACGATCACTACCGGATCACTCGATCTGGTCTGAATCAGGATCATTTCACCCCTGGATTCAAGAAGACTTCATGGACATGGACATGTGATCACCACACCACCATCACAACACACCAAATGTGTTGCCATTTTGTCCTATTGCTTAGCCTATTGTGTGATCCCAGCCAATTGTAGCTTATCCAACAGACCAGGGCTTAGCATTAGGATTCACAACTTGGTGTTCTTAATGCTCCATACTACTACCTCAACTTTTGTTATTTTCTTCTTTCCTGGGCAGGAGAAGATCCATCTGAATAAGACCCTGGACTGCAGCCGTTCATCGGTTTTATTTTCTAAACTTGCTTGAAGATCTTCGAGGCATTCCCTTCAATAAAGTTGATTTTAGAGATTGTGCATAGTTCTTTCCCCCCTTGTCTTAATTAAAAAAAAACATAAAAAATTAGGGTCGGGGAAGAGCAAGGACCCTGGGAAATGCCCTTCTGCCGAGAAACAAGATGAAAGTTTATAATGTGAGAAAGTCTATAATTTTATATGAGTCCCTGTAACACACCCCAAAAATTTACAAATGTACCCATTGACTGGAAAGATTTGGCTACTCTTGACTTTGCACAAGATGTGAACATAGAGGCTAAAACTGGATTGGAGGCTAAAATACATGAAGAACGGTTGCTGGAGTTGGGTATGTCTAGTTTAATGAAAAGAAGGACTAGGGGTGACATGATAGCAGCCTTCTAATATCTCAGGGGCTGCCACAAAGAAGAGGTAGTCAAGCTATTCTCCAAAGCACCTAAGGGTAGGACAAGAAGCAATGGGTGGAAACTAACCAAGGAAAGAAGCCAACTAGAACTAAGGAGAAATTTCCTAACAGTGAGAACAATTAAACAGTGGAACTGCTTGCTTTCAGAAGCTGTGGGTGCTCCATCGCTGGAAGTTTTTAAGAAGAGATTGGACAGCCAATCTCCAAGGATTGGGGATTGGGCAGGAAATTGGGTTAGAAGACCTCCAAGGTCCCTTCCAAGTCTATTTTTCTGTTATATACAGGAGTGCTATTCAGCAGGTTCTGACAGGTTCTGGAGAACCGGTAGCGGAAATTTTAAGTAGTTCGGAGAACCGGCAATTATGACCTCAGGCTGGCCCCAGAGTGGGGTGGGAATGGAGATTTTGCAGTATCCTTCCCCTGGAGTGGGGTGGGAATGGAGATTTTGCAGTATCCTTCCCCTGGAGTGGGGTGGGAATGGAGATTTTGCAGTATCCTTCCCCTGCCACGCCCACCAAGCCACGCCCACAGAACCAGTAGTAAAAAAAAATGGAATTCTACCACTGGTTATATATTTTTCATTTCTCGACACCTAACATTTCCTTCCACATCATGTAATTTCAATCTTGTTTCTGCTTTTCCCATTTTCATGCATGGGAACTCTTTATAGGTGCTCTTAAAATGAATGGGCCCAAGAACATTACCTATCTCCTAACGAGGGTGGGATACTCTGGGATTTTTCTCATTGTCTGTTTTGTTCTTGACTTCATTGTACCCCATACGTTGGGGGTTTTATAATCCCTTCACATTAACGAGCATTTTAAAAGGCTCAAATTAAGTTAGTCCAGATTTCCGGAGTAGCCCTGCGTGTCACGGAGAAAGACAATTTAGCGACATCTAACTGTGCAAAAGCAAAGCCGAACACTGTTGTGCTCGGGGAAGCGAGGTTTTCATCTCAGAAATGATTAGGTTAGCCCATTTTAGTTCTTATTTATGCACCGCAGTGTAATGTTCTGTAGAAGAAATAAGGGGTGTCGGGAGGGGGGCCGGTCTTAGAGGAAACAAACCCCAACATGTCTAGGAGAAAGCACAGCGTGAGCCGAAGCTCGGAACAGCTTCCTTAAAGAAAAGCTACTAGCTGACGGCAAGGCAGGGAAGTCAATCGTTTTTGCTGAATTTGAAATGTTTTGAACAGAGAGGAGGGGGGGAGAAAAGATGCTAACACAGATTCTGATAAGTATTGCTCTGCTAAGCCCAACTAGAAATACACACAGAAGCTGCAGCTGCTGCATTTTTAAAGAAGGACAGAGATTTGTTATGTATTTTTTTCCCTTCTCCCCCAATGGTATAGCTTTCCACTTTGATGGGGAAATGAGAGCTGATGGATTGCTAGATGTTGCCACTGTGTAAATGCAGAATAGGGTCAAGGCAGGGGTGAAATCCAGCAGGTTCTAAACAGGTTCTGGAGAACCAGTAGCGGAAATTGTGAGTAGTCTGGAGAACCGGCAAATACCACCTCTGGCTGGCCCCAGAATGGGGTGGGAATGGAGAGTTTGCAATATCCTTTCCCTGCCACACCCACCAAGCCACGCCCACAGAACCGGTAGGGAAGAATTTTGAATTTCAGTCCTGGGTCAAGGCAAGCCCAGGTTTGCAAACAACCACAAACTCTTAGGGTTTTTCAAGGCACAAGAGTTGACTTCAAAGTTTTGTCCAGTTGCCCAGCAAGTTTGACTGGTTCCCTTTGCTAACATACCTTTATTTGTTTGTTTGTTTTATTTACCACCCTTCTTGTATCCAATTACTCTGAGTGGCTTATAGTGTAAAGCAGGGGTGAAATCTACTTACTTTCCTTACCGGTTCAGAAGTCCATGCGCCTTGCATCACATGTGCATGCACACCCTCTGCGCATGTGCAAAAACTTCTGCGCAGGCGCAGAGGGTAAAAAACATTTTTACCCACCGGGGCAGGTGGCAGAGCCTCATGCCGCCATCGTTACCAGTTCTCCGAACCACCTGCCACAATCGCTACCAGATCGCCCGATCCGGTCCAAACCAGGAGCATTTCACCCCTGGTGTAAGGACTTTTTTTTTTGGGGGGGGGGGTTGTTTCTTGCATTTCAGGAAACTAATAAATGAGAATATTTGTAGCTCATGATTGACATGACAGGGGTCCTTGGTGCTCTCTCAGCTCGCTTGTTTTCTTGCAGACGTAGTTGCACTCCTTACTAGCATGGATGATGTTACCTAGGTTGGGTAATGAAACGTCTGCAAAGAAAACAAGCAAGCTCAGAGGCCACCAAGGACCCCTCATTTCAGGAAGCTTCAGGATCTCTCATTAAGGAGAGGTGGGTCTGCTTCACACAACTGCTCAGCGAAAGGGTCTCAGAGTGGATGGTACTGCACAGGGGTGGGTTCTACTTACATTTACTACCGGTTCGCAACGGGATCGCGCATGTGCAGATTGCCAATGATGACATCCGGGGCCTCCCGTTGTTTTACTATTGGTTCTTGCGAACTGTTCCGAACCAGGGGCAACCAGTGGTGACTGGTACTGCAGCTGCCCTCTGGAGCTTGTGCCAAGAAACAGCCAGATCTGGAGTAAGCCAAGAAATGAAACACCTCCCCACCAACAATCGGCACCCAGATGAGCATAGACCCAAGGTCAAATTCCAACAACCATCAACAGACTACCACAACCACATGGAATCAGCATAGCACACAAGCCAACTAAAGCCTTCTAAGTAAACCAAAAGACTTGGCAGCCCCAGAAGATAAAACAGGAATCATCTACAACAAGGGTGTCAAAGTCGCGACAACACATCGTCATGTGATGTATCGTAACTTTTTCCCCCTTCAGTAAACCAGGGATAGGGATGCGGTGGCTCAGTGGCTAAGATGCTGAGCTTGTCGATCGAAAGGTCAGCAGTTCAGTGGTTCAAATCCCTAGTGCTGCATAACGGGGTGAGCTCCCATGACTTGTCCCAGCTTCTGCCAACCTAGCAGTTCGAAAGCACGTAAAAAATGCAAGTAGAAAAACAGGGACCACCTTTGGTGGGAAGGTAACAGCGTTCCGTGTGCCTTTCGCATTTAGTCATGCCGGCCACATGACCACGGAGACGTCTTTCGACAACGCTGGCTTTGAAACGGAGATGAGCACCGCCCCCTAGAGTCGGGAACGACTAGCATGTATGTGCGAGGGGAACCTTTACCTTTAAACCAGGGGTAGGTGTGGCCAGCACGTGACACACCCCATGGCCCATGGGTTTGACACACCTGATCTACAACATACAGTGTAATGTCTGTAACAATCACTACATAGGACGAACAGGCAAAAGTCTGGCAGAACGCATCCATGAACACCAACTAGCAGTCAGGAGGCATGATGAAAATGCTTTTAAGTTCGCAAACTCCAAGATTAACATCAGACCAACAATCAAGAAGTAAACAATACCCCAATCAAGAAACTGCCAAAGAAGCCAGCAGTAAAACAGTCCAAACAAAGAATCTCTTAAGACCACCCCCGCCAACACTGGCAGGGTAAGCCACTAGATCAGGAGTGGGCCTGGTGGCTCAGCAGACTAATAGCATTGTGATTAACAGCAGCTGTCTGCAATTACTGTCGAATCTCACCAGGCTCAAGGTTGACTCAGCCTTCCATCCTTTCTAAGATAGGTAAATTGAGGACCCAGTTTGTGGGAGCAATAAACTGACTTTGTATAAATATACGAAAGTATGAAGGCTATTGCTTAATGCATTGTAAGCCGCTCTGAGTCTCCGGAGAAGGGTGGCATATAAATCAAAATAATAATTAAAAAAAAAAGGAGTCCCCAACCCCTAGTCCGTGGACCAGCACTGGTCCGTGGCATTCCAGAAACAGGTCTTCACAAACAAGGAAAGGCCTACCCATCAGGGGTAGGTTCTACTTACTTTTACTACCGGCTAGCAACGGGACTGCGTGCGTTTCTGCGCATGTACAAATCACCCACAAAGACATTGTGGTGGATGGGTGGAGCCTTCTGCTGGTTTTACTACCGGTTGTCAAGTTTCTGAAAGATACCCTAATTAATTCATGAGGCACGATCCAAACTTCAAAGGAAATATAGTGATTTATTAGGAGCAACATTCCGGCAATACTCGGATGCAGTCAGGACTGATCCCATGTAGATTTACATTCCCCTATGACCCTGTCTCTCCCCTCCTCTCTGGCCATGTCATAAATCACATTCTCCAATTAACCACTTTGGCTGGCTGTGAAATCCAACACCCTCCTTCTGATTGCAGTCAGGAAGAATGTATGGAATGCACTTCAGTTAGGGAAATCAATCAGCTATATCAGTTCTCCCTCCCTCCTGCTAATGGCAATTTGAAAGCTTTGCAAGTTGACACCGGTTCTATAGAACTGGACCTAACCAGGGGCAACCCACCACTGCTACCCATGGATGCAGGCAGCACTTGAAACCATGCCCCCTCCAATCCACAGAAAAACCTCTCTCCATGGAACAAGTCGCTGGTGCCGAAAAAGTTGGGGACCACTACACTAGATAGAATATAAATTGAGAGCAAACCCCATTCCTTACTAACACTGATGATGTTACCTAGTTTGGGTAATGAAACGTCTTCAAGAAAACAAGCAAGCTCAGAGAGTACCAAGGACCTCTCATATCTGGAATAGTTTTGGAAGTCTTTCCACTTGGTCTACGCAACGCTGATTTGTTTTAAACAGATGTGAATCCTGTCATTCCATCAGTTACTGGTGAATCTCCTGGGTGATCCTGATGTCAGCCCTGGAGGCCATCTTATTCTTTTGGATCTTCAGGGCTGCCACACTTAGTGCTGTGGGAAAGTGCGAGGGGAGTTGCATGGAGTTGGTAGAGTTCTTTAGCCACAACAACATTCTTTTCTCTGAGAGTCAAGGACGTTCAGCCTGCACCTGGAGTGGCGTGACTGGGAGGCATCTCCAGTTCGGACAGTGGATTGTTTGGATGATGTGATGGACATGTGGGTGCAGGGGGAAAGGGACTTTGACTTTCTTTTGGGTGGAGAAAACCTGGGAACTTTCAGATTCGGGTTTTCCCAGATGTGCCAATAGGACATCTCTAATAAAATGGAACTTTGAGGAATTGCTTGCTTCGGAGTCTTACCTGGTTGGGGTTGTTACTTGGAACCCTGACACCTGATTCACAGCTGCAGAGGGCTACTTGCTTGTGGTTCAGTGTGCTAAGGGAATCTCTTTGGGGGTTGATAAACCATGATCTGCAGAATCCACATTTTTTTACCCCCAGAATCACTCCAAAGCATCATGCCTAAATAAATCACAATCATTTATTTTCAGCCATATGGTAGCTCCTTTTTTTTTCCTGCCTCTTAAAATCTTCCCACTCCTCTACCAAGGAAGCTTCATCAGAACATGGTCCAATCTGGAGATGTCATTACTATTTCTTGCTGCTGTCTCCAGATTCAGTGCAATTTGCCTCCTCCTGGTTTATGACTTACTGTCTTGCGTGAACTTGGCCAACTGTGGCTTAGCTCCTTATATGAACTGCTTGGAGCATCTTCAGGAGGAAAAACTGCTTGCAAATCATTGAATAGTCATCATCCATGCAACCTGGGAGCCAACAGATGATTGTGGTCTATTAAATAAATAACAGGTGAAGATCATTAAAGTGATGCCCACTATCAGCCTATGTGAATCCAGCCAGTTGTGGCTAAGGTCACAACCTAAACAGTGGTGGGATTCAGCCAGTTCGCTCCACTTCGGGAGAACCGGTTGTTAAATTACTTGAATCCCACCACTGAACCTAACACTAAGCAAAGCAAGACATAAAATAATGTGGGTACCATGGGAGGAGCTTCTGTAATCTCACTAAGACCATGTGCTGGAATGGTTGAAGGGAGAGATTTAAGAGTTTGTGGTGGTGCAGTAGTTAGAATGCAGTATTGCAGGCTAACTCTGCTGACCGCCAGCAGTTTGATTCTCACGAGCTCAAGGTTGATTCAGCTGTCCATCCAGTGGTGGGCTGCAATTAATTTAACAACTGGTTCGCCTAGTGACTGGTTGGGTGGGCGTGCCTTGGGAGGATGTCATGTGACTGAGTGGGTGTGGCCAACTTGACATCACTCACGGCAAGGTGGGGCAGTGCAGTTGGGCAGATGTTGCAGGACGATTTCCTACGTACCATTCCGTGCCCCTTTCTGTCCCCCTCTTGTGCTGACAAAATAAAAGCCCATTTAAAGATTGCGACTGCCTGCCAAGCCTTTCTGGTGCATGCTGGCAAAAGGAGGCTAGAGGGGTTCGGCAAACTATGTATAATCTTAACTACCAGTTCAGCTGAACTGGTGTGAACTGGCAGCAGCCCACCACTGTGTCAGCACTTCAATCTGCATTTACTCTAGTGCTGACGTAAGAAGGAGAAGCGAAGGCGTCTGGAAAGGGACATTTGACTTTTCACCTACTTATTTTCCCTGGAGATAATATCCCCTAGGAGATGGGATGGGAGGAGGGAAATTCTTTTGAGCTGGAGTAGAATTAGGGGTAGAATGACTTGGAAGATGGCCAATGAGTGCAGGGGAGTGGGGAACGGAAAGGGAGGGTTTTGGGGTTAGACGTCAGTGTTGGCTTCGATTGGAGTCGGGTTAGAATGTCGTGCTTAATAAATAGGAGTTTTTCTTCAAAGACTTTGTTTGAAATGCAATTTATTTGAGACGATCTCGAAACTTGACACACTGCTTCCATCCTTCCCAGATCAGTAAAACAACAAGGTCCTTGATTGTTGGGGACAATATGTTGACTCTATAAACTGCTTCGAGCAGGGCTGTCAAACTTGAGGCTTGCAGGCATGGATGCATCATGCACTGGCCACGGCCACGCCCAGTTTAGCAAAGGGGGAAAAAGTTCGGACACATCATGTGATGACACCGTGACGTTGCAAGTTTGACACCCCTCCTTAGAGAGTGCTGTAAAGCACTGTGAAGCAGTACATAAGTCTAAGTGCTGTTGCTATTAATTAACTTCATTCCCATAACAGTTCACAGATACCATGTTGTAGGGCTATAGGCACTCAATAACAACAGTGATGATGTTTTGGGTTCATAATGTCATTGTGCAAATGTTATGATGTCATTTGGGTCGCTGGCGAAATCCAAATTTTTTTACTACTGGTTCTGTGGGCGGGGCTTGGCGGGCGTTGCAGGGGAAGGATACTGCAAAACCCCCATTCCCACCCCACTCCAAGGGAAGGATACTGCAAAATCCCATTCCCAACCTACTCCTGGGAGAAGGATATTGCAAAATCTCCATTCCCACCACACTTTGGGGCTAGCCAGAGGTGGTATCTGCCCGTTCTCCAAACTACTCAAAATTTCCGCTACCGGTTCTCCGAACTACTCAAAGTTTCCACTACCGGTTCTCCAGAACCTGTCAGAACCTGCTGGATTTCACCCCTGATTTGGGTCATTGGGGAGTTGACATTAGCATGCACATGATGCCACTTGCCCACTCTGCAGGCTCCCACATGAGATGGTCACACAAATGGGCATAGTCCATGCATTCTTGGAGAGGAGAAGTTGGGACTAGATTTACTTGATCTACCCTCATTCCTCACAGGTTTCTCTGACCTTCTGCACAATCACCCACGTGCATAGAAGAGATTGCATCAGAGCTCTCTTCATAGGACCAGTAACCGTTTTGTGCAAACGTCACAAAGAGATTTACTTAATCAATTCAGTTTCCTGCAAAATTACATTAAATGTCCATGAACATGTCATTAAATGTGACATATGGCTGCACGGATACCATTAACACCTATTCTTTTTGCCTGCTGATTCCTTGATATGGAATGCCCATTATTGGCATAAAAGTCATTTAGCCAAAGGAGTTTGCAACCATATTCACATGTTTCGTATTAATGCAGACATATTCTAGGATACATATCAAAGGAATCTATTAATCCAGACTCATCTTGCATAAATAAAGATCATATTCACCCTGAAAATAACCAAATTAAACAGCCACTTTTCTGTGAATCCATACTTTGGTCTCTCACAGGAATCATCCTTGCAGAAATGTGACCTGTTACACTTTTATTGGTGCAAAGAAGCAAGAAGACGACCAGAGTTTGACCAGCATGCTTTCTGCCATGGGGCTCCCTATTACAGATGATGGTGATCTATTAAATAAATAACAGGTGAAGATAATTAAAGAGAGACTGAACCAGGGGTGTGTTCTAAATTTTTTTACTACTGGTTCTGTGGGTGTGGCTTATTTTGTGGGTGTGGCTTGGAGGTCATGTGACTAGATGGGTGTGGCTAGCTGGTCAGAGTCATTTCTGGAAGGTCCTCGCACTTACGACCAGTCCTCGCACTTACGACCCGACTCATTTGTTTGCTTTTAACACTGATCAGCTGTAGGGCGGCCCTTTGAAGCCCCGCGGCAAGAATTTAAACAGTTTTTTTCCCTCTAGTCATCAGCTGGGACTCAGGAGGCAGCAATAGATTGGGGGTGGGATCAAATAAAAGGTAAGAATAATGTGGGGGGGTGGGGGGGGGTGGGAGGGTGGGGGGGGGAGAACCGGTTCGGTGACGTCATATCGTCACCGCTACCGGCTTGGCCGAACCGGACCGAACCGGGAGGAACCCACCACTGGACTGAACCTAGAACTGGTGTCAGCAACCTGCGGCTCTGGAGCCACATGTGGCTCTTTGGGCCCTCTGCTGTGGCTCCCTGTCAGGTGATTCCACCACTGGCTGGCCATGCCCCTGCCGCTCAGCCTCCCCTCCCAGTCACTCCTCGCCTGGCCTGAGAAAGTAAGGGCGATGGCAGGGAATGGAGAAGCGGTCAGGGCAGAGACAGAGAGATACAGAGAAGGGGAGAGAGAAAGAGACATAGAGAGATTCAGAGAGAAGGGGGAGAGAGGGGGACAAGGAGGGAGAGAGAGAGAGAGATGTCAAAAGGGTTTTGTGATTCCCGGTGTTTTTTAACAACCAGTTTTCTGCACTAATGACCGGCTGGGTAGGCGTGGCTAGAGGATCATGTGACTGGTGGAAGTGTGTGATGTCGAGTTGGCTACACCCACCCAGGTTTTGTGGCTCCCTGTGTTTTCTTTTCTGTGGGAAACAGGTCCAAATGGCTCTTTGAGTGTTTAAGGTTGCAGACCCCTGACCTAGAAGTATCGAGAAATTTCCTAACAGTGGGAACAATTAACCAGTGGAACAGTTTGCCTTCAGAAGTTGTGGGTGCTCCATCACTGGAGGTTTTTAAGAAGAGATTGGACAACTATTTGTCTAAAATGGTAAAATGAGCAGGAGATTGAACTAGATGTCTATGGAGATTCTCAGCCATCCAGGTCATGGTTGTCTCAGAGGTACAATGCAGTGAGCCATGTGCAAATCTGTACATTGGGGAAACAAAACAACCAATCTTCGACTTACAACAATTCATTTAGTGAGCCTTCAAAGCAACAAGTAGGACCGCCTACTACCATCAATAGCCTCCCACCGTCCAGTACGCTCCCACAGAGAGGGGCTCCTCCAGGTGCCGTCGGCCAAACAATGTTGGCTGTCGGCCCCTAGGGGGAGAGCCTTCTCTGTGGGGGCACCGACGATCTGGGACGAGCTCCCCCCCAGAGATACGGAGGATTCCGGATCTGCGCACCTTCCGCCGCGAGTTGAAGACTCTTTTATTTCATCAAGCTGGCCTCGCCTAAATCTTCTCCCTTTTAAGTGCAGATTTTAAATTTTAATGTATTTTAAAATATGGGTATTTTAAATTATGGGTATTAATTCAGCCAAATTTATTTAATTCATTTTATTCTATTTTAAATTTTGTATATGTATGTGTTTTATTCCATGGCTGTTCACCACCCTGAGTCCTTCGGGAGTAGGGCGGTATAGAAATTCAATAAATAATAATAATAATAATAATAATAATAATAATAATAATAATAATAATAATAATAATATAACAACAACAACAACAACAATGGCGCTGAAAAAAAATGACTTACGATCCTTTTTCACGCTTATGACCATTGCAGTATCCCCATGTGATTTACATTCAGATGCTTGATGGCTGACTCACATTTATGACGGTTGCAGTGTCCCGGAGTCAATAGGATCCATTTTTGCAACCGTCTGAGAAGCAAAGTCAATGGGGAAGCCAGATTCACTGAACAACCGTCTTGCTAACTTAACAACCCACAGTGATTCGCTTAACAAACGCAGCAAGAAAAAGTCGTAAAATGGGACAAAACTCACTTAAACACATTTCTCGCTTAGCAACATAAATTCTGGGCTCAATGGTGGTCGGAAGTGGAGGACTACCTGTAATCCTTAAAGACCCACTTGTTTTTGTGGATTATTTCAGTGGTGAAATCTAAAATTTGTTACTACCGGTTCTGTGGGCGTAGCCAATTGGTGGGGGTGGGATAATGCGACTGGGTGGGTGTGGCCAATTTTTTGTTTTTTACTTTTAAAACCATTTTTTCTATGTTTGCTTTCAAAATATGCTTTCAAAAGGCTCTGACGATCCCAGATGAGTTGCCTGATCGGCAGAGGCTTTTTTCCTTTAAAAAGCCTCTGCCGATCAGGCAACTCAGCTGGGATTGTCAGAGGCTTTTAAAAGCATTTTTTTCTACAACCTCTGAAAAGGTTGTAAAAAAAATGCTTTTTTAAAAATTAAAAAAAAAGCCTCTGATGATTGTGCGGCTCAGCTGGACATGGTGGGGAGGCAGGGATTTTTGCTACCGGTTCTCCGAACCACCCGCCTCCATCGCTACTGGATCAGGCGATCCGGTCCGAATCGGGAGCATTTCACCCCTGGATTATTTCCGTCCACTTTGTTACAACTGCTAAAGGTGTTGTGGTTGCGGTAAATTGTTTCTTGGGCGATGCTATTTCAGAACTGTTTTTTTCTTTTCTTCAAGGCATGCTGATTTGTGTATGTCTTTTCCTGTGAACTCTTATGAATTGTTGACTCTGGCTGGACTGCAGCTGTCGCTTTGTGTGAATTTGCTCTCAAATGACTATTAACATGACAAGCTTCCTTGGTATTGTCAAAATAAGACTCACACCGCAAACTACCATTAAAAGCAAAGCTGGGAAGAAAAACGCTGATTTTTTTTTTTTCCAGGAGAGTTAAAAGTTGCTCTCTGATCTGACAGCAGCAGCACTGCAATTCCAAAGCTGGTTGTCAGTGTGTTTCTTTTGAATGTTTATTACTCTATGTAGCCAAGTTAAAAAACAAACAAACAAACTTTTTCCAGCTTCAGTTTTCGCACATTCCTTTCTACCTTCCTTAAGTTGGAAAGCTGTTCCTTTGCAAATCTTTCTTTTTAATTTGGCCTTTTGCCCTTCTTTGGAGCATCCAAAGCATTCCTTGACTTACGTCCAGTGGCTTAGCAACTGTTCAAACTGAACAATGTCTCCCCCAGAGGTGGGCTTCATATAATTTTACCACCAGTTTGCCCTGCACCGAAAATGTGAGCGCCAGAGGTGGGTTTCAGCAGGTTCTGACCAGTTCTGGAGAACCGGCAGCGGAAATTTTGAGTAGTTTGGAGAACTGGTAGTAAAAATTCTGACTGGCCCCACCCCCATCTATTCTCTGCCTCCCAAGTCCCAGCTGAATGGGAGGAAATGGGGATTTTGCAGTAACCTCCCCCTGGATTGGGGAGGGAATGGAGATTTTATAGTATCCTTCCCCTGCCATGCCCACCAAGCCATGCCATGCCACGCCCACCAAGCCACACCCACAGAACCGGTAGTAAAAAAATTTGAAACCTACCACTGGTGAACACACCCATGCACCTTCCATGCATGCGCATGGACTTCCATGCATGTGCTTTGCTCACATGCGTGGCTTGCACGCATGCACGCGGCTTAGAAAACTTGGCTAAATAGGATGGCATAGCACCAGGGCAGGCAGGCAGGTGGGTGGGTGGGAAACAGGGGGGAAACAGGGGGAGCCTGTTCCCAGTGCACTCATGCACACAGCTGCCACATGGCAAGAACAGTTAAAAGAAAAGGGATGACTTGGGAGTAGGGCTGGGAGATGATTGGCCCCTCCCTTAAGACTTAAAAGAGGAGCAAAGGCATGTGGGCCTTTGCAGGAAGCAACGTTGTTAATTCTGTTCAGTTTAAAGTCTGAAGCTCTGTTTGATTCTGGACTCCATGTGGCTTTGCCAATTAGGTCTTTGGCAGCGTTTCAAGGGAGATAAAGGTGGGTGATTATTCAGCCTTATCCTGAAGGACTCTTTACAACTATTTGAGACTCATCTGTGAATAAACAGAATTCACAGCTGTTGCAATAAAAGAGGTTCGTCACCTGCAGGTTGCCACCCACAGGTCGCCATCTGCAGGTTGCTGTTCTCGGTTCACCTGAACTGATCCGAACCGGATGAATACCACCACTGGTCCACCCCCACTCCCAAAGTAATTACAACCTGGTTTCAAACTTCTCATGACTGGTCCCATGACCACATTTCAGCCATGTGAATTATGACAATTTTGCAGAAAACAGGTATTTATTTCTAGGGTTTTTTAGCCAAAATGTCCCATAGCAAACAATGGGTTCGCTTAACAACCAGCAATTCACTGAACAACCATGGTAGTTCACTTAATGAGCAGTGTCCCCAGAACTGACTTCTGCACCAGCCGGAGCTTCCAAATGCTCTTCAAGGATTGTCCCACGTAGACCTCGTTACAGTAGTCCAACCGAGAATTGACCAGGCATAGATCGCTGTTCTTAAAGCAAAGAATAGAGTTGTTAAAATGTTAGTGGCCACAGTAAAATTTACAATGGAACCCAGAATTTGAAAGGAAAATCTATATTGTACCTTTACTTAGTGACAAATGCCATCTTCATCATTTTTTGATTATTGGGCAAAATTTGTTATTTGTTTATATTTCATATTTCTTAACTTAACTTAAGAGTTTTTATTCTCCCAGGCCTTTTCAAACTAATGCTGCTTTAATAACAGAATAACAGCATTGGAAAAGATCTTGGAGATCTTCTATCTAGTCCAACCCCCTGCTCAGACAGGAAACCCTATACCGTTTCAGACAAATGGTTGTCCAATCTCTTCTTAAAAATTTCCAGTGTTGGAGCATTCACAACTTCTGCAGGCAAGTCTTTCCACTTATTAATTGTTCTCACTGTCAGGAAATTTCTCCTTAGTTCTAAATTGCTTCTCTCCTTGATTAGTTTCCACCCGTTGCTTCTTGTCCTGCCTTCAGGTGCTTTGGAGAATAGCTTGACTCCCTCTTCTTTGTGGCAGCCCCTGAGATATTGGAAGACTAATATCATATCACCAGTAGTCCTAGGTAATGGATAAGGTCAGGGAAGGAGTGATTGGAGAGCCTTCCAATGATCTAATTGACCAACATGACCTATGACACTTGGGGATGGGGTTATTTCCTATTTCAATTATACTGAAACCACTTGAATTATTTAGAGTTGGTTTTCCTTTAATCTGTGCCGATATGATGTACTGAAGTCCTTAGAGGTACATTCAAGTCTCAGAGTTCTGATTTTCTTGGGTTCATTAGTCGGAGCCTTGACACCTCCTGTGTTAAAACATCCACAGCTTCTGGAGGCAAGTCGTTCCACTGATGAAATGTCAGGAAATTTCTTCTTAATTCTCGGTTGCTTCTCACTTTGATTAGTTTCCATCTGTTGCTTCGTGTCCTGCCTTCAGGTGCTTTGGAGAATAGCTTGACTCCCTCTTTCTTTGTGGCAACCCCTTTTCCCTTGTATTACTGGTTTTGTTCCCTTTGTTCTTCATGTTTTAATCGGTATGTTTTCAAAGTTGTGATGGTTGTTTTAATTGTTACAAATCCTTCTGATTTTTCTTGTAACTGCTCTGAGGATTTTTTTAAAAAAAGGTGTTGCAAAAACCTTTTGCTGTAGTCAATTGTTTCCAAGGTTATTGGAGCCTGTTATTGGGTTGGTTTATGTATCTGTTTATGTGCTTTGCTGATGTTTTTGGCATAATGCATGATATGAACAAAAGTGTTGTGTTTTCTAGCTCATGTTTGGAGCCAGCGAAACCAGTTGTGATTACCCAACAAACAATTATTAAGACAAGCCCTGATTTAGTGTGAACTCAGCCTTCGTTTTCATTTGTTGCAGCAGTCCATACCATTTTTAATGGTGAAAAAAGTAAGGTTCTACTTTTAGGCAAGAAAAACCAAATGCACAGGTACAGTATATGTGGTACCTTGCTAAATAGTAGTAACTGTGAGAGGGATCTTGGAGTCCTAGTGGACAATCATTTAAACATGAGCCAGCAGTGTGCTGAAGCTACCAAAAAAGTCAACACAATTCTGGGCTGCATAAACAGAGGGATAGAATCACGATCACATGAAGTGTTAATACCACTTTATAATGCCTAGGTAAGGCCACACTTGGAATGCTGCATCCAGTTTTGGTCGCCACGATGTAAAAAAGATGTGAAGACTCTAGAAAGAGTGCAGAGAAGAGCAACAAAGATGATTAGGGGACTGGAGGCTAAAATATAGGAAGAACAGTTGCAGGAACTGGGTATGTTTAGTTTAATGAAAAGAAGGACTAGGGGAGACATAATAGGAGTGTTCCAATATCTCAGGGGTTGCCAGAAAGAAGAGGGAGTCAGGCTATTCTCCAAAGCACCTGAGGGTAGGAGAAGAAGCAGTGGGTGGAAACTAATCAAGGAGAGAAGCAACTTAGAACTAAGGAGAAATTTCCTGACAGTTAGAACACTTAATCAGTGGAACGACTTGTTTCCAGATGTTGTGAATGCTCCAACACTGGAAGTTTTTAAGAAAATATTGGACCACCATTTGTCTGAAATGGTATAGTGTCTCCTGCCTGAGCAAGGGGTTGGACTAGAAGACCTCCAAGGTCCCTTCCAACTCTGTTATTTTCTATTCTATTCTATTCTATTCTATTCTATTCTATTCTATTCTATTCTATTCTATTCTATTCTATTCTATTCTATTCTATTCTATGTGGTATAAATAGAAGGTTCTGTAACAGAGAAATTGAGAATAAAAGGGTACTACAAGTAGTGTTGGACTTATCACCACAATTGGTACCCAAATTTCTGTTGCTGAGCAAGGCAGTTGTTAAGTGAGTTGTGCCTAAATTCACAACCTTTTCTGCCATAACTATGAAGCAACAACTATGCAGTTGTTAAGCGAGTCACACAGTCATTCTGTAAATCTGCAGCTTTGCTCATTGACTTTGCTTGTCAGAACCCAGCCAGGAAGGTTGCAGATAACAATCACATGACTCTGAGATGCTGCAACCATTGTAGATACAAGGTTGAAGTTGCCAAACCCCCAAATTTTGATCACCTGATCATAGGGATCTGCATAAGTGATCATAAAGGGCAGGATTGGTCATAGGACACTTTTTTTTCAGGACCGTTATAAGGTCAAATGGTCACTAAATGAATTGTCATAAGGTGGCTCAATGGCTAAGATGCTGAGCTTGTCAATCGAAAGGTCGGCAGTTCAGCGGTTCGAATCCCTAGTGCCTCATAACGGGGTGAGCTCCCATTACTTGTCCCAGCTTCTGCCAACCTAGCAGTTCTAAAGCATGTAAAAAATGCAAGTAGAAAAATAGGGACCACCTTTGGTGGGAAGGTAACAGCGTTCCGTGCGCCTTTGGCATTTAGTCATGCCAGCCACATGACCACGGAGACGTCTTTGGACAGCACTGGCTCTTCGGCTTTGAAACAGAGATAAACACCGCCAACTACTAGCACGTATGTGCAAGGGGAACCTTTACCTTTACATTTAAGGACTATTTGTAAAGCACCAAGCTCTCACCTTTTCCATGACTTCAAGATGCATTGGGACTGGTGACTTTTTGTCCCTGCTTTGTCTTTGAATGAGCCCAAAATTTTCCCTGCATTAAGGAAATTGCAAAATTTCATCAGATGCCTTCTGAAGCCGCAGCAAGATGCTTTGCTGGCTAGCTGACAACTTTTTAAAGGCATGTACATGTGCGCATTAAATTAATTTCCTTAAACGTTTGCGAAGAACAAGGCTGTTTCTCCAGACAGCCAACTTGACATCGCACTCAAAAGGCTAGATCGCTGGGAAAAGATGAGAAATTTCGGGGAAGAGACGGTGCCAAGATAATGGGTGGAAAGTGGCAGGATGGAAGGAACTTTTCCCCCTTGCTGAGCGCAGGCATTTCTCGCTGACAGCAACGGCAGCTCTGTGTGTGTGTGTCGAGGGGATAATAGAACCATTAAACACCAAGAAGTGTAGCGTCAGACTTCAGGTTTCAGGCACTCAAAACAGAAAAGAGGTGTAATGGCAGAATCCTGAAAAGCCAACTGCACCGGGCTGAGAGCTGTGATGGTAAAGGAACAGTAGGTCATATCCAGAGGAAATGAACCCTTTGAAATTCTTTTCAAGCATCCTTCTTTAAAGCCACAGAGTAAGGTTTCACCATACTCTAGGTGTAACTACAGAACCGTAGCTAAGTGTCTGAGCATATGCTTGGCAGGCAGAGAGGAAAGGGGAAGGAGGAAGCACCTTCCAAGTCAGATCACGGGAGCCCTTATTCCAAGCTGTGATTTCTCAGACAGATGCTCAGTTGTTCCCCTTTGAAAAATTCCCCTTCTGGTTTTGTTCACTTGTTTATTCAGGAGCTTGAAACAGTGAGTGTAACACTACTATGCCCACAAAGGAAGGCAAATGTTCCAGGAGTGGGTTTCACATATTGTTGCCACCGGTTTGCCATGCGCGTGCTCCTTCTGCGCATGTGCCCGGCCTTCCACATGCTTGCTGCACGCACCCGTGGCTTCCGTGCATGCGGTCGGCCTCCCACACATGAGCTTTGCTCACACATGCACCTTCCACGCATGCGGCCGATCTTGAAAACGTGGCTAAATAGGATGGCATTACATCCGCAGGGCATTGTTCTGACCTAGTCTTCCTGAGTCAGTAAAACACACGAGGAGTCCCAAAAACCTCTTTTATTGCAACAGCTGTGAATTCTGTTTATTCACAGATGAGTCCCAAATAGTTGTAAAGAGTCCTTTAGGATAAGGCTGAATAATCACCCACCTTTATCTCCCTTGAAACGCTGCCAAAGACCTAATTGGCAAAGCCACATGGAGTCCAGAATCAAACAGAGCTTCAGACTTTAAACTGAACAGAATTAACAACGTTGCTTCCTGCAAAGGCCCACATGCCTTTGCTCCTCTTTTAAGTCTTATGGGAGGGGCCAATCATCTCCAAGCCCTACTCCCAAGTCGTCCCTTTTCTTTTAACTGTTCTTGCCACATGGCAGCTCTGCGCATGCGTGCACTGGGAACAGGCTCCCCTTGTTCCTCTGCCTCACTGAGGTCTGACTCTGGAGGCTCTGGAGGCAGCACATATCTCTCAGATGGCCCTTTCTCTGCCTCCAACACAGAGCCCTCGTCTGAGCCTTCCCCAGACTCCAGGACTGGCCCATGTTCCTCCCCAACCTCCTCACTGTCTGACTGTGCTGCCAGCTCCACGGGCCGCCGGCGGACCACAACAGGCATTACATCTGCCCACCCGCAATCACCGCTACCAGTTCACCCAAACCAGTCTGAACTGGCTGAATACCATCTCTGAAATGTTCGTCTCCCTAGATAATGTTGCAGGATCCAATCTGGGTCATTTCACACGTTCTGACAGAGAGAACCCAAAGGTGCTTTTTCAAAAGGTGACTGGACTTTTCTTTGTTTTGCTCAAAGACGTTTCGCTTCTCTTCCGAGGAGCTTCTTCAGTTCTGAGAAGAACTGTTCTGAGAAGAACTGAAGAAGCTTCTTGGATGAGAAGCAAAACGTCTTCAAGCGAAACAAAGATAGTCCAGTTGCCTTTTGAAAAAAAAAAACACCTTTGAAACAACCATGACCTGGATGGCTGAGAATCTCCACAGATACTGGTAGAGAGAAGTTCCTCATGATGTTGATAAAAATGTTGATAAAGATGTTGAGACTGTGGAAAGAGTGCAGAGAAGAGCAACAAAGACGATTAGGGGACTGGAGGCTAAAACCTATGAAGAACGGTTGCAGGAACTGGGTATGTCTTAGTTTAATGAAGAGAAGAACCAGGGGTGATATGATAGCAGTGTTCTGGTATTCGAGGGGCTGTCACAAAGATAAAGAGGTCAACCTATTTTCCAAAGCACCAGAAGGCAAGACAAGAAGCAATGCATGGAAACTCATCAAGGAGAGAAGCAACCTAGAACTAAGGAGAAATTTCCTGACAGAAGAATCAACCAGTAGAATGCCTTGCCTTCAAAAGCTGTGGGTGCTCCATCACTGGAGATTTTCAAGAAGAGACTGGACAGCCACTTGTCTAAAATGGTAAAGTAGGGTGTGTCAAATTTTTCAGCTTTCAATTTCCAAACATTAGGGGTGCTCAAAAGTTGTGACATGCCTTGGGGATTGTAAAGATATTTTGGTTACTTTAATATACTTTAGAAGTGCTTGGTAAGTAACTACATACATATCATAACTTTTTAACATTTTGTTTGTTTCGTATAGTCTCTCCTTCTTGTGCACGGAGTTGGACTACATGATTTCCAACATCCCTTCCAAGTCTGTTGTTCTACGTTCCCTGAGAATGGGCTCCTGCACGAATCCGAAAGCTCAGAAGACTAAACTTCTGGTCCCAGTGATTGACCCAGATTGGATCTGGCAACTACTGTGCCCTGTCCTGCTTCACTGTTATTCCCACAAGAACCCTCCTGTTAGCAGGATAACAGAATAACAGAGATGGAAGGGACCTTGGAGGTCTTCTAGTTCAACCCCCTGCTTAGGCAGGAAACCCTACACCACTTCAGACAAATTGTTATCCAGCATCTTCTTAAAAACCTCCAGTGTTAGAGCATTTGCAACTTCTGGAGGCAAATTGTTCCACTGATTAATTGTTCTAACTGTCAGGAAATTTCTCCTTAGTTCTAAGTTGCTTCTTTCCTTGATTAGTTTCCACCCATTGCTTCTTGTTCTACCCTCAGGTGCTTTGGAGAATAGCTTGATTCCCTCTTCTTTGTGGCAGCCCCTGAGCTATAGGAACACTGCTATCATGTCTCCCCTAGTCCTTCTTTTCATTAAACTAGACATACCCAGTTCCTGCAACCGTTCTTCATATGTTTTAGCCTCCAGTCCCCTAATCAACTTTGTTGCTCTTCTCTGCACTTTTTCTAGAGTCTCCACATCTTGTTTACATCGTATCTGTTGAATTCAGTTGGTGGGGACATCAACATTTAAGATGAAATTAGCATTTCTTCTTCTTCTTCTTCTTCTTCTTCTTCTTCTTCTTCTTCTTCTTCTTCTTCTTCTTCTTCTTCTTCTTCTTCTTCTTCTTCTTCTTCTTCTTCTTCTTCTTCTTCTTCTTCTTCTTCTTCTTCTTCTCCTCCTCCTCCTCCTCCTCCTCCTCCTCCTCATTATTATTATTATTATTATTATTATTATTATTATTATTATTATTATTATTATTTAATCTTTAGTGAGATTCACAGCCTTTGAGCTGGTTAATAGCTCAGCAGCTCGAATCCTAACCAAGGACCTAGGAACTGTTAAGGTATCGTCGGAGAATGTAAGCTGTTCTGAGTAAGGTGTTTTTTTGTAGAGTCAAAATGTTCAAGTCCGGCAAATTTTCAATTTTGGATGAAAAATTAAACAATTTACTTTTTTTTAACACTCTGCTTGCAATAGTGACATCCTAGCAGGATATTAATATTGATCGAGTGTTTACTTTTATCTTCTTATTTACAGTAGTTTAAGCTTTCTAAAAATAATAGAATGTTTGCCATTTTTAATCCCAGGATTTAAATATTACTGCATTCAAATTGACAACGAAATAAAGCAACATATCCAGAATTACAATATTATAATAAACAGGGGAAAAAAGCTGTGAAACAAAGTTTATGAAGCACCCTAGTTGTGAACTTCAAGAAAGCCATGACAACAATAAATTGTGCAAACTTGTTATAGTTCTTCAGAAATAATTATGCCCGTAAGGGAGAAATTGATGAGGACAGTTCTATAGCAATGTGACTAGAATTATGCCATACAATAATGTTGATTATATATGGATCTCATTGGAGTAAATTATAGGTGTGAAACAGCAATTTGAATTGTATTTTTTTAAAAATGTTGTCTTTTACACCAATTTGTTGATCATAAAGTATCAAAGTCCTTGGTAGTAAGTGGTCTAAGGCACCCTGTTATTAAGACCAGCTGCCTGCAATTACTGCAGGTTCGAATCTTGCCAAGGCTCAAGGTTGACTCAGCCTTCCATCCTTTCTAAGGTAGGTAAATTGAGGACCCAGTTGTAGGGGCAATAAGCTGACTTTGTATAAATATACAAAAGAATGAAGGCTATTGCTTAGCACATTGTAAGCTGCCCTGACTCTCCGGAGAAGGGTGGCATATAAATCAAATTAAAAAAAAAAGTCCGAACACTGAAGTTGAAAAATTATGGTTTATTTTGGCTGTGGTGATCCCATTGGTTATTAGCCAACTGGATGCCATACCAAAAAGCCTTGGATGACATTTAGAAAATCTGCACATTAACAAAATTTCCATCTGTCAATTACAAATGACAACACTGCTTTGATCCACACATATAGTACACTGAAGCATTACAAAATTCTAGGTTTGAGGGAAAAGCTCAGTTCAAATGAAAGCCAACACCAGCTTAAGAACTGGAAGACTGTATATAAACAATTATACCACATGACAAGAACTTTAACCCCCTCACACAACAACCTCTACTTATCCCAGGTCCTTGGGAACCACTCGATAGGTGGACAGAAATACCAAATCCAGTCTGAACATCTGAACAACTGTGTGACTAACCATAATTTGATATTTTAAAAAGTCAAGATGGCTGCTTCAACCTTGTGATTGAAGCCCCACCATTTTTATGCCTGTCGCAATATAACACATATAAAAAGAGTGGAGCTTTGATTTCATGGTTGTGGATATTCTCTTGACTTTTTTTGACCCTCTTCCTGTGGACACCCTTATCACAGGGGTGAAATACTCCCGGTTCGGACCGGATTGCCCGATCTGGTAGCAATGGCGATGGGTGGTTCGGAGAACCGGTAGCAAAAATCCCTGCGCCACCCTCCCCCCCCCATGCCCATCTGAGCCACACAATCATCAGAGGCTGTTTTTTTTTAATTTTAAAAACATTTATTCTACAACCTCTTCAGCAGAAAAAATGCTTTTAAAAGTTAAAAAAAAAAGCCTCTGATGATCGCGCAGCTCAGCTGGGATCTTCAGAGGCTTTTAAAAGCATTTTTTCTACAACCTCTTCGGCCGAAGTGGTTGTAGAAAAAAATGCTTTTAAAAGCCTGTGATGATCCCAGCTGAGTTGCCTGATCATCAGAGGCTTTTAAAAGCATTTTTTTTTCTACAACCTCTTTGTAGTTGGCCACGTCCACCCAGTCACATTACACCCCCCCCACCAAGCCACACCCACAGAACCGGTAGTAACAAATTTTACATTTCACCACTGCCTTATCCCATAGGTTGGCTAAGAAACAATACTGATCCAAGGTCCCATCTGTTATGATTGTTCCTGTCATAGACAATACTGAAAATTGGTGCTCTCAGTCCTAGTCCGCTTGCTAGTGGGACAGAAAAGGGAAATTATTGAAAACCTAGGAAATACCATATTTGAGTGGTGCGGTAGCCTAGAAGTGGAGCTCTCACCTCACAATCAGGAGGCTGTGAGTTTGATCCTAGGTAGAGGCAGGTATTTCTCTCTCTGGGCACCCTGGGAATATATCTGCTGAAGATACTCTGCATTGGTGGCAGGAAGGGCATTCAGCCAGTGAACACTCGACTCTATTCAGTTGCCCAGATTTCATTTCTCAAGGGATTATGGGGTTGTTAAAAGAGGATGATGATAAAGGTAAAGGTTCCCCTTGCAAATATGTGCTAGTCATTCCCGCCTCTAGGGGGAGGTGCTCATCTCCGTTTCAAAGCCGAAGTGCCAGCGCTGTCCAAAGACGTCTTTGTGGTTATGTGGCCGGCATGACTAAACGCCAAAGGCACACAGAATACTGTTACCTTCCCATCAAATGTGGTCCCTATTTTTCTACTTGCCTTTTTTACATGCTTTCGAACTGCTAGGTTGTCAGAAGCTGGGACAAGTCACGGGAGCTCACCCCATTATGCAGCACTAGGGATTCGAACCGCTGAACTGCCAACCTTTTGATCGACAAGCTCAGCATCTTAGCCACTGAGCCACCACGTCCCTTAGGATGATGATAGGAAATATCATATTCATTATGTGTCATTTATTTGCCCTTCGATTTGATGTAACTCTTAAACGTAGCTTTTGAGCGGGCCCATCCATTTCTTGGTACTGCTCAACTCACTTGATGGAATAGCCATCATGCAAAGCTCAGGTGTGCTCTTTGAAAAAGGTTCTGTGGCCTTGTGTTTGAGCTGGATCACACATTTTGCCAAAGCTGCCTCCTCACATTTTATTACCAAAAGAATATCTGTATTTTAGAGGTCAACTATAGGTTCTTGGTGATCTCTGAGCTTCATGCTTTTACTTCAGGGGTGTCAAACTCGATCCCATTGAGGCAGTGGTGGGATTCAAAGACTTTTACTACCAGTTCTGTGGGCATGGCATGGCTTGGTGGGCATGGCTTGGTGAGCATGGCAGGGAAAGGGTACTGTAAAATCTCCATTCCCACCCCACTCCAGAGGAAGGTTACGGCAAAATCCCCATTTCCTCCCAATCAGCTGGGACTTGGGAGGCAGAGAATAGATGGGGGTGGGGTCAGTCAGAGGTGGTATTTACCAGTTCTCCGAACTACTCAAAATTTCCGCTACCAGTTTTCCAGAACTGGTCAGAACCTGCTGAATACCACCTCTGCATTGAGGGCTGTATCAGGATTTTGTTTGCCCATGGGGGGCTGGGGTGGGCATGGTCTGGTCATCGTGGCCAACTGGATGGGCATGGTCAGTGTGGGCCAAGACATGGGTGGCACAGGCCGGTCCCTTGCCATCTCCGGTATGGCCCTATGGGACAATTGTGGGCTAGATCTGTCCTGCGGGCTGCATGTCAACCCTGAAGCTGACCTGACTGAGGCCATTTTGAGGCTTCAGTGTTACCACACTGGAGTTGAGGGACAGAGAGGTGGGAATAGAGATAGCTGGGGTTTTGTAGCCAAAACAAAATACTTTCTCCTGGGAACCAAGGACATTCCCACAGGTGGTTGAAGAGAGGAGGAGTGAAGTTAGCAGGCAACTGGACGGCATCTTGATTGGACCATGTGACTGATTGTTTGGGGAAGGGAGAAAACATTTACTTTTAATTAGGTGAAAACTGTGGGAACATTCAGAGTTGGTTTTCACCAGCCTGTGCCAGTACGATATACCCAAACAAAACTATTCTTCGAGGAATTTACCTGCCTCAGAGTTCTGTTTGTTATGGGTATATTACTTGGAATCCTGACACTGCGTGTTTGACAAGTCTGTTTTACTTGCAGATGTTTCATTACCAAATGAAGTAATATCATCACTGATGATTCTAGTGTTGTATTTCACTTTGAAAAAAAGTCATGGAAATTTAGAGAAAACCCAAATCATGAGTCTGAGGTATACACTTCCCAGTTTGGATGAATTAAACTATATTACAGTGCCTACCTTCTGGAACAGCATTTGCTTCAAGGTCTGGATTCAGCTGTCCATCAAGAAAGCCTTGAAAAATTTGGTTTTTTTTTTTTCCTCAGGCTTAGGATGGTGTGCCCTTGCTATGGAGGAGATGCTCATGTATTTCAATTTTTGTTCACACGGATATGTCTTTTATTTGTGTTTTTTAATATACTGTATCGATTCTCGGTTGTACACAGCCCTGAGTCATGGACAACTGGGCAGCCCTGCAAATTAACACATATAAATAAATTAGAATAAATAAATAAACTGGAGCTCTCTAATCTTTTATTAGTCTTTTTGCCCCGTGCAATGCTGCCCTGCAGTTTTATTACAGTTTGCAGGTCAGTTTAATATTGGCTGTTTTGAGATGCCAAATGAAGAGCTGAGATTGTTATCAAATCTCATTTGTTATTCAAATTATGGCACATTGGAGAACGAGGAGTGACCTCCAAAATCCTCCAACTGGTTCATAATGGGCTGAACGTTTATTTCCCCCCACCCCTAAAATGGGACCATTTTGTAGTTCATATTCATGTGTTTGCAAGCGTGCCTGGCCTAAATCAGCCAAGATAATTCACAGCCCTCGTTCACACACATCCCATTTTTGAAGACAAAACATGGTTTGTTTATAGTGCTGAATTTTAGAACTCATGGTGGTGTGCAAAAAATAAAATTCAAAGACTAAGTGTAACTAAACCATAGGGGAAAGTAACCCTACAAAGCAATTATACATAAAATAATAGACATTGGATTCACCACAGGTTCTGTATGACCTTGGCCCTCAAAACCCGGGGAAAATAATTCAGTCTTTATTGCTTTGTGTAAAAGGTCGGTGAATTGTCTATGGGGATTCTCAATCATCCAGGTCATGATTGTCCCAAAGGTGTTTTTTCCAAAAGGCTTCTAGACTTTCTTGTTTTGTTTCTTTGAAAACTTTTCACTTCACATCCAGAACTGAAGAAGCTCCTTGGATGAGAAGTGAAATATTTTCAAAGAAAAAAAAAAGACTCCTTGCTTTTTGGAAAAAAGCACCTTTGGGTAAAAGGTTGGTGCAAATTTAGTTTCTAAGGGAAGGCTAATCCAAAAGGTGGGAGTCCAAGAAGCAATCCCTCCAATCTGCCACCAATCTCATCTTTCATATCTGGAGACACTTAACCTCATCAATTAGAGTAAGTCTATTGCATGGGTTGGTTCTTGGTTCTACCTGAAGAAGGCAATCCTTGTGATTAAGAGTCAACCACAGAAGACAGTAAAATGCTTTGTGCTCAGGAACTAATTGGAAGTGAAGCTAACTGGAAATGAAGGCAGCCCATTGTGCTAAACCAAGAAGTATAGCTTAATTAACAAATTATGGTTAAGCACACCATGGATTAGTTCAGAATAGAACAACAGAAGAGAAGAGAAGAGAAGAGAAGAGAAGAGAAGAGAAGAGAAGAGAAGAGAAGAGAAGAGAAGAGAAGAGAACGGAGTGGAGAGGAGTGGAGTAGAGTAGAGTAGAGTAGAGTAGAGTAGAGTAGAGTAGAACAACAGAACAGAACAGAACAGAACAGAACAGAACAGAACAGAACAGAACAGAACAGAACAGAATTCTTTATTGGCCTTGTGTGATTGAACACACAAGGAATTTGTCTTTGGTGCATGTGCTCTCAGGGTACATAAAAGAAAAAAGAATACATTCATCCAGAATCGTAAGATACAACACTTAGTGATAGTCATAGGTTACTAATAAGCAATCAAATCATACTAGGAAACAAATAAAACAATGTAAATTGTAGAGATATAAGCGACAAAGATGTAGTCATAAGTAGAAAAGGAAATAGGTAATAGGAAGGATGAAAAGAATAATACTAATACAGTCTTAGTGAATAGTTTGACAGTGTTGAGGGAATTATTTGTTTAGCAGAGTGATGGCATTCAGGGAAAACTGTCCTTGTGTCTAGTTGTTCTGGGGTGCAGTGCCCTATAGCGTTGTTTTGAGGGTAGAAGTTGAAACAATTGGGTTGCAGAGCCAAACCAGACAGTTATAGAGATGCAGATGACAGGCTCAATAATTCCTCTGTAGAACTGAATCAGCCGCTCCTTGGGCAGTTTGAGCTTTCTGAGTTGGCGCAGAAAGAACATTCTTTGTTGTGCTTTTTTGATGACGTTTTTGATGTTAGGTGTCCATTTCAGGTCTTGAGATATGATAGAACCTAGAAACTTGAAGGTCTCTACTGTTGATACTGTGTTGTCTAGTATTGTAAGAGGTGATAGTATAAGGAGGGTTTCTCCTAAAATCTACCACCATTTCTACTGTTTCAGTAGTGTTTAGTTCAAAATTGTTCCAGCTGCACCACAAGGCTAGTTGTTCAACCTCCCATCTGTATGCAGATTTATCGTTGTCTCGAATAAGACCGATCACTGTTGTATCATCTGCAAACTTCAGTACTTTAACAGAGGGATCTTTTGAGATGCAGTCATTGGTGTATAGAGAGAAGTGGAGAGAGCACACAGCCCTAGCACACACTCCTGTGTTAATTGTACAGGTATCTGATGTGATTTTACCTAACTTCACCTGCTGCTTCCTGTCTGTTAGGAAGCTTATGATCCATTTACAAGTGTGGTCAGGTACAGCTAGCTTTACCATCAAAAGAGCCTTGGTAGTACAGTGGTCTAAAGCACCCTGTTATTAAGACCAGGTCCCTGCAATTACTGCAGGTTCGAATCTCGCCAGGCTCAAGGTTGACTCAGCCTTTCATCCTTTCTAAGGTAGGTAAATTGAGGACCCAGTTTGTGGGGGCAATAAGCTGACTTTGTATAAATATACAAAAGGATGAAGGCTATTGCTTAGCGCATTGTAAGCCGCCCTGAGTCTCCGGAGAAGGGCGGCATATAAATCAAATAAAAAAATAAAAAATAAAAATTAATATCTGGAATGATGGTATTGAACACTGATCTGAGGTCTACAAAGAGCCCTGAAGTATCCATACAAATGTACAGCAACTAAAGTTGGAATTAAAAGAGGTTAAGTTTATGGTTTGCAAAGTTCTTTTTTCTTGCTTGCTTTTCATGTTGTGCACAAAGACCTCGCCATTTATAGCCCTATATTATTAGCGGGTTGGATTTGTGTGACTGACTTTTCTTAGGGACTCAGAGAAATTCAGCAGTCAAAGCAAAAACATGAATGAAATATTTCATGGTAGCCCATGCTAAATAAGGGTCAAGAAAAATTTGGCATCCCGCGAAAGGGATTTCCTTTCAGATTCTCTGCCTAGGAACTGGAGATGGCATAGCAGGTGGTACTGTGCTATGCCACCAGGCTCGAGTGGGCACCAGGTTGAAAATGATCTCTCCCTCTTCTTTGGTAGAGAGGCTGTGGGATTTAAAAGGCAAAATGGGTGCCTTAAATATTTGCAAGTTCTCTACAATTCTACAAGTATAAACATTCCTTGCATTTTCTTCTGTTCTATCAGAATGGAGACAATGGAAATGTGTAGTTTGTACAACTTTCCTTTCTTCTTTACAGTGGAACAGACACCTTCAAGAACCTGATAATTTGATTCTTTATTGAGGAGCCTAAATAATATAAGGTAAAGGTAAAGATTCCCCTTGCACATATGTGCTACTCATTCCTGATTCTAGGGGGCGGTGCTTATCTCCGTTTCAAAGCCGAAGAGCCAGCACTGTTCAAAGACGTCTCCATGGTCATGTGGCTGGCATGACTAAACCCCAAAGGCGCACGGAATGCTATTACCTTCCCACCAAAGGTGGTCCCTATTTTTCTACTTGTATTTTTTACGTGCTTTCGAACTGCTAGGTTGGCAGAAGCTGGGACAAGTAACAGGAGCTCACCCCGTTACGCAGCACTAGCGATTTGAACTGCTGAACTGCCGACCTTTTGATTGACAAGCTCAGCGTCTTAGCCACTGAGCCACTGCGTCCGTATAAATAATATAATCTTCTTTATATTGAGACACAACTGGTGAACAACCAAGTTTGACTTTTGAATCTCTTCCTAGCAGTCCTATCATGGTTCGTTAGGAAGGTTTATATACTGTAGCTCTTAGTTATAATGGGCCAAACCACTTTCAGTATGAAAGTGAAGAAGATAAGTTTCACCTACTTACCTACTATATTCTATAAAAATGAATTTAGAGGAGGGAGGGAGGGAGGGAGGGAGGGAGGAAGGAAGGAAGGAAGGAAGGAAAAATCTCCAGACAATTTTTATGGAGTCATATACCAATAACATATCCTTTAATAAAAATTATACTTTACATTATAGCATAAAGTAAATTTAAATCCTTTTAATCACATTTTCCCAATGTTCTATCAGTATATTTTGTCCAAAGTTCTTAGCCTATTCATACACTCTTTCACTTGCTCTTCTTATATTTCAAGTTTAAATAGAAGTTTATACATTATAGCAATTACATGTTCATCATTTGTCCATTGTTCAAATTCGGTCTTCTGCTTCTGAATTCCAAATGTCCTATTATTTATTTTAAACCTTTCTCTTAACTGTGCATACAGAAACCATTGAAAACGAAATCCCTTCATTTCTTCTTTATCCTACCACATAAAGTTTTTCAAGGTTTTTAAAAGCCTCTTTTGTAAATCCACTAGGAAAAAAATATATATCCAGATTATTCTCTTGGTTCGTCATTTGTATTTCCCTTTTAAAGTTTAAAACCTCAGTCAGGTCTCTTTTGTAGATTCAGTTAAACATCCTTTTCAAAGTCATTCTCATCACTGGTCAGTTGTAAATCACTTTCAATGCCATTTCTATCTCATCAGGTGAAATTTGTTCTACATCTTATTTCTTCAACAACATATTTTGGACATAGTCTAATCCATTACTGACATTACTGACATTATAGCTATTATGTTTTGATTCCATTCTTCAAAAGTCTCCTACATTATTTTTATTGTCATGATGTTTTGCACAATCTTAAAGGCCATATTTTTTTTTCTATCTAAAGTCCTTAGTTCCCTCGGGTGTCCATTTTTTAAATGATTAAATTTCTTATCTATGTTGTGCCTTGTAAAAACCAAAACAGGAGCTGTTTCCTACAAGAAGAATCTTTACAATTCATTCCAAAACAAGAATCTTTATAATTCATTTCAAAATCATGTTGTAAATGCTTCAATATTGCAATTTTATCTAGAATGCTAGGCCATGTATAATTTTAAAAAAATCAAAATCTTATTTAGCTTTTTGCTGTTTATTTCAGATTCTTTACATTCTTAAATTTAGGATTAAATTGTTATTTTGTTCAGGATTGAAGGCAGATTCACTCAACATTTTTAAATTTGTCAAAGCTCTCTAATAGTTTAGAAGTAGTTAAGAAGTAGCCATTTCTGGAGGTGAATAGAAAGTGAGGTTTGCAGATTTAAGGTCCTTTAAAAGTCTATGCTATGATTGCAAGCGAGATGGCTATTCCTTTCATCTCCCAGCACTCAAACCCATGGAAAACACTTGTCCTGCTGTCTCCTGCCAAGGAACAGTTTTCCAGAGCATATGTGAGTGGTTGTCTGCTCCCCATTTCTATGGTCTTTGCTGCAAATGTTGGCTCCACTTTTGCAAAAACATCTTTAGTTTTCCATACCTCCCCCAGAAATAAAATCCTATGATAATATTTAAATGAACTAAAGATTAAGACTGTTATAAATTAAAGGGAAGAAACATAATGTTGGCTTATTTAACCAAGGTTGAAAAAGATAAGTTGTTGTATCTGGCTACCATTTGTGGAATTCCTGCTGACCCCAGAATGAAAAAGATGATGTTTTTATGGGTTTATTTATAGATAAGAGATAGGATTTTGGATGAAGAGAAAAATGTTTGTAACTTTAGAGAGGGTCAAGAGTTACTACATTTCTTTACATTTATTGTGATGAAGGTTGGGAGTCACTTCTTTATATATAGTATTTCTTTTCTCTTTATTATATTCTTTTGTCTTTCTTTTCTCTCTTTTTCCTTGCACTTTTTTACTCCTCTGTCTGCTTTCTTTCTTTCTTTCTTTCTTTCTTTCTTTCTTTCTTTCTTTCTTTCTTTCAGTTTTGTTCGTAATAGATTTTACTATTATAATAAAATTCTTAATTAAAATTATATAAAGACTAAATCCCTCTGCAGCCAATTTATCTTTTTATTTCATCTTATATTCTCCATGTTCCTGTGCTAATAATTTTTGATAAGTTAACCATTTTTCTTTGCCTACTGTTTCTTTCTTGTAAAATGCTTCTTCTGTTGAGGCCAATAAAGGCATTTTTGGGCACAGGGTTTATATCTGTTCCATAATCTCAATACAGCACTTCAAATACAATGATTCCTAAAATCTGCATTAATCTTTATTGTACAATAAAACATTCATGCCATCCAAACTTCTGGCGGATTCTGCCCTTTTAAATCCCCCTCCCAATTTTTAACAAATAACTTGAATGTTACGGCAACCAACTGATAATTGCATGCAATAAGGAAACTTTTGGGAAATGTAAATGTATATTTACATTACCCAAAATCCAATACATGTAATCATCAGGAAAGATGAAAACCTATAACTAGATGGATCTTGACATACCTAAATAAATATTTTAACACTTTCCACTCCTGTGTTTATCACCATTGGATCCAGGGAAAATTCTTTGTTCCAAAGCTGGAACTTACTTTAAGGCAGAAATACACAGGGTTTTATGGTATTCTAGGGATCAAAGCTATTCTGAAAGGTAAAAACTGCCAGGTGCAAAGAATCAGGATCATACTTTAAGTTCCAGTTAAGCTAAGTTATTGCTCATGCCTATACACAGAAATCTAGTTAACTAACAGTCAGTACTTGATAAGAATTAATGGAATGTTCTATAGATGGCATTTTGCACCAACAAGACTGGCAAAAATGTATAAGGATAGATCTGCTAAATCTTGGAAATGCAACCAAATACCTGGTACATATTACCATATGTGGTGGACATGTCCAAAACCAAAAAATACTGGACGAAAATACATATAAGGATATCTGCAAGAGGGACCTAAAGGCCCTGGGAATGGACATTAACAACTGGGAAACCTTGACCTCCGATCGTTCAGCTTGGAGGCTAAAGACGCAGCATGGCCTTCTCCAATTCGAAGAGACACTTGTTCAGCAGGCTGAGGCAAAGAGGCAGTCCCGGAACCAGCGAAATCTGGGGGCTGGGCAGGGGACAGAATGTATCTGCTCTCAGTGTGGAAGGGATTGCCACTCTCGAATTGGCCTTTTTAGTCACACCAGATGCTGTTTTAGGACTTCTTTCCAGAGCACGATACCATAGTCTCTTGAGACTGAAGGATGCCAATGGACATGGCATAAGGTATTGTACTGTGAGCAGAGGAGTGAAGTACTCTTCTCGTGAAATACCTCTGGATTCGCTCAATTGTATTAATGTCCATTATACAGTGTGGATTCCAGGCAGATGAGCTGTATTCGAGAATTGGTCTGGCAAAGGTTTTGTATGCCTTGATTTGCAGTACAATGTTACCGGAGAAGACATGGGATGACAATCTAAATTTACATTTATTACATGGGATGACAATCTAAATTTATTTCCTTGGTGCTCTCTACCATCTCCCCCCGCCAAATATTTTTTTTTTCTTTCTACTAGTGACCAAACCCTTCATGGGTTTTTAACCAAACTGATTACTCTTCTCTTCCAAAAAAAACAAAAACAAAAAAAAAAAAACCAAGTTGTAAATTTATCCATGTTTTATGTCTGGGTTTTCCTTTAGCTTTACCAAAATGGGAACATTGGGGCATGTCAGGAAACTGGCTCAGCTCAGGAAACTTCTTGTACTGTACCTTTTAATGAAATACACAGAGATGATGTATATGAGAAGATGGTTCATCTTGACCCCGATTTGTAGATTCTGAATCTGAAAAAAACACATTCTCTGTAATTGGAAAAAAAAAAAAATCAAAAGAAAGGATTATGAATTCTGTATACAGACATTCAGTTAATTAATTCTGCATTATGGCTGAATAAAGTGTGTTGGCTTAAACTATGTTTAACTTCCCCAAAGGTGAAAAATGAGTTTGAAATACGGTTTTTTAATTAACTGTAATGTGGCTATTATTGGATATGTTCCAGGCAGTGCCTGAAACAGTTCATTGAAGGCATCATAATGTCTTTTCTTACTCACGTGAGGTCATGCATAAGGAATGAGTTGAGCTTTCTTGATTTAAAACATTCAAATAAAAAAAAAAAGTTTTGGCACAAGAATGTTTCTACCTACTTCACACAACCTGTTCAAGTTCTGCAGTGTGACTTCTGCAGTCAGACACAGCATTACAAGGGATTGTACGTACGATGTTATGCTTATCTGTTAATAAACTTCTTAAAGCATCTTATTATTCATTTTAAAATAGTTCAGAACAGACAAGAGTTATGAAAGAAGGAGAAAGGCGTGTTCAGATGTCCCCCAGGTCTTCAGAAGTTCTGTTTGGTATTCTTCTAAGTCTCTTGAGTTATGATTGACTTCTGAAGAAACCAAACCATAATGCATTTTTTTAAACCATCTGAATTCCTAAACACTGACAGTATTTTTATAGAATAGAATAGAATAACAGAGTTGGAAGGGACCTTGGAGGTCTTCTAGTCCAACCCCTTGCTTAGGCAGGAAATCTTACACCACTTCAGACAAATGGTTAGACAACATCTTCTTAAAAACTTCCAGTGTTGGAGCATAAACAACTTCTGGAGGCAAGTTGTTCCACTGATTAATTGTTCTAAGTGTCAGGAAATTTCTCCTTAGTTCTAGCTTTTCTCCTTGATTAGTTTCCACCCATTGCTTCTTGTCCTGCCCTCGGGTGCTTTGGAGAATACCTTGACTCCCTCTTCTTTGTGGCAGCCCCTGAGATAATATCACATCTCCCCTAGTCCTTCTTTCCATTAAACTAGACATACCCAGTTCCTGCATAACCGTTCTTTATATGTTTTAGCCTCATCCCCTAATCAACTTTTTTGCTCTTCTCTGCACTCTTTCTAGAGTCTCAACATCTTTTTTACATCGTGGCGACCAAAACTGAATGCAGTATTCCAAGTGTGGCCTTACCAAGGCATTATAAAGTGGTTATCACCGCCACCATCATCATTACTAGCCACAGTAACAGCAATATTTTTAGTGGGCTGAGAAACTACAAATCAAAGTTTAAATGCATCCTTCCAGGACTACTGTGGATATAAAATAAACAATAGTCTAAGCTAAATTTAGCTCAGAAGATTAGAGTGAAGAGGAAACAAAAGGTAAAGAAAATGTGGCTTGTTGAAAGCAAAATGGGTAAGGATCAGCATTCTGTTGATTTAATTTGAATCTCTTTGCATTTCTTTGTTGATAGAAATAATTCCTTGAAAGTGACATTCTGCCACTAAGTGGTGCTATTTACAGCAGAGCGTCTTCACGATGTTTATAATTCGGAAGAGAAGAAGAGATTGACAAGATGATTAGACTAATACAGCCTCTTAGGTACAGTCTAGTAACTAGACTGTCAAACTCGCAGCTCATCGGCCAGATGTGTCGCACGCTGGCCATGATCACAGTTTAGTGAACGGGAAAAAAGTTGTGATATGTCACCTGCAACAACATGATGCCAAGAGTTAGACATGCCTGGTTTAGTTGAATGTTAGTCAACTTTTGCTCAATAGATCCATCAGGAAGAGTAATCAAACTGGGGAAAGGTAGGATCATTTAGAGAAGGAAACTTCAAGTTCCAGTTTCCACATGGATTAATCTTCTCAAACCAGGATCTATCCTACGATTTATGTATTTCAGAAAACCCAGTTAGCATTGGAGTTATAACTGGTTAGTTAAAATAGATTTCACTTTTTTAAAAAAAAATAAATCTGCATGACTAGTTGTAAAATACCCTATTTTCCCCAAAATAAGACACCCCCTGATAATAAGCCCAATTGGGTTTTTGAGTGCATGGCAATAAGGCCAAGCACTTATTTCAGGGTTCAAAAAAATATAAGACAGGGTCTTATTTTCGGGGAAACACGGTAGTTTTCCAAGAATATTAAAAGATTCTCTCAGATTTTGGTGATGAAGTAGTTTATTTGGCTTCATTTTTAAAGATAAGGTTATATTATTTTAATGATATGAATATATATATATATATATATATATATATATATATATATATATATATATATATATATATATATATATATATATATATATATATAACATATATTCTGTCTAATTTGGTTTGGTGTTGTATTAGTAGATAAAAAGAATCCATTCTTGTGCTAGCTAGGCAAAAAGTAGAGGACCTGGAAATTGAATGTCTGCGAAAAGGCTCTTTGGAATTGGCAACTGAGACTGCATTCTTATCAGCACTGTGTTATCAACAATAATATGAACGTTTGATACAGAACTGAATGTGAAATCCCATTCACAAGTAGCATAGCTACATGTACCAGCCTTAATACCATAATAATGTATTTGAAAAACTGTCCCTGTGTTACTTGTATGGCTTCCTCTAAGACAGGGGTGTGAAATTCGCATCTTCAGGGCATCATCACATGACGTATCATGACTTTTTCCCCTTTTACTAAACCGGACGTGGCCAGCGTAGGACATATCTGGCCTGCAGGCCTTGAGTTTGACAGCCCTTCTCTAAGAGTTAGAATCAGCTGAATTAAGATGACATTTTACATCTGCACATTCCAGCCTAAAGATCATCATCATCATCATCATCATCATCATCATCATCATCAGTAAGGTTCTACATTTAGGCAAGAAAAACCAAATGCACAGATACAGTATATGTGGTACCTCGCTCAATAGTAGTAACTGTGAGAGGGATCTTGGAGCCCTAGTGGACAACCATTTAAATATGGGCCAGCAGTGTGCAGCAGCTGAGAAAAAAGCCAACACAGTTCTAGGCTGCCTAAACAGAGGGAGAGAATCAAGATCACATGAAATGTTAATATCACTTTATAATGCCTTGGTAAGGCCACACTTGGAATATACTGCATTCAGTTTTGGTCGCCACGATGTAAAAAAGATGTGGAGACTCTAGAAAGAGTGCAGAGAAGAGCAACAAAGATGATTAGGGGACTGGAGGCTAAAACATATGAAGAACGGTTGCAGGAATTGGGTATGTCTAGTTTAATGAAAAGAAGGACTAGGGGATATATGATAGCAGTATTCAATATCTCAGGACTTGCCACAAAGAAGAGGGAGTCAAGCTATTCTCCAAAGCACCTGAGGGCAAGACAAGAAGCAATGGGTGGAAACTCATCAAGAAGAGAAGCAACCTAGAACTAAAGAGGAATTTCCTGACAGTTAGAACAATTAATCAGTGGAACAACTTGCCTCCAGAAGTTGTGAATGCTCCAATACTGGAGGTTTTTAAGATGATGTTGGATAACCATTTGTCTGAAGTGGTGAAGGGTTTCCTGCCTAAGCAGAGGGTTGGACTAGAAGACCTCCAAGTTCCCTTCTAACTTTGTTATTCTATTCTATTCTATTCTATTCTATTCTATTCTATTCTATTCTATTCTATTCTATTCTATTCTATTCTATTCTATTCTATTCTATTCTATTCTATTCATCATCACCATCATGTCTCCATAGCTTCCCTTGCCATATTGGAGTATAACATATACAATTGGATCTGAGTTTTTAAGAGATGCAGGACAGATAGAAAGATGTGGAGTTAATGCCTTTCTGTTATTGTTTTCATCTGACCTCACTCCTTTCCCCAATTACCTTCTTGGAATTTGGCTCACCGCAGAGCTTGCTAGGAACTGTCCTTGGTGCTGATTCTGGTTCTGCTGCTCCTTCTGTGACTTTTATCATGATTTATTTCTGCCTAACTCTGCCTTGGTAGACGTGATTGCAGTTGACTGATTTCAACCTCCACCTATCTGACATGAGCTTCCCTTTTTTCCTTTAATTAAAGCTCTTAATTAAATTGATATTTTTTATGAGATGAGTATAAAGTGAACAATCTTATTTGTTTATTTATTTATGCAATTAGGAGAGCTCGAGGCATTTTACAGTAACACAAGAAAAGACTAAAGTTCAGTCTAAGCTAGCTAATTAGGCAACCCAGGTGCAAAAGCGATCAAACTCTGGGAAAACAAAAATATTTTTATGGGCTCCTTGACAGCCAAGAACAGGGGTCTCCAATTTAAGACTTGTAGACTTCCAACTCCCAGAATTCTTCAGCCCGATGGCTGAGGAATTCTGGGAGTTTCAGTCCACAAGTCTTAAAGTTGCCAAGGTTGGAGATCTCTGGCCAAGAGCATGGAGGTATTTCTTATCTTGGGAGTTGAATGACAGAGACAGTCACTGTTGAGGTGCATAATATTGCCCCAGCCTCCTTTCCTTCAGTAGGGTGGAGATCTTCATGATATCTTCTCTTAAACATTGAATAGGGTGGTTTTTACCACAGTAGGAAAAACAATGCCCATAAATATCTAGGGTGCCAACCCATCCTTAAATACATCCATTAGAAACACTTGGTTGAAATCATTTTGAATACCAGATAATAGGGTTAATAGGATGATCAACTGTCATGAGATTCACATACATCACATTATTTGTTATAGATCAGAGTGTCAAATTCTATTTCATTGTGGGCCAAAATCAGGGTTGTGTTTGATCTTAGGGGCACTGGGGGGGGCATGGCTGGTATGGGCATGGCCAGCTTGACCTCACTCATGTTGAAGCTGTCTGTGGTGGCCTGGGCGGGGTTGGGTGGATCCATTATGTCCAGCAGAGGAAGGTGAGATCAGAGAGAATGCCAAAACTTCATCCTCCAGAGGAGCCTCGCTGTCCCTCTCAGGCCCCCTCAGGCTCCATTTGCAGCTGCAATGGCTTGCTCCAGCACTCTGCCAGTGAAAATGGAGCTTGGGAGGGCTCTACGTGGCCCTCCCAAGCGCTGTTTGAGGCTGCGATGGCCTTCTGCAGCACTGTGCCAGCAGAGGCACCATGGGCTGGTCCTTTGCTGTTTAAGGGCAGCCCCATGGATTAGATCTAAGCACCCCACAGGCCAGAGTTTGACACCCCTGGCTTAGATTATTGAGTGAATGTTGCTGTCAGGTTTCGTTGCTATTTTAAATAAACTTCATTCTCAAACGCAAGGTCTCTAATGAATCTTTTTTTTTATTTAAGAATAGGAGAACGACATCCCTGAACTCTGTGTGTGCAGCCAAAATTGGCACCTCCTTCCAAACCCTTCCCTTTCCGTTCCTCAACCCCAATGTCTCATTGGCCATCGTGCAGATCCATCTCTTCGTCCCAAGAACTTTCTTTTCACAGGAATTTCCCCACTCCCTCTGTCACCCAGGTAACGCTATTTACTGAAGAGCAGGGAACTAGGTAAAAGTTCATCTCAGCATTAAAGCAAAGCTTCTCCCTCTTTCATTCATTCATGTCAGCACTGAAGGAGATCATAATTTGGAACGCTGACATCTGCATGAAGTCCACTCATGGAGATATTTTTTTCCTCCACTGGAAACATGGGAGGACAACATGTTAACAGTTCTGAATGGTTTACTCCTGAGATTTGATGGCAGGATTCCTCTAGATATTTTTAGAAAGAAGCCCTCTAAAACAGCATGGCCCAACGGGAGCAGCCTATTTAGACACAGCCCAAGTGAGAAAGCTGCTTCTTTTTCAGCATAGGAAGAAAAGCATGCTGATATTTTTTTTTATATTGCCATGGAATTCACTCACTGAAATATCAGCATAGGTAGCTTGGTTACACCCTTGTTCCCCCATATGGGCATCTATGGGAGTTAAACCAGTAGCCCCCCCTCCTCCTGCCCCATTGCAACAGCAGGGACCAACAGCTCTCTCCATGCCATGGAAATGCCAATGCTCCATTGGATATTGGGCATCTCCCTTCTTGACCACATCACAAATGACACCATCACAAAAGACACCAACTTCCTTGTGTGTCCAATCACACTTGGCCAATAAAGAATTCTATTCTATTCTATTCTATTCTATTCTATTCTATTCTATTCTATTCTATTCTATTCTATTCTATTCTATTCTATTCTATTCTATTCTATTCTATTCTATTCTATTCTACAACATTTTGGTGTGGCACCAATTATAGAGAAGAAGAGAAGACAGCCAACTCCACTGGTATGGACATGTCCAGAGAGCAAAACCTTCCACTGTTGCCAAGACTGCCTACCAACTAGAAGTCAATGACTGGCGACCTTGCAGGCATCCAAAACAGAGACACCATCAACAAAGATATGCAAGCTGTGGGCCTGCACCCTGGACATGCAGATGACCATGCAAAGTGGCATTCAATGATCCGAAAAGTGGACCCTGCACCTGCGGGAATACACTGGGACAGGAGTCTGCAACTTGCGGCTTCAAAATATTTTTGTTCCAAGGAGAAATAAAAATTTGTTTTCTCTGTAGTAGGTCATTGATTTCATAAATGCAACACGCTATAGTTTCTTTCTTTCTTTCTTTCTTTCTTTCTTTCTTTCTTTCTTTCTTTCTTTCTTTCTTTCTTAAAGAGGGACGCAGTGGCTCAGTGGCTAAGACACTGAGCTTGTTGATTGAAAGGTTAGCAGTTCAGTGGTTCGAATCCCTAGTGCCGCGTAACAGAGTGAGCTCCCGTTACTTGTCCCAGCTTCTGCCAACCTAGCAGTTCGAAAGCATGTAAAAATGTAAGTAGAAAAATAGGGACCACCTTTGGTGGGAAGGTAGCAGTGTTTCATGCACCTCTGGCATTTAGTCATGCCAGCCACATGACCATGGAGACGTCTTCGGACAGCGCTGGCTCTTCAGCTTTGAAACGGAGATGAGTACTGCCCCCTAGAGTCAAGAACAACTAGCACGTATGTGCGAGGGGAACCTTTTCCTTTACCTTTTTATAGTTTTTTATACATAACATAAAGGTAAAAAACGATATATGCAGTGTTATCTTCATTTTAGATGTCAAAAGGGTTTTGTGACTCCTGGTGTTTTCTTTTCTGTGTGAAACGGGTCCAAATGGCTCTTTGAGTCTTTAAGGTTGCCGACCCCTGCACTAGGAAGAAGAAGAAGAAGAATCTATGGGAGGTAAATCAGTTTGGTTTAGTGATTAAGGCACCAGGCTAGACAGCAGAAGACCATGTGTTCAAGTTCCCCCTTAGGCATGAAATCCAGCTGCGTGACTTTGGGTCAATCAATCTCTCAGACCAACTCACCTCACAGGGTTGTTGTTCTTGTGGGGAAAATAGGAAGAAGAAGGTGTGCTGGATATATTCACCACCTTGAAATATTTCTAAAAACAATAAGGGTGGGCTATAAACAAACAGGGACCAATGACAATTTTCAATTTTTGCAGCTCACCACATTAATACCTTGAACATCTGCTGACATCAAATATTTAAATGTACCTAATCTATCTAAAGCTCCCAGATGTGGTTGGCGTGCAATTAAAATACTTTTTATTGATAAAATAAAACAAATTAAAAGGGATAACATCAGTTGAGATAGCAAGTACAAATATTTCCAGGTCAGATTTTAAGAGCAGCTTTCATCTATAATTAGGGCCCAGGTGTGCCAGAAACATTCCTCAGTTAATAACCTTAGGCAGAAGTGTGAATCTTCGAAATAGGAGGGATACTTATAAATTAAGAGGTGTAGCTCAGTATTTTCCTGTAATTTAAAGCCATATTAGAGATCATTTCTACAGTAAATTCTACCAAAATGACTCTTACCCAATTGTTTGGCCGTTGTTCATCAAGGCTGTGGGGAACAAGTTGCCAAGTCACTAAATTAACTTGTCTCTATTTTGCATTTCCAACCCCCTGAGCCCTGTGAATAATTTTTTTAGCACGAGTAGTTAAGTTCGTTTTTGAAATTATATTGATAGAGGTTCAGCTTTTCCTGGCAAATAAAGAATGATTTATTAACCAAAATAGGCTGGTTTAAGGGTGGGGGGGAACCTCCACAGAATTAATGTTTCCTTCAGTATTTGCAAACAAAAATAGGGACAGAAGCCAGAAACTAGCATGAATTTCCCAAGGGAAAAAGAGATATCAGAGTTAAATCAGGTTTATGCCAGAGATGCTTATTTTAAAAACGTACATTGAGACAGAATCTGAAAAATAAATAAGCTCTTCTATCCACAAATAAAAATTCAAAACATTTCGTAGGACTGATAATGTAATGTTACAATATCAGTAGGATTGGACTTATTCATGAGTGGGGTCCAATTTTGTCATGGCTGGCTAAAGAATTCTGGGAGTTGAAGTCCATAGATCCTAACGTTGCCAAAATTGGACACCCATGCTTTACATGAACATGTCTGGAGAGCACTGTTATGCTTGAGAAGGGATTAATAATGTTTAACAACTCTTTTCCATCTTGTTTAAGTTTATTATTCTAATGATTGGTCAGCCATGTGTTTAAACTGGCTCTATCTATCTATCTATCTATCTATCTATCTATCTATCTATCTATCTATCTATGCTCTTTAGAAGGCCAGATCCTGCAGATGAAACTCAAATACTTTGGCCACCTAATGAAAAGGAAGGACTCACTGGAGAAGAGCCTAATGCTGGGAAAGACTGAGGGCAAAAGAAGAAAGGGATGACAGAGAATGAGGTGGCTGGATGGAGTCACTGAAGCAGTTGGTGAGAGCTTAAATGGACTCCAGAGGATGGTAGAAGACAGGAAGGCCTGGAGGAATGTTGTCCATGGGATCGTGATGGGTCGGACATGACTTCGCAACTAACAACAACAAATCAGTGTCTGTCTGTCTATCTATCTATCTATCTATCTATCTATCTATCTATCTATCTATCTATCTATCTGATTTTTATCCCAACTTTATTACTTTATAAGTAATCCAAGATGGTGAACGTACCTAATATTCCTTCGTCCTCCTATTTTCCCCACAACAACAATCCTATAATGTAGGTTTGGCTGAGAAAGAGTGATTGGCCAAAAGTGGGAGGACTATAACCCACAGTCTCCTGATTCCTAGGCAAGAGCCTTGGTAGCACAGCAGACTAAAGCACTGTTAAGTAACACCAGCTGCTTGCAATTACTGCAAGTTCAAATCTCACCAGGCTCAAGGTTGACTTAGCCTTCCATCCTTTCGAGGTAGGTAAAATGAGGACCCGGTTTGTGGGGGCAATAAACTGACTTTGTATAAATATACAGAAGTATGAAGGCTATTGCTTAATGCATTGTAAGCCGCCCTGAGTCTCCGGAGAAGGGCGGCATATAAATCGAACCAATAAACAATAAATAAATAAAAAGCACCTTCACCACCACACCAAACTGGCTTGGCATTTTTTTCTACCCATTGAGTCCAAGGACCTGGGATAGCCAGATGTTATTGTTTAATTGCATCAGGAGTATTGCTTCAGGATGTAAGTTGTTCCAAGGAAAGCTGCCTTTTGCAATTGATGGATGGCAATTTTGTCAATGCCAATGGTATTTCAAAGGGGTGCTCCAGATGCTTTGGAATTGCACTGAAGACCCTTATTATTATAGGTACTATCCTTGCATTCTTTTGCCACAGTCCCTGCTACTTCTAACAGATTAACAGAGTTGGAAGGGACCTTGTAGGTCATCTAGTCCACCCACCCCCACCCAAGCAGGAGACCTTACACCATTTCTGACACATGGCAGTCCGATCTCTTCTTGAAAGCTTCCACAATGTCAGAAGGCAAGCTGTTCCATTGGTTGATTGCTCTCACTGTCAGAAAAATTTTCTTTATTTCCAGGTTCAAACTTTTCTTGTTCAGTTTCCATCCATTATTCCTTGTCTGGCCTTCGGATGCCTTGGAAAATAACTTGACCCCTTCCTCTCTGTGGCAGCCCCTCAGATATTGGAACACTGTTATCATGTCTCCCCTGGTTCTTCCCTTTACTAGACTAGCCATGCCCAGTTCCTGTGACCGTTCATTGTATGTTTTAGCCTCCAGTCCCCTAATTATCTTGGTTGCTGTTCTTTGCACTCTTTCTAGCGTCTCAACTAAGGTCTTCTAGTTCTGCAGGTCTTGATATTTTGCAATTTTCTCTCGTTCTTTCTCTTCTCTTCTACTGTCTCCAGGTACTATAATGTCCACCATCCTAGCTGTTTTGTCTTTTTTTTTTTTTAATCGACAATTGTTAAGTCTGGAGTGTTGTCTGTTGGATGATTGTCTGTCTGAATTCTTTTTTTTTTATTGAAAGGTTTTATAAGAAATACAACCATTTTCTCCCCCTCCCACCCTTTCCCCCTCCCCTCCTTCCCCCCCACCCCCGTCCCTAGACTTCCCAGAACAGGCACAGGATATAGCATTCACAAACATAAAGCTAAAATATGCTAACAAATTATTGCATTCATATTCTCCCTAAATCTTTAACTCCTTATAACTCAAAAACTATAAACATAAACTACTTAAAAATATTTCATTCATAAGCTATATGAATCTTATTGTTCAGATACTTTTTTTGTATATGATCAATCCATCTTCTCCATTCTGATATGTATCTTTCATTCGAATGATCTTTAAGATATGATGAAATTTTTGCCATCTCCGCCAGATGCACAACTTTTAATGTCCATTCCTCAATGGTAGGTGGATCTTCCTTCTTCCAGTACTGTGCCACCAGTAATCTGGCAGCTGTTATTAAATTCAAAACCAACTTGGTCTCTATTGCAGTACGGTCCATGACTATTCCCAGCAAAAATTCTAAACTCCCAGAGCAATTTAGCTTCTTCATGTATTATCTAAGAGATAGTTCTGTCTGGTTTTGACTATTGGAGCCTTTCCAAAGATCTAGGTTAACTAAAAAATACCATCACAATATACGTGCTATTTCAAGTAGTGTGACTTTTTTTTTGTAACCAATATGTTCTTTCCATTCCTACTGGGTCCGAACAGTTTTCCAGATCTTTGGATATGGCACCAACCAGTGCAATCATTGTCATGACTTTCCTTTTCCATATTTGTTTGATCTCTGTTGCCAAAGCTATTTATATTTCCCTATTGTTTCTAGTTCTTTCTCCTCATTGCTTCTTCTATTTCTAGTTATAGTCATTTGCATTATCCATACATGAATGGAATACTGTAGAATAGAGCAACAGAGTTGGAAGGGACCTTGGAGGTCTTCTAGTCCAACCCCCAAATGGTTGGACTAATGGTTACCCAACATCTTCTTAAAAATTTCCAGTGTTGGATCATTCACACCTTCTGGAGGTAAGTTGTTCCACTGATTAATTGTTCTAATTGTCAGGAAATTTCTCCTTAGTTCTAAGTTGCTTCTCTTCTTGATTAGTTTCCACCCATTGCTACCCTCAGGTGCTTTGGAGAATAGTTTGACTCCTTCTTCTTTGTCGCAGCCCTTGAGATATTGGAACACTGCTATGATGTCTCCCCTAGTCCTTCTTTTCATTAAACTAGACATACCCAGTTCCTGCAATTGTTCTTCATATGTTTTAGCCTCCAGTCCCCTAATCATCTTTGTTGCTCTTCTCTGCACTCTTTCTAGAGTCTCCACATCTTTTTTTACATAATGGTGACCAAAACAGGATGCAGTATTCCAAGTGTGGCCTTACCAAGGCATTATAAAGTGGTATTAACACTTCACATGATCTTGACTCTATCCCTCTGTTTGTGTAGCCTAGAACTGTGTTGTTGTGAACTTGTTCTCGCTTAAAGTGAAGATAGCCAGAATCAGTTGAATATTGCAGCAAGAACCAGTTGCACAGTTGCAGCAGAACAATAGTTTACATTGGAAGTAAGGGAACTGTTTTTTATATACAAACTAAGCAATATTAAGATAATTTATTAATACAAACAACAGTATTAAAACAACTGTTTCTTAGGTCAGTCATGACCTTCTGACTTAAATGAGGAACAGCTTTCAGTGCTGAAAAATCCCATATTTGGGTTCCAGGAGTTGCTGTGAAAAACTATATCTTGAATTCTTTGAGAGTCAGTGACTGTCATCATCAATAATACATAATATTGAACTGAATGGACCAGGACATGCTTTATATATGCTGCCTGCCTGTCAGCTGTCACATCACACTTGCGCTTCTCAACCATTCAGTATCAGCTGCCATGAACTCTGGGGTGGGGGCTGAATGGAAGGGGGGGATGCTTAGAGGGAAGTGAAACTTTACTGTATCTCTTTGAGATGGGCTTCAAGGACAACCAGCTGGGAACAGAATGCAGCTGCATACCAAACCTATGCTTGAAGTGACGGGTCTAAAAGCATCTTGTTTGAATTTGATTGAATTTTGAATTTGATTGGATACAGCGGCCCAATGATGGGAGGCAAGTAAGGGAGGGAAAAGTTAGACTTGGGGATTTTGGCACATGATTGTCAATCCTGTCTATGCATTATTGTAATTCACTTGACTTCTAGTAAACTATACCTTTCTCAGTGAATGGAGTTAAGGATTGTTCGTACTTAGAGGTTCAAGCTGACGCAGGTCTGACATTCCCCTTCTGTAAGGTGCTAGCAAGGTGGGTTGATCCACAACTAAACATCCTTCCTCAGTAAACTAAGATCCCAAACTGGTTTAATGTCAACTCGTAAAGCATTCCTGGCCTGTTCTCCAGTTGCCATAGGCAGGAAGGGGGAAAAACTAATGGAGCAGCATGGCAGCCACAACCAGAAGCATGTTCCACGCATACCTTTCTCAAGGCTGTATCCCAGGTTACAGGAACCAGCCAGAGAGGCATGATCTCTACAGCCTGTGAAAGTGCTCCATTAGAGAATGTGATTTATGACACACCCTGGGAGGAGGGGCGAAACGGAGTCATAGTTGAACCATAAATTATGTGAGGCAGAGCTGACTACACTTGGGTATGTGCTGACATGTTGCTCCTAATAAATAACTGGATTTCTTTTGAAACTTAGCTCGAAGCTCATGGTCTGAACCCTGACATTTATTTCGGATGTATGACTCTCTGAGAATTTCTTTTGGGATAATCAATGGTAAAGAATTCCTTACCTCCCATGTGGTATCATCTCTGTACTTCTGGGTAGCTGAACTGGTGCAAGAGATATCCTACTCTTCAGGACATCTAAGATCAGTTCCACAAGACTTTTTTTTTTTTTTTTTTTGGCAGCCTCAAGATCAGTATCCAGAGCTTAAACATGCTTCTTATCCACTGGATACAGCAGGTTTAGACTTGACTCTTTTTTCTTATATGACTGTGTATTTTAATTGCAGTCGGATAAAGCAATCCATAATATCTTCAAAAGTTTAATCATTGGGCTGCAAGATAATTTAGGCCCTGGATTTATTGGTCTTATAGCTCTTTCCTTCCCATCCCATGCATACTTATCAAGGACATATATATTACATTTTGTTACAGGAGAGAATAATATATTTGTAATGAGAAAATAATAAAACAAGCAGCTATGATTATCTCCATGTCCATCCAGACCTTTAAGATAAAAAGGAAGGAAGGGAAGGGAAGGGAAGGGAAGGGAAGGAAGGAAGGAAGGAAGGAAGGAAGGAAGGAAGGAAGGAAGGAAGGAAGGAAGAAGGAAGGAAGGAAAGGGAGGGAAGGGAGGGAGGGAGGGAGGGAGAAGGGAAGGGAGGGAGGGAGGAAGGACGGGAGGGAGGAAGGAGATATGCTTCATTGAGCAAAATTAACTCTGTTGGGGCCCAGCATACAGTATATTGATGTTAAATATTTTTTTTTCCTGTGTCTCATATATTATATCCCACTTTCTTGAGAATTACCCAGAAACCTCCTGGATTTTAAGGTTTACAACTTGGCATCATTATATTATTGTACCCATTTCAGGGTGGAGAAATGACATTCACAAAGATCAATTGTAATGGTACTGAAAATCATTGAAATTGATTTTTTTCTTTAATAAGTATTATCCTATGTGTGATAGCACATATTTTCCCAGTCATATCAAAACAGTTTTGTTTACATTTCGTGTTCTCTGAATTTTAGAGTATCTACTAAAAAAAATGATCCATGAACAATTTACCACTTTTTAGGAAAAAGCAATGTTACTCCAAATTTATATTCTGAAATGGGGAACTGGACACCTCCAAGCATAAAATAAATAAGGCTGGAAGGGCAACATATATATTGCCCTTCCAGCCTTAAACAAATGGGTCATCTACTTAGAATAACAGAGTTGGAAGGGACCTTGGAGGTCTTCTAGTCCAACCCCCTGCTTAGGCAGGAAACCCTACACCACTTCCAACATTTTATAAACTTCCAGTTTTTAATCTATAGATGGTAAGAAGAAGAAAAAAAACCCCTCAGCAATGATTTTGCTAAAGATATTTCTTCTTAACTACCAATTCTATTCCATATATGTTTTTCACTCTTCTTCCTGTTCAGACAATGGATAAATACAGGTGTCAAGAAGCATTTATATATTTTTCAGCTATATCTTACAATATCACAAAAATAAAATAAGAACAATTCCATTATGGAAGAACCAAGGTACCAGATTGTTACTATTTATTGATAGACATCTTTGTTTAGAATGTAATAGATAACCTGCCAGTATGACAGAAAAAAACCCTGTCAACTCACTTCACAGGCTGTGAAAAATCAGTTCAAGGTAACCCTGATGTTGTTTCTGATCTCCACAACCTTTTGCTTTAACAATCACAACAGCAGGATGTGTGACAATCCACCCAGTTGTACCTCCAGGAGAGAAAATAATTCTGCAAAGGAGCTTCCTTCTCTTTCTCTTTTCCTTCAGATGAGAGAGAGTCAGTGGTGAAATCCAAATTTTTTTTTTACTACAGGTTCTGTGGGTGTGGCTTGGTGGGAGTGGTGTGGCTTGGTGGGCGTGGCTTGGTGGATGTGGCAGGGGAAGGATATTGCAAAATCTCCATTCCCACTCCATTCTGGGACCAACCGGAGGTGGTAGTTGCCGGTTCTCTGAACTAGTCAAAATTTCCGCTACCAGTTCTCCAGAACCTGCTGGATTTCACCCCTGGAGAGAGCCTTGTATTCTTCTGAATGCAAGAGAGAATCCTTGCTTCTCCTGGAAATTCTCTTTTATTTGAATTAATTAACAAGGTTGATAGCTAAAACCTTCTACAGGAGTCAGTGAACCAGAGGTGGGTTTCACATATTTTTACCCCTGGTCTGCCTTGTGCACGCATGCTCGCTTTGCGCATGTGTGTGCCTTCTGCACATACATCTGGCCTTCCGTGCATGTGCTTTGCTCTCGCACGTGCCTTCCATGCATACACCCAGCCTCAAAAACATGGCTAAATAGGACAGTATTACACCGGGGCAGGTGGGTGCCCACAATCGCAGTCACTGCTACTGTTGTGACCTAAGTCCATGTAGTTAATATTAAATGCAAAACAGTTTCAAAAAACAAAGAGATTTTATTAAAACACCTGAGAATTAACTCATGTATTCTCAGTGTATTCCAAATTAAATGAAAGCAAAGTCCTCAAAACACCATTCTTCAGTTTATCTCTGACCTTGGGATAATTAGGCAAACTGCCAAAGGCTTTTCTTGGCAACAGTTCAGGAACAGAAGATGCTGACAAGAAGGAAATACATCCAAACACGAAGCAAATCTCTCAACGGTTGTTTTCTGGCAAAGAGGCCAAGAACCGTTGCTGGTCTTTTAAGCCTTATGGGAGGGGCCAATCATCTCCTGGCCCTACTCCTGAGTCATCCTCTTTGCTTTAGCTGCTCTTGCCTTCTGGCAGCTCTTCTCATATGTGCATTAGGAACAAGCTCCTCCTGTTCCTCTGCCTCTCTGCTGTCAGCCGCTGGAGGCTCTGGAGTCCGCACATCACTCTCCGATGGCCCTGGCCCCATCTCTGCCTCCGACGCAGAGTCCTCATCCGGACCTTCCCCAACCTCCAGGACTGGCCCATGTTCTTCCTCAGCCTCATCGCTGTCGGACTCTGCTGCCAGCTCCACAAGCTGTTGGTGGACCACAACAGCTACCGGTTTGCCTGAACCTGTCCGAACCGGCTGAATACCACCACTGCAGTGAACACTTAGCTGACCTTGGCTGATCTCAGAACAGCCAACCAAGGTCAGACCGGATTAGTATTTGCCTTAGTATGGCTCTAAACCTAGATTAGGAAGTTAAAAAAAAAAAAAACCATCCCAAAGTGAGTAGCAAACGATTTCTGTATTATTGCTAAGAAAGTACCAAGGACAAGTCCATAAATTGAACAGGAATTTCAGTCAACTTGAGGGAGATCTTTTCTTTTACCGGAGTCAATAGATACCATTCTATTAAGTTCATGGTTGTGCTTTTCCAAAGCTGATTGTGGCCACCAAAGAATGGGGACACCACTTTCATATTTCGTCAACAAAGCAAGTGAATTGAAATACTGGGACTTGATAAAATAGAATGCAATATCAACTATTTCCTATTGGTACCAAGAACTGAACTCTCTCTCTTCAGCCAGATCTAAAGTTGAAACAATAGTGACTTCAGATGTTCACAATCAATCAATCAATCCATCAACCAACCTCAACAGAGCTGGAATGGACTTTGAGGTCTTCTAGTCCAGCCCCCTGCTCAAGCAGGAGACTATATAGCAGTGATGGCTAACCTTTTTGTTGCACACATATGTGCTCACACCCATAATTCCATTCTCCCTGCTCCCACACATACATGCACGACCCCCCCCCCCCGCAATCCCTGTTCCTGGCATGTGATGGCCATTTTTCTCTCTCCCCAGGCTCCAGAGCCTTTCTAGGAGTCTGGGGAGGGGGAAAACAGCTTTGCCCTCCCCAGAGAGGCCCTCCAAAGGCTGAAAACAGCCCATTTGCCAACTTTTGGTGGGACCAGAAGGCCTGTTTTTCTCTCTCCCCAGGTCCTACCGGAAGTTGGCAAACGGGCTGGTTTTTTTTAATTATTATTATTATTTATTTATTTTTATATGCCGCGCTTCTCCGGAGACTCAGGGCGTCTTACAATGCGTTAAGCAATAGCCTTCATACTTTTGTATATTTTATACAAAGTCAGCTTATTGCCCCCACAAACTGGGCCCTCATTTTACCCACCTTAGAAAGGATGGAAGGCTGAGTCGACCTTGAGCCTGGTGAGAATTGAACTCGCAGTAATTGCAGGCAGCTGGATGTTAAATGCTGCCTTAGTAGGAGGCATTAGCCTCCTATGCCACTCAGGCTCCATTTTGGCCTCCAAAGGGCCTCCGGGGTGGGGGTGGGGCACTGGGGAAGGCTGTTTTCGCCCTCCCCAGACTCCTAGAAATGCTCTGGAGCTTGGGGAGAGAGAAAAACGGGCCTAATGGGCCATCACATACCAGGAGCAGGCTCTAGAGTCAGGGGAGAGCAAAAAAAGGGACTTCTGGTCCATCACGTGCCAGGCACATGCGTGCGAACACTCACTGCTCATGCGAGTGGGAGCCTGAGTGCTCGCAACAATGCTCTCACAAGTGAGGCCACAAGCAGTCTCAATAATGCTCACGTGAGTGGGGCCGCAAGCACCCGTCACTCTCACAATGATGCTCGTGCAAGTGGGGCTATGCGTGCACTGATGGGATTAAAAAAAAATTACTACTGGTTCTGTGGGTGTGGGCTTGGTGGGTGTTGCATGACTTGGTGGGCATGGCAGGGGAAGGATACTGTAATTTTTTTTTTAATTTATAAACTTTATTAAAACACATATAAAAACATATAAAAACATTTACACAACATACAACACACAAATAAGTTAATCTTTTGAAGCATTTGTTTCATATTGGTCCTTCAATTAATACTGTTGTACTTATTTCCCTTAGTCTTAAACTAGTAGTTATCTTTTTCTATTTCCCCCTCCCCCTTCTTTTCGTCCCTTAAGAATTCCCCCTATATTAATCTATATACTATATATTTGGATTATTCCTTTCATTCTAAGTCTCCCTCTACAAATTTATCTGCCCATAGGAAGGTATTTATATACATATTTACACTTTTATCCTATCCTTCTTCTAATTGTATTCCTTTATTAGTAGAGTTATGCCATTGATACCACTTATCCCATATTTTGTAATACTCTGTCTCTTCCTTTTCCTTTAACTCTTTTGTTAGCAATCTATTTCGACACAATGTGTAATTTTATCCAATACTTCTTCTTTCGTTGGAATTCTTTCCTGTTTCCAGTTCTTGGCATATGTTATCCGGGCTGCCGTTAGAACAACAAATATTTTATTTCTTTAGAGTATGTTTTAGTGAAAATTCCTAGTAGAAAAGTTTCTGGTTTCTTCTCTATTTGTAATTTAGTAATTTGTTCTAGACATTTCTTAATGTTTGACCAAAATTTCTTTGACTTGGTAGGCATGGCAGGGGAAGGATACTGTTAAATCTCCATTCCCACCCCACTCCAGGGATAGGTTACTGCAAAATTTCCTCCTGATCAGCTGGGACTCGGGAGGCAGAGAATAGATAGGGGTGGGGCCAGTCAGAGGTGGTATTCACCAGTTCTCCGAACTACTCAAAATTTCTGCTACCGGTTCTCCAGAACTGGTCAGAACCTGCTGAATACCACCTCTGTGTACATGCACGCACACACTTAGAAACACCTGTCAGTTACTCATGTAGCCCAGTGGCCAATAGACCGTGGCCCAGTACTGGGCTGTAGGCCACAGGTTGGGGAATCCTGGAATACAACATTTGCACCCAGAATAATTTTATTCCAGAATAATGACAATTAACCATGTCCCTGAAAGAAATAATTCTTCAGTGTCAATCACCTTCTGATTACACAATTGTGAAGCATGAGCTGACATTTTTTAATGTTTTTATTCTTCACTGCAGAACTCCTGCTGGCATGGTAAACTGAACAAGTTAAAGCACATTTCTGAATGGGTGGGCATTCGAGTGCATGCAATTCCCACCCAGTTTCCATGTTTGTAAAGAATGCATTGGCTTCTGTTTAGAAATAGCTGAAGCGGAACCTGCCACCCCTACCAAAAATTACTATGCTTATCTTGAAAATAATGCCTTCTCCTATACATCCCGCAGAACTAGAAATCAAAGCTGCAGTAAAACTAAGCGTGCAAATATGCATAGCACCATCCAAAGAGCAGCTTCAAAAATCTGTAGGCTGATGGAGCAGAGAAAGAATTATCTTCATCATGGAGAAGCAGCCAGGAGAAGAATGGCTTGGCTTGGCAGCTGGATATAAATAAAAGCTCGGTCTGAGAGGATATGGCCCTACCAGATGATCCCAAGGGAGTCCTGTGCCCTGTTGCCTCTGTTACACAAGCTTATGGTCATTCACTCACACATTCACAGTCCTGGAAAATTGCTACACTCAAATAATTTTCAACTGAACCCTGAGGTACAAAAGGAATCTTTAAAATACATGGAGATCCAGTCAATTTAAAATAACAGCAAACTTTTACTGATTAGAATGGAATAGAATAGAATAGAATAGAATAGAATAGAATAGAATAGAATAGAATAGAATAGAATAGAATAGAATAGAATAGAATAGAATAGAATAGAATTCTTTATTGGCCAAGTGTGATTGGACACACAAGGAATTTGTCTTGGTGCATGTGCTCTTAGTGTACATAAAAGAAAAGATCCATTCGTCAAGAATCATAAGGTACAACACTTAATGATAGTCATAGGGTACAAATAAGCAATCAAATCATACTAGGAAACAATTGTTATAAAACTTAAGGATACCAGCAACAAGGTTACAGTCATACAGTCATAAGTGAGAGGAGATGGGTGATAGGAAAGATGAGAAGATTAATAGTAGTGCAGACGTAGTGAATAGTTTGACAGTGTTGAGTGAATTATTTGTTTAGCAAAGTGATGGCATTTGGAAAAAAACTGTCCTTGTGTCTAGTTGTTCTGGTGTGCAGTGTTCTATAATGTCGTTTAGAGGGTAGGAGTTGAAAAAGTTTATGTCCAGGATATGAGGGGTCTGTAAATACACAGTCCTCTTTTTGACTTGTGGGGTATACAGGTCCTCAATGGAAGGCAGGTTGGTAGTAATTGTTTTTTCTGATTATAATGTATATCTATTTGTTCTTACATTCACACTTACCCAACATCCACAATTAGGCTGCCAGGCACCAGCTAGAGGAATGGAAGCTATGGGTGTAGGGTTTCCTGCCTGAGCAGGGTTTTTGGACTAGATGCTCATCTAGAATTCTGGGAAATGAAGTCCACAAGTCTTAAAATTGCCAAGGATGGACAACCCTTCTCTAATATCTGTACACTCCCAAGCAGTGGTGAAATCTGAACCGATTTACTACCGGTTTGCTGGCTGCGCATGTTGATTGTTTCTTAGTATGATTCAATTGCTTATTGTACCCTATGACTAGCATTAAGTGTTGTACCTTTTCTTTTTATGTACACTGAGAGACACAAAGACACAAAATCTGTACACAAAGACAAATTCCTTGTGTGTCCAATCACACTTGGCCAATAAAGAATTCTATGATTTTATGATTCTAACCACTGCACAACAGGGCTCTTCCCAAACCACATAAACCAAACTCTATGGGATCATTTTCTAAGAGTGTAAAGGCATCCTGAGACCAACATGTTTGAGAATCTCTGGCCTATAGCATCCACATGTTGGACACGTTCCAGATAAATCTCTTGCACAGCATAACACAAGATAGATCTGCCCATAATTGACTGGTAGATCTATTCATGATTGACTGAAATTTCTGTATCAGGACAGAAGGCAGCTTTTCATTGTGTTTATGTCATGTTCCAGAAGCTCTTTGGGTCAATTCAAAAAGGATAGAGACCTTTGGGTGTGGTAAAAGTTGATGTTCAAATACAGGACATATGTAGCTCAGGGCTGAACAGTTGGGTTCTAGTTGTTTTCTGAGGTTGATTGTTTTCCTGCAGATGTTTTTTTTTATTATTATTTTGATTTATATGCCGCCCTTCTCCAGAGACTCAGGGTTGCTTACAATGTGCTAAGCAATAGCCTTCATACTTTTGTATATTAATACAAAGTCAGTTTATTGCCCCCACAATCTGGGTCCTCAATTTACCTACCTTAGAAAGGACGGAAGGCTGAGTCAACCTTGAGCCTGAGGCTGCAGGCAGCTGAATGTTAATAACAGGCTATTAGTCTGCTGCGCCACCAGGCTCCTGGTTTCATTACCAGGTTAGGTATCACCATCAGTGCATAGAGGAGTACAGTTCACAAGTGGTTTATATATAATGTATACTTCCCAGTCTTGGTTGGGTGTGGTTTTCTTATTATTGACTCCCAAGCAAACAACAAAGCTTATTAAAAACACCAAGAACCCAAAACCCGAGCTTCACTTGAGAGCAGTTTTTGCTTTTCTACTCAGTTTTCCTTTATTCTTTTAAAACTCCCCCCCCCCAGTTTTATTTTAACATGTAGCCATATTACCTTTGAGGGTTCTCATCTAAAGCTTAGTCTATAAACAAAGCTGAAAAACAAATTGCACCAGTTCAAATTTGGAGATGCCAATTTTTGAAAAAGTCCCCCTTGTGCTGTTTGGTTGATTAAAAGTTCTTGCAATAAAATGGCAGCTATCACAAGAGGGGGGAATGTGCTTGGTTCCAGCCAAGTCCTTGCTCTGATAATTTTCTCACTGTGCCCCAAGGCTGTTTGCTGTTTTGACTATATAATGTGCTTGTTTTTGCAGGAGAACATTCAGAAATGCGATTCCCCACCAGCAGTCCTAGTTAATGAGGTACAAGCTATTCTTTCAGCTCATTTCCCCATCACTCTCCTATGTGTGTAGATCACTGACTAATGTCTCAGTGAAATTCAAGATATATATAGATATATATATATATATACATACATATATTTCTCTTTAGCCTGGTTCTACCTACGTAAACCAAGATATTCACTAGTTTCTGGGCTTTTTTTTTTCCTTCTGGCAGCCAGCAGACCTATGAAACAAAACCTATGAAAAGAAAGAAAAACAAATATTGTACCTTTACAGGGAGGATACATGAGATGAGGGTGTGACTAACTGATGAGGCCTTCTAAGGCCAAAATAGATCTATCTTAGTCTCCCAATGGGCAGCAAGGGGTCTGCTGGCTGCCAGAAGAAAAAAAAAAGCCCAGAAACTAGTGAATTGTGATTTCACTAAACTAGGGCTGCATAATATCTTGGTTTACATAGGTAGAACCTGGCTAAAGAGAAATACACATAAAACCTACGTAAAAGAAAGAAAAACATACATATATATACATACATACATACATACATACATACATACATACATGTGTGTGTGTGTGTGTGTGTGTGTGTGTTTCATTTCATTTATTAAATTTTTATACTGCCCCTCTCCCGAAGAACTCGGGGCGGTGAACAGCCAGGATTAAAAAGCATACAATATAAACATTAAAATACTTTAAAACATAATTAAATTTATATTGGCTTTCCCCAATTTAAAACCCCGTTACCCATAAAATTAACCAATTAAACATTTTAAGCCAGCCTGGCTTGCTGAAATAAAAAAGTCTTCAGAGCCCGGCGAAAGGTCCGGAGGTCCGGGATCAGTCGTATTCCTGGGGGTAGCTCATTCCAGAGGACAGGTGCCCCCAAAGAGAAGGCTCTTCCCCTGGGGGTGGCCAGCCGACATTGCCTGACCGACGGCACCCTGAGGAGACCCTCTCTGTGGGAGCGTATTGGCCGATGGGAGGTTATCGGTAGCAGAAGCTGGTCTCGTAAATAACCGGGCCCTAAGCCATGGAGCGCTTTAAAGATGAGAACCAATACCTTGAAGCGCACCCAGAAGACCACCGGAAGCCAATGCAGCTCGTGCAGGAGAGGTGTTACGTGGGAGCGCCATGTCGCCCCCATAAGTACCCACGCGGCCGCATTCTGCACCAGTTGGAGCCTCTGGGTGCTCCTCAAGGGGAGCCCCATGTTTTCGTTCCTTTTCATAGGCTTTATGTGTATTTCTCTTTAGCCAGGTCTGCACATGCGCATGTCTTTTGTATGGCTCCCCCCATTCACTGTGTGTGGAATAGCACCATCTGCAGATGCATGCAGTTTTTGTGTGTGCAATGCACACTGCGCATCTGAGAATGCCATCTGCGCATGTGCGCACTGCATGCAAGCACTCTCATGCACATGCACAAATCCACGCGCATGCACAGGAGAGCTCCAAAGACCAGCTGGGTCCCCTGAATTGCGCGCATGTGCACCAGAGGCCCGAACACCAGCTGGGCATGCACGCATGCGCAGCTGCAGGTGAGTTGGGTGACAGCTCACGTGCCCAGAAAGATGGCTCTGCGTGCCACCTTGGGCACGCGTGCCATTGGTTCACCATCCCAAATCTATAGCAACTTAAGAATTATTGGAATATTTGTCAGAGAGATTCTGAGCATTTCGGTTTTAGGGCTATCATCATTGCCGTCTGTTCTTTGGGTGCATAACAGGTGCTTCAACAATATAATTACATCATTGCTTGGACTTCATTATATTTTATTTTATTTTTATTTTAAAAGGACCCCTCAGCTTTTTTTTTTTCAGCAGAGTAGATAAAAACATCAATTAGGGGAGGAAGACTTTGAAGTTTAAATTACTTGTGGGGACATTCATTTGGAGCTTTTGGGGAAAAATAAACGGTGATGGGGTTAATCTATTCTGCCCTGGTGGCGCAGTGGTTAGAATACAGTTTTGCAGGTTAACTCTGCCCACAGTCTGGAGTTCGATCCTGATGGGCTCAAGGTTGGCCTTCTATCCTTCTGAGGTTGGTAAAATGAGGATCCAGATGGTTGTGGACAATATGCTGATTCTGTAAACCACTTAGTGCGGTAAAACACTATGAAGTAGTATATAAGTGTTTTTGCTGTTGCTATGCTGTTGCTATGCTCAGACATATCTAAATATGGTGCATGAACCATATTCAACTGGGTTCATGCACAATGGCCAGTATTTTAGAGGTACATTTGAACTGGAGAGTAGGACATATTACACTGAAGCACAAATTGGTTTATTGACAGCATTTTGGGCAAAATAGACCTGAGGAGGGAAGAAGTGACTTATAGACTTATGCAAATTAGAATATGCAAATGAATGGACACAGCAAGTGATATTTTATTGGACATAATGCATCATGTGGCTAGTAAGCAGGGGTGAAATGCTCCCGCATTGGACCGGATCACCCGATCCGGTAGCGATCTTGGCTGGTGGTTTGGTGATCCGGTAGTGTAGCTTTGCCCACCAGGCTTTGTGCATGCGCATTAGGTTTGCACGTGCCTGTGATGTGTGTGCGGCACTTGCGCTTTCGAACCTGTAAGGAAGGTAAGTACATTTCACCCCTGCTAGTGAGGCCATTAGGGTGTATCTGTGAGAGATAGGGCAAGGCTACAAAGACCACTGGGTTTTGAACTTAACCCAGACAAGACCGAATGGCTGTGGGTATTGCCCCCTAAAGACTATGTCGACTGTCCATCCTTGGTTCGGGATGGGGGGGGAGAAAGTGCCCCCCCTCAGAACGGGCTTGCAATTTGGGTGTCCTCCTAGACTCACAGCTGAGATTGGAACTTCTGATAGCTGTAGCTAGGGGGACCTTTGCTCAGGTTCGTCTGGTGCACCAATTGCGACCCTACTTGGATCAGGAGGCTCTCCTCACAGTCACTCATGCCCTTGTCACCTCACAGTTGGACTATTGCAACGCAGTCTACATGGGGCTACCCTTGAAAAATGTTTGGAGACTACAGTTGGTCCAGAATGCAGCCGCGCGAGCTATTGTGGGTGCACCTAGATACACCTATATTACACCAATTCTCCGCGAACTGCATTGGCTCCCTATCGGTCTCCATGTGCAATTCAAGGTGTTGGTTATTACCTTTAAAGCCCTACATGGCTCAGGGCCAGGCTATCTTCGAGACCGTCTTCTACCGCATAGCTCCCAACGACCGGTAAGATCCCACAGAGTCGGTCTCCTCCGGGTCCCGTCAGCTAAACAATGTCGGCTGGTGGGCCCGCGGGGGAGGGCCTTCTCTGTGGCTGCCCTGGCTCTCAATTACCCCCTGAGGTCCAGACTGCCCCCACCCTACTGGTCTTCTGGAAAGAGGTGAAGACCTGGCTCTTCCAGCAGGCCTGGGGCCGTTGATCTCACTACGGTGGTCTTGCGAGACCCAGCCACAAATTGGAGTGTATGGGTTTTAATGTTTTCTTTTTAAACTTTTGTATGAGATATTGTTTACATTGTTTTATTCTTTGTTGTTAGCCGCCCAGAGTCTCTTGGGAGTTGGGCGGTATAAAAATGCGACTAATAAATAAAATAAATAAATAAAAAAGAGGTAGTTACTTCATGAAGATACCTGTACCCCGGTACCTGGATGAAGCTGTCTATCTAGACCCGCTCCAGTCCGGCTTCCGGCCTGGGCACAGCACTGAAACGGCATTGGTCGCATTGGTGGATGATCTCTGGAGGGCCCGGGATAGGGGTTGTTCCTCTATCCTGGTCCTGTTAGACCTCTCAGCGGCTTTTGATACCATCGACCATGGTATCATGTTGCACCGGTTGGTGGGGTTGGGGGTGGGAGGCACCATGCTGCGGTGGTTCTCCTCCTACCTCTCTGACCGGTCGCAATCTGTGTTGACAGGGGGGCAACGGTCGACCCCGAGGCACCTTGCTTGTGGGGTGCCACAAGGGTCGGTCCTTTCGCCCCTTCTGTTCAACATTTATGTAAAGCCGCTGGGTGAGATCATCCGTGACTTTGGGGTGGAGTTCCATCAGTACGCTGATGACACCCAGCTGTACATCTCCACCCCAGGCCACCCCAATGATGCCCTTGAAGTGATGTCCCAGTGTCTGGAGGCCGTGCGGGCCTGGATGGGGAGAAACAGGCTCCGACTCAACCCCTCCAAGACCGAGTGGCTGTGGCTTTCGGCGTCCCGATATAGCCAGCTGATGCCATCGCTGGCTATTGGGGGTGAATCACTCGCCCCCACAGAGAGGGCTCGTAACTTGGGCGTCCTCCTGGACGCACGGCTGTCTTTGGAAGATCATTTGACGGCCGTGGCCAGGGGGGCTTTTTATCAGGTTCGCCTGATACGCCAGTTACGCCCCTTTCTAGATCGGGACTCCCTACGCACAGTCACTCAAGCACTCGTCACTTCCCGCCTGGACTACTGTAACGCTCTCTACATGGGGCTCCCCCTGGGGTGCACCCGGAGGCTCCAGCTGGTCCAGAACGCGGCCGCGCGGGGGATTATGGGGGCGACGAGGCACTCCCATGTGACACCTCTCCTGTGCGAGCTGCACTGGCTCCCGGTGGTCTTCCGGGTGCGCTTCAAGGTGTTGGTGACCACCTTTAAAGTGCTCCATGGCTTAGGGCCGGGGTATTTATGAGACCGCCTTCTGCCACCAATAGCCTCCCACCGGCCAGTACGCTCGCACAGAGTGGGCCTCCTCAGGGTGCCGTCCGCCAGACAATGTCGGCTGGCGACCCCCAGGGGGAGAGCCTTCTCTGTGGTGGCGCCCACCCTTTGGAACAACCTCCCCCCAGAGTTACGTACAATAACAGACCTCCGGATTTTTCGTCGGGCCCTGAAAACCCATTTATTCCAACTAGCTGGGCTGGCTTGAGTCAAATTTTTAAACTATTTTAAATTGGAATTGTTTTTAATTATGGCCAAATTATCTAATTATTTTAATCAGTTTTTAATTTTTCTATGTCTGGTTTTTTACTTTGGCTGTGCACCGCCCTGAGTCCTATATTGGAGAAGGGCGGTATAGAAATTAAAACAAATAAATAAATAAATAAATGAAGATAACTCTTAAGGAGTTACTTTCTTTTCTTTTCCAGATCTATGCTCATTCCTGGGAATTTTGCCCTAGCAACTGACCAGTTCTTTATTTTCCTTGGAAAGGTGTATTTCAGTTAGGAGCTTTAACTTGGCCCCATAAAATCTGCTATGTCAGATACAAAACACATTAAAATATGGTTTAGTGTGATGTCTAAGCCCCATCTGTGACATTATTTCTGGGACGGTACCCAAAGATTGTCCACCCTATTAAAGTGACTGAAATGGACATATTTTGGGAAAGTGGGGGTGGGAGATGATCTCATAAATAACTGGGCCCTGGGCTATGTAGGACTTCTTGAGATGATGGCCAGAACCTTGAAATGAACCTTATAGGGAGCCAATGCTGCTGAAGTAATAGTTATGCTACATGAACATAACAAGAAGGGCAGACAGAGACTGGGGACAGAGTCAAGCAAGTAATCAACTTAGAGTCATTACATTCGACAAACAATATAAGTCCAACTCCACTTTAATTCTGTTGACCAGCACCAATTTAGTGCTGACTAGATTCTTACGTGTAGGCACAAGCAATAAATCATCTTTTTTTTTTAAATTTGATTTATATGCCGCCCTTCTCCGGAGACTCAGGGTGGCTTACAATGTGCTAAGCAATAGCCTTCATACTTTTGTATATTTATACAAAGTCAGCTTATTGCCCCCACAAACTGGGTCCTCAATTTACCTACCTTAGAAAGGATGGAAGGCTGAGTCAACCTTGAGCCTGGGGAGATTCGAACTTGCAATAATTGAAGGCAGCTGAATGTTAATAACAGGCTATTAGTCTGCTGTGCCACCAGGCTCTTCTTAACTGGAATACTATGTTTGGTTCTGATTCTTTGCGTCTGACATATATGCCCATAGCTACCAGTGCCACTGCATTCTGCCCAACTTCTAGATCAGGGGTGTCAAACTCAATTTCATTAAGAGTCGCATTTTGTTAGTTTGACCTATATCCTATAAACTGTCCTACTGAAAACTTCATGAAGGTCCAGAGTAGAGTCAAGGGATATCAGTTATAATGATACAGTTCCAGTATTTCTTGTGGACTGTAACTTTTGACCAGTGATGGTGTGATGGAAGGAGTGATGCAGGATTTCAACATGAATAAATCCTGATTGATTAGTAAGTATCTTTGCAACTTTGGCATTCCTTGCATTTCTGCAAAGGAGAACAGGTTGATAAAATAGATGTTGCTTCTACCAGAGGTTTTCCTCAGATCACTACACTTGCATATCCTTATAGTATATCTATAATATTAGATAAGACTTTTTATTATCTCCCTAGGTATACATTATATATTACTTAATGCATTAATAATTAGAGCTGTGCTGAGCTGTAAAGGCTTCCCTTGATTCCTCAAAGCTTTGATTTAATCACCCAATTGGATCAGCCTTGCGAAGCACTTCACATATTTGATGGTTTTCTGAAATTTATAAGGTCATTATGGACAATAGAAAGAGAGCTGTAGCTTCATATTCACTACGTGATGAATAGAGCGAGGTGACGCAGAAATATCTGCAGGATGGTAAGGGAGCAAATGATGAGAGGAGAGGAGAGGAGAGGAGAGGAGAGGAGAGGAGAGGAGAGAAGAGACAAGGAGGAGAGGAGAGATGAGAAGAGACAAGGAGAGGAGGGGAGAAGGGAAGAGAGGAGGAGAGGAGAGACGAGGAGAGGAGGGGAAAGATGAGGAGAGGAGAGAAGAGGAGAGGAGAGACGAGATGAGACAAGGAGAGGAAAGGAGAAACAAGGAGAGGAGAGAAGGGAAGAGACGAAGAGGAGAGACAAGGAGAGGAGAGGAGAGGAGAGGAGAGGAGAGGAGAGGAGAGGAGAGGAGGGAAGAGAAGTTTTATTGCCATTTTTTTCCCGTGGGCACTCACACATTAAAACGCACATTAAAAGTGAAATTCTGTTGCCTGCTCTCCAAAGTGTACACATACATAACACACATACATAACACAACAGGATTTCAACATGAATGAATGGATGATGGTTTACATTTAGACAGAAAACATAGTTATGTATGGGAAAAAGTGAAGATGGTGGCCACAATTGTGCGGTGAAAACTATATAGATTGGTTTGGTGACATGCATACAAGAGTGTATTTTTCTATTGTTGCGACTCTCCCCTAATGCCACTCAGGAGACTGCAGACTGGAGTGGGACACAAAAGCTGAAAATAACTTCAGTAAATAAGTATCGTAATAAATAATAGGGCTGATTTGTCTATTTTTTCTTCTGCAGTCTCATTGTCTCTCTGTCATTATATCTCGCTGTGCCAGCCAGCTTTGGCTGCCTCTACTAATTAGTTAACTATCGTGGGAGATTGCCTGCCAGTCCCAACCCTGATACATCAAATCCTACCCAGAAGAAACTCAGTTTTTCTCATGTGCTTTACCCCTAACCACTTTTCAGTATCATGCCAAGTCACAAAACCCCAGAAAACTCAAAGGAAGAGGAAGAATGGTCTTTTAAAGAAGTGTTTCAGTGTGTTTATTTAAAGTTTAAAGTTGGAATCAGATGCTTTGTTGGTTTGGCACCACGCAGATTCTTTTACATGAATGCAACACATAAGCGGTGAAATCCACTTACCTTCGCTACTGATTCGGGAATGGGAGTGTGCACGCCTCTTCTGAGCATGTGCAGAGGGTCAAAAACAGAATGTAATGTTGTCCCAGCAGGTGGGTGGAGCCTCTCGCTCCAGGCACTACCAGTTTCTGCGAACCAGATAGATCCAGCTGGATTTCACCACTGTAACACAGGTAAAAAATGGGGCAGGACTTGAATCATATAGTTATGGGTCAGTGGTGGGTTCCTCCCGGTTCGGCCTGGTTCGGCCGAGCCGGTAGCGGTGACGATATTACATCACCGAACCGATTCTCTTTCTTCGGGAGCTGGGCCCTCCCGCCCGCCCCCGTGTTATTCCTACCTTTTATTTCTTCTTTTTTAGCCCAGCTGAGAGGTGCAGCAGAGTGGATTGCCGCACCTCAGCTGGGCAGATTCTTAACGCACTTGCGTGGAGCGGCAATCAGTTGCGCGTGTGCAGAACAGCAATTGCACACGAAGCATGTGCACAAAGAGAACCGGTAGTAAACCCGGTTAGAACCCACCACTGCTATCGGTGCTATCTTACTATTTATTTTAAACACACACACACACACATGAACACAAGCTATCTCTGAGCAATTTGGTAGATCGTTTGGAAGCTCCTCTTATGTCTCCGTCTTTTCTCTGCTGTCTCAGAGGTAAAAAGAGGCAGAGGGAGAAGATTTCAGAAGTTTGCTGCTGTGAAATCCATGTTAGTATCTGACTGAAAGATCCTACAGGAGAAGCCCTGAAGGGCGTGAAAGAAGTAGAGTTGGATTGCAAGGTTGTCACCACCATCTTGGCTTCTCCCACAGACAACTCTGCTCTAATTAAGTCCTCTAATTAACAGAATAAGAGAGTTGGAAGTGACCTTGGAGGTCTTCTATCTAGGTCAACCCCCTGCTCAAGCAGGAGACTCTACCATTCCAGACAAGTGGTTGTCCAGTTTCTTCTTAAAAGCTTCCAGTGATGGAGCAGCTACAACTTCTGAAGACAAACCATTCCACTGATTAATGATTAGGGGACTGGAGGCTAAAACATATGAAGAACAGTTGCAGGAACTGGCTATGTCTAGTTTAATGAAAAGAAGGACTAGGGGAGACATGATAGCAGTGTTTCAATATCTCAGGGGCTACCACAAAGAAGAGGGAGTCAAGCTATTCTCCAAAGAACCTGAGGGCAGGACAAGAAGCAATGGGTGGAAACTAATCAAGAAGAGAAGCAATTTAGAATTAAGGAGAAATTTAGTTAGAACAATCATTCATGCAACAACTTGCCTCCAGAAGTTGTGAATGCTCCAACACTGGAAGTTTTTAAGAAGATGTTGGATAACCATTTGTCTGAAGTGGTGTAGAGTTTCCTGCCTAAGTAGGGGGTTGGATAGAAGACCTCCAAGATCCCTTCCAACTATTCTATTCTATTCTATTCTATTCTATTCTATTCTATTCTATTCTATTCTATTCTATTCTATTCTATTCTATTCTATTCCATTCCATTCCATTCCATTCCATTCTTTTATTCTTTCCCTAAATGATCTGCCATCTCTGATACGTTCATTCCAGAGGGCTGAAAAATGAAAATTGCAGGCATTTTGATTCCTCCCCATCCCAGTTTGTGGACAAACTTGTAGTTTCCAGCTCTTGAAGTGGCTGAAATTGGCTAACCCATAAACCCATAAACACCTTTCAGTTCATGACCTCTTCCAATACACATTGAATCAAGGCTGCTTCCCGAAGTCTATTAGTGACTCATACTATATATCTTGTGCATGTGCAGATGTTAGAGCAGGGATGTCCAGGCTGGCTGAGGGAGTTTTGGGAATTGAAATCCACAAGTCTTAATGTTGTCAAGGTTGGACACCCTTGTATTAAGACTATGGTGTCTTCTGTGCAAATTACTTCATTGCCTGCTATAGTATATAACCTTGCAGGTGAAAAGAGCATTCTCGCTTTGCCAAGACTAAGAGGCTGCACACGTTGTCTTGCCCTGATCTTTGCAGTGTGGCTATAGAAAGCTAAGGAGCATCACTCATTAAGGCATTCTCTCCAGACTAGATTAATAATAGTGATTGACAGCATGGGCAAACAACCTATGGAGGCAGTTCCTTCTCCTCTCTTTGCAAGATACATATTTATCAACCGCAGAGTTGCTCCTGCAACCTGTTCCGAAGGTCACCATGTTAGCCTTTCCAAGAAATGGGTGGAATGTATGCAGAAGGAAGCATATGTATCAATTATTTAGATGGCTGGGGAAACTATGTTGTGCCTGTAGATAGAGACGTGAAAGGTATTTCCACAAAACTTCTTGAGCAAAATAGTGTCAGGAACACAGGAAGACAAGCAAGTTATCCCTGCTCTAAAAGCAGGGAGTTTAGTTTGTTCAGAGCAAACAGTAAGGAACTGTTCCCAATAAAGGAGAATATTTGTGACTCAGGGTTGAAATGAGGGGTCCTTGGTATTCTCTGAGCTTGGTTGATTTCTTGCAGACGTTTCATTACCCAAGCTAGGTATCATCATCGGTGTTGATGATATTTCACTAATTTGGGTAATGAAACGTCTGCAAGGAATCAACCGAGCTGTTGTGACCCGGGCCCCGGAGGCTGATTTATCTTCGCATGCTGATTTGGAGGATGATATGGAGGAGGAGGAAGCTGTCACGAGCTATGTGCCGGAGGGGCCATCTTCACTGATGAGTGAGCAAGAACTGACAGTTGCTGATGTGCCTATGGACCCCAGCCAAATTGAGGAGGAAACAGAGGCCGGTAACGACGAGGGGGAGCCCCTATTGGATGCAAGAGAGAGACGTAGGAGACGTCGTAGAGAACAGCTATTGCCACATCCCAAGAGGTGTGGTCAGGAGATGTAGGGCCACACCCTACAAAGTATAAAAGGGGTGTGACTGGGCTGGAAAGGCATGGTGATCAATTTGTTGCGTTTTGGATGCAGTGGAGTTACAACTGTTAGTTTGGAGTTTTTGACAAGAGTCTGCATTCCTGCATTAGCCTGCTGGCCGTCTGCCAAGACCTTTGGAACATTGCCCGGTAACTATTGGACTGATATACGCTTTGGAAGAGAACTATTTATTAAAGGGCCAGCTTCAGTGTCTCTAGCCTACGTTTGTTACTGCCGGGCTATTTGAGCCTCTGCAAGGCCACTCGTGGGAGGCGACAGAACAAGGTCTGGGGAGGAACAGACTGTTCCTTTGGGGAGGAACAGACTCAAGCTCAACCCATCCAAGACAGAGTAGCTGTGGTTTCCGACATCCCTATATAGTCAGTTGGTGCCATCACTGACTATTGGGGGCGAGTTGTTGGCCCCCACGGAGAGGGCTCGCAACTTGGGGGTCCTCCTGGACTCACAGCTGTCTTTAGAAGAGCACTTGACGGCTGTGGCTGGGAGGGCATTTTATCAGGTTCACCTGATTCGCCAGTTGCATCCCTTTCTGTTGCGTCCCTTTCTGAATCGGGACTCATTAAATATGGTCACTCATGCCCTCGTCACTTCCCGCCTGGACTACTGCAATGCTTTCTACATGGGGCTCCCCTTGAGGAGCACCCGGAGGCTCCTGCTGGTCCAGAATTTGGCCGTGTGGGTGGTTAGGGGAGTGACATGGCGCTCCCATGTGACCCCCCCTCCTGCGCGAGCTGCACTGGCTCCCGGTGGTCTTCCGGGTGCGCTTCAACATTCTGGTTACCACCTTTAGAGCGCTCCATGGCTTAGGACCAGGGTATTTACGAGACTGCCTTCTGCCACCAGTAGCCTCTCACCGACCAGTACTCTCCCATAGAGAGAGGCTCCTCAGGGTGCCATTGGCCAAACAGTGTTGACTGGCGGCCCGCAGTGGGAGAGCCTTCTCTGTGGGGCCACCTGTCATCTGGAACGAGCTCCCCCCAGAGATATGGAGGATCCCGGACCTATGCGCTTTCCGCTGTGCCATCAAAACATTTCTATTTCAGCAGGCTGGCCTGGCCTCTTTTAAATTGTTTTTAAAAATTTTTTAAATTTTTAAATTTGAAACTTGTCTTATGAATTTGGGGTGTTTTAAATTTCGTTTTCTGGGCTAATTATTTAATCCTATTTTAATGGTTTTTTAACATTTATATTATATGTATTTTATTTGGCTGTTCACCGCCCTGAGTCCTTCGGGAGTAGGGCGGTATACAAATTCAATTAATAATAATAATAATAATAATAATAATAATAATAATAATAATAATAATAAACCGAGCTCAGAGAGCACCAAGGACCGTTCCTAACCATCCTAAATAAAAGAGGTCTTCCAGGACTGACAGTTCCCATATTGGGAGTCAGGCAGTAGTGGGGTTCAAATCCCGGCGCTACCGGTTCGCTATCGGGAGCATGCAGTACTTCTGCACATGCACAGAAGGTTCTGCACATGTGCAGAGTGTTTTTGATGACATCTGGGAGGGTGGGCGGAGCCTCCCGCTGCTGCCTCTACCGGTTCTTCCAAACCAGTGCGAACTGGTAGCAACCTACCACTAGAGTCAGGGGGAAGGTTACTCAGAAACTGGTCAAATTGAACCCCAACATGCAGAACTAAATCAGAAAAACACAATCTTGGAAGAGAACAGAGAAGCCATCAAATTCATCATCCTGCTCAGTGCATATTCTGCTGGACCAGGGGTGTCAAACTCGTGGCCCACGGGCCGGATGCATCACACGCCAACCATGCCCACCCTCATTTTAGTGAAGGGGAAAAAAGTTGTGATACGTCACGTGACGACAATGTGTCGTCGTGAGTTTGACACCCCTGTGCTGGAACATGACCATCTGATAAATGACCATCCCATTATGTAGAGAGCATGCAGTTGCTCTTCTGATTTGTTAGGTGAATGTAAGAATGCTGTACCTGATTAATCCTGATTGAAAACACCATGTACGGTTTAATTCTTTTCAGTAAAATGCACTCCCAGCTCTGTAAATTTAGAATGCACAATGTCTTCATTCACCCAGCACACATAGGTGGGTTAGTGAAAATTCTACGAGATGCATCTGTCAGTCAGAAAAAACAAAATCAGAAGTCAGGTTGGAGTTCAAAAGCACTAAGAGTTTACTTCATGTTCTCTATACACGAGAATCTAATTCTACTAATGGTCAAGGAAAATTGGCACCAGTCAATGGACTTCAAGGGGATCTGGACTTATATCTCTTAATGACTCCAAATTGATGATGTATTTAACCCCACTCTCAGGCTCAGGCTGATGATCTCCTACAGCAGGGGTTCCCAACCCCTGGTCTGTGGCCTGGTACTGGTCTGTGGCCCATTAGGACCTGGGCTGCACAAGCGAGTGAAACTTCATCTGTGTATGTGTGGGATTTAAGTAGCATGCAAAACTATTCCACCCCCTATTCCATGGAAAAATTGTTTTCCACGGAACCAGTCCTTGATGCCCAAAAGGTTGGGGATTGCTGTCCTATAGCATCCCTACTCACTCTGGTGAGTTTCAACCTGATTTAGTTTGTGTATCTTTATTGCTATTTACTTACACAAGTTTTCTTTTAAGTTGCTGTGGGAAGCTCCCCCACTCCAGAAGAATGAAATATTTTGGGAAATATTAAAAAAGGCAGAATATTATATTCCCCTAAAGGAGAAATGGACAAACATGTTTTTAGAGGCAGGAAGCAGCCCGCAAGTCTTTCTTAATAGCCCACAGCAGATGCCAGCACTTAAGAGATAAAGAGCTTATTGAAAGAGGAAGACAGCTATCTAGATGGCTCTATTCATAAGCAGCAGAGGTGCTTTTCAGCAGGTTCTGACAGGTTCTGGAGAACTGGTAGCGGAAATTTTGAGTAGTTTGGAGTATCAGCAAATACCACCTCTGGCTGGCCCCAGACTGGGATGGGAATGGAGATTTTGCAATATCCTCCCCCCAGGAGTGGGAGGGAATGGGGATTTTGCAGTATCCTTAGCCTGGAGTGGGGTGGGAATGGAGATTTTGCAGCATCCTTCCCCTGCCATGCCCACCAAGCCACGCCCACCAAGCCACACCACGCTACTCCCACAGAACTGGTAGTAAAAAAAAAAAAACTGAATTCCACCACTAATAAGCAGAGCAAATACTGCAGGCAGAAATCCATTCAAGACAGGATTTTTCAAAACTCCTTGCAGACAGCTAACAAAGGCTGAATGGTAGGATTAGAAAGCAGAAAGCACAAGACAAAAGCCATTAGTCGCAATAGGAATTGCCCAACACCCTTTCAGAACACAAGCCGCTTCTTTGCACCCCACCCCCCAGAACAGTTAAAACTTCTAAGTCACAGAGACCTATAAAGGTCCATCCACTCATTCAGCCATTTGTTAGCTGAGCCAGAAATGCACACCAGCTTCTTTCTCCCAGCTTGGAACTGGACCTGGATATTTCTTCCAACACTGCATTGATATTTATTACAGCAAAGTTTTTAGTTTTTCTTTTCTATTTATTCTATATCTTTTCTATAATAGAATAGAATTCTATTATAGAATTCCCGCTGCACAAGTAGCAGGAATAGAATTCTGTTCTGTTCTGTTCTGTTCTGTTCTGTTCTGTTCCGTTCCGTTCTATTCTTTAATTCCAAACAGCTACAGTACATGGTACATAGTTAACTGCACGCTGTGGCTCAGTGGCTAAGACGCTGAGCTTGTCGATCGAAAGGTCAGCAGTTCGGCGGTTCGAATCCCTAGTGCCGTGTAACGGGGTGAGCTCCCGTTACTTGTCCCGGCTTCTGCCTACCTATCAGTTCGAAAGCATGTTAAAAAAAAAATGCAAGTAGAAAAATAGGGACCACCTTTGGTGGGAAGGTAACAGTGTTCCTTGCGGCTTTGGCATTTAGTCATGTCGGCTACATGACCATGGAGATGTCTTTGGACAGCGCTGGCTCTTTGGCTTTGAAACGGAGATGAGCACTGCCCTCTAGAGTTGGGAACGACTAACATGTATGTGCGAGGGGAACCTTTACCTTTACCAAACCAATCTTCATTAATTAATGTTTTCACACTACTCTCCTTGAATGGTTGCAGTACAATGGCATGATTTCTGAGTGATAAATCATTTGCACGGAAGCACCAGCCAGTTTTGATTTACTTTGAATGAGAACATGCTATAGCAGGAGTCCCTAACCCCCAGTCTACAGACCGGTACTGGTCCATGGCCTGTTGGGAACCAGGCTGCATAAGCAGCGGGAAAGTACACAAAGCTTCATTTGTGCACGTGTGGGATTTAGACTGTGCATGCAAAACCATCACACACACCAGGTCTGTGGAGCCAAAAAGTTTGGAACCACTTTTCTTTTCCTAGTGCTCTCCTTCCTTCCTTTTCTTGGCATATTGTCCACTCTATTGTGTGTCCTTGATTTCTCAAGAAACTTGATCTTCAAACTTTTCAAGTCAATTTCAGTTCTTTTTAGTCAATTTCATAATGCATAATGTAGAACACTGTGTTTGTAAGCAGCCCACATCTTACATTGGTGTCTTACAAGAGAAGTTGATTGCACTGCAACTCTGAAACACTTCATGGTTAGCAAATAAGTGAAACAGATGGGGAAGAAATGGGTTTTTGATGGGAAAACTTCAAGTAGATGGGTGAGAACATGGGTCATTTGTTCCATGAGTGAGATAACTAACATTGATGGATTGTATAACTGGTTTATGTATGTTCAAGGAGAATAATAAACTAGAACCTTATTCCTTGAAGTTTGTGTATTTTTTTAAAAAAATAAAACTGGATTCAGCTGAAGAGCTTAGATTAGATTTTAATATTTCCCAGCATACTCTGATCTATCTGTAATATTTTGACCGTTTTGATATTCAGATCGTCAAGATGACAAATTCTATTTTCCTCATTTTTAAAAAATAAAAGTTTATTTTGGAAAAAAAATGGAAAAGTAAAATAAAAAGAATACTTTGAGGAATAAGTTTGTATCCATGCTTGAGTTATAATTACATCTGACGTCTTGTTCAGCCGCAGACTCCCATTTAGTTTTGGGATATTTCATTTTACATATGCGAGAAATATTCTGCTTCTTAGGAAACATAGTAAAACGACCATTCTGCTTGTGGCTAAAGATCATATTTTCTATTTCATTTGAAAAACATCTTTATACATTAAAAAAAAAACATGACTTTTAAATCTTGCAAATATCATTTCTTGTTTGCAAATCATCATATCTCCATATTCAGATGGAGCTGAAGAATACTGTAGGCCTAAGGTAGGGCTTAAGTTATTTCATTGTGTTTAAAAGGGTTTTAAATATACAGTAAATGAAACACAGAATTTTCATTTGCTCCTGTTATTTTACCAATAATTGGACTGCACATGAAGAATATTGTTTTGAAAGCATCAACAGTCCTACATGCATTTAAAAAAAAAACCCATTTGGGTAAGTAGCAAATTTGCCTACTTATAATGCTGATTAAATTAACAATGGAAAGATAAATTTATGGCCCTAATTATTCAGTGAATTGAAAACCTGATGTTATTTCCAACTTGTGCTCGAGTTGGTTACAGATGTTGGTTATGAATTGATGATTATAATAAAATATGGTAATCCTTTATTGAAACTGTTGGGTAAAACTTTATACACATATATACACGCATGCAAAGACCTCATAATTGTTGTTATTGTTGCCTTTCTTTCATTGTTGCATTGCCTAATTAAATGAACAAGAGTATTTAAAACTGTTTATGAACATTGAGTCATCACTGCTAATCTGCAGTATAGAAAACAGTTAGGCGTGAGTCAAAATTAAACAGAGCCATGCTGCTTTACAGAATATTCATTTGCAGCCATTCCTGTCCTGTTTTATTCGTCAACTGTTTCTGCTCATGGTCATGGTCAAGGAGGTAGGGATGGGCCACAATGGCTTATGCTTGGAACCAGGGGTGAAATGCTCCCGGTTTGGATCGGATCGCCCGATCCGATAGTGATGGAGGCAGGTGGTTCAGAGAACCGGTAGCAAAAATCCCTGCCCCCCCATGCCCAGCTGAGTTGCCTGATTGTCAGAGGCATTTAAAAGAAAAAAAGCCTCTGACGATCAGGCAACTCAGCTGGGATCGTCAGAGGCTTTAAAAGCATTTTTTAAATAACTTCTTCACCGAAGAGGTTGTGTCAGCCTCAGCTTTGCCTGCTTCAGCTGCCATAAGAAACGGGTGGAGGGATTAGTTATGGAGCAAAGGGTGGGAAGAAGCAAGAGGTGTTTTTTTTTTTTCCTTGTAGGATGTGTCTTCATGAGAAATGAAAGTGGATCTTCAAAAGGAGACGGCTGACCAACTGCCCTACATTCCTGATGAATGACGCTGCCAGACATGTTGCCACCTGACCTTTGGAAGACCTTTGGATTGGCTGATGATTTATGAACACGAGGCGGGGAGAAGCTTAGTAGATGCATTTCGCGTGTTTTGCTCACTTCCAGCTTTACCTGGGTTGCTATCATTTCCTGTTCAGTAAAAGTACTAAATTCTTCAAAATGCAAAATTCTTTCCTGGATACTGAAGGAAGCATACCTGACATTAAGCTGACATTAAGCATACCTGACATTAAGCATACCTGACATTAGAAAAAAATGGTTTTAAAAGTAAAAAAAAAAAATTGGCCACGCCCACCCAGTCACATTACCCCCACCAAGCCATGCCCACAGAACCAGTAGTAACAAATTTTAGATTTCAGCACTGCTTGGAATCCATTGTTATGGTCTATAGCGGTGATGGCGAACCTATGGCACGCGTGCCCAATGTGGCACGTAGAGCCATGTCACCTGGCACGCGCAGCATCGTCCATTCTTCTTCCGAGTTTCTGGAGCGCATGTGCACGCAATGATCAAGTGGTCTTTTTAAATGCGGCAGTGCTGGAAACTAGAACAGCTGGTCTTCTGTTTTCCTGCGTGAGCTTGCGCACCGGCCAGCTGATTGTCGCATGTGCATACGGACCAGAAACCCGGAAGACTAGCTGGCTGAAACTGTAAGTTCAGTAGCTGAAACTAGAAGTTAATTTTCAGGCATGTGCATGCGCTCTGGGCAGCTCCTGTTCCGAGTTGTGGCCCAGATGCACACATGCTCCCTTTTCGGCACTCGGTGCTGAAAAGGTTCACCATCACTGGTCTATAGGAATGACCTTGGAAGGCAGGCTGGACAATGATTTAATTAATGAATTCTGAATTCAAAGGGGTGGGGTGAGGTGGAGAAAGCATCTCAGAAGGGGTCTTCTCTATTTCCCTGGAAAGTTAAGGCAAGAGAGAAGAGAGAAATTTCCAGACCTGCAAGATTCTGCTACAGTAACCTTATAATAAAGGCAGTTCTTCTTGTCTGGACTAGCTCAAAGAGCTGGCACAAATGCCCTCCAGGTTTCGTAGTTGGTACCGACCGTCAGGCACAAGGAACCAGTGTGAGTGGATCAGGAAAGTTTCTTTCCTAACTACCATGTGTCAGCACTTCAACCTGCATTTACTCTGGAGCTGACATAAGAAGGTGAAAAGGGGCAGCTGGCAAGAGGACGCTTGACTTCTCACCTACTTATTTTCCCTGAAGATAATATCCCCTAGGAAATGAGATGGGAGGGGGGACATTCCTGGGAGCTGAAGTAGTAGATATGGGGAGAGTGATTTGGAAGAGGGCCAATGAGACGCAGAGAATTGGGGAACTGAAAGGGAAGGTTTGGGGTCAGGAAGGCAGTGTTGACTACGCCACAATCGGGGACAGGTTGTCGTGCTTAATAAAATGACAGATTTCTTCGAAGACTATTTGTTTGGAAATGCAATTTATTTTATTTGAGATGACATCAAAACCTGACACCGTGTTTTTCCGAAAATAAGACCCTGTCTTATATTTTTTCAACCCCGAAATAAGGGCTTGATCTTATTTTGGGGGAGGTCTTATTATTTTGGGGCACATGAAGGAAACCAGAGGAAATGGCAGGGACTGGCTGCGCATATGTTTAAATATTTTTGGGAAGGGCTTATTTTTTTTGGGGGGGGGGGTATTTTAGTGCATGTGCTCAAAAGCCCGATTGGACTTATTATCAGGGGATGCCTTATTTTAGGGGAAACAGGGTATAAATTGACGATGGCAACTATATATAAGGAAATTTAAGAGCCTTGATAGTACAGTGGTTTAGTGCACCCTGTTATTAACACAGCTGCTGGCAATTTCTGCTGGTTCAAATCTCTCCAAGGCTCAAGGTTGACTCAGCCTTCCATCCTTTCTAAGGTAGGTGAAATGAGGACCCAGTTTGTGGGGGCAATAAGCTGACTTTGTGTAAAATATACAAAAGAATGAAGGCTATTGCTTAACGCATTGTAAGCCGCCCTGAGTCTCCGGAGAAGGGCGGCATATAAATCAAATTAAAAAAAAAATTGTACAAAATGTTTTATAGGTGGCACTTACCACTGGCTAGCTTAGCCAAAATGTTTAAAAACATGTCCGCTCAATGTTGGAAATGTAATCAAGCTCCAGGTACATATTATCATATGTGGTGGACATGTACAAAAGCAAAAAAAAAAAAAAAAAAAAGGATGAAAATATATACGTGGTTAGAAAAAATGTTAAGGCAACATATAGATTATAAACCAGAATTATTTTTCTTAGGTATATTGCCAGAAAAATATGATAAAGGGAATGTATATTTTATATTACATGTCTTGAAAGCAGCAAGAATTGCATTTGCGCAATGCTGGAAAAACAAGAAAACACCCATAGAAGAAGAAATAATGAAGAAAATATTAGACTGTGCAGAAATGGACAGACTAACTTTGAAGATAAAAGAAAAAGAAGAGGCAGAAAATTTTAAAAACTTGAGATTTATTTTATCAATGGTTGGTTAATAGAGGTAGAAACTAGGAGTTTAATATTGTTATAGAAACAAATTGACTCAGACACTATGCTGTTCATTAAGCACTTATTGTTTATAAAGAGAAAATATATAATTTTTTTAAATAAATAAGGAAAGGTTTTGTCCTGCTACTCACCTATTTATAAGAATCTCACCAAAATAACTGCACAGATTGGGAACAACCAGATAAAGGTTCCAAGCAGGGCTTCAAAAATTTCAGCAACAGGTTTTCTGCCCGGTTGCTGGGGTGTGTGGCCATGATGAGTGTGGCCTAGTCAGCCTCCTGCACCATGGTTGGGGGGGCATTTTCACCTTCCCCAGGCTCCGGAGGCTTTCCTTGAGCCTTTGGGAGGGCGAAAACTGCCTCCTCGGGCTCCGGAGGCCCTCTGGAGGCTGGAAATGGGCCTGTTCCCGGCCTTCCGGAACTTCCAGTAGGCCTGTTTTTCCCCCTCCCCGAGCCTCCGCACAGGCCCTGCACTTACCTCGCATCCAAAATGGGCCGCATGGAGACTCCTGGGAGGGGTGGGAGGGGAGGAGAGGGGAGGGGCAGGGTGGGAGGGGCCAGCCAGGGGTGGGATTTGGAGGTTATCTAAACTGGCCATAACAGTAACTATGGGTTCTCCCGAACCCAAGTGAACCTGTTGCAGCCCACCCCTGGTTCCAAGTATTTTGGTGTGTGTGTGTCTGTGTGTGTGTGTGTGTGTGATTCAGGTCTCTGCTGCTCCCTCCCCTGCAGGAATTCCAAGCTACCCAGTCTCTTAATTACACATGGAACCCATTGTAGTGCAGATCCCACCATGTCTTTGACCACGAGATGATAGACATTGCATAGGCATTACCGATTGAAATTGGGCTACCTTCCAGGTGTAAGTAGCTAAATTCCTTACAAAAACCACTTGCTAAGTCTGTTTCCATAATAATCATGAGGTACTGCATCCGTTGCTTTCTTTTCCAGCCCACACATTCCAAAATCACTTCCAGAGCGTTTGCCAGACTAATAAAGGAGATTATTTCTAGGTCAGGGTTGAAACGAGGAGCCCTTGATGCTCTCTGAGCTTGGTTGTTTTCTTGCAGGCAATTTCATTGTCCAAATGAGAGAACTTCATCAGTGCAATGCTAATGAAACATCTGCAAGGAAACAACCAAGCTCGAAGAACACCCAGGTTGATAGACTCTTTGGAAAGGATCATTAAAAAGAAAGTCTAAGGAAGAAAAAAAATCCCATTGGAATAGCAGAACTGCAAATATAATGGATGTAAATAAGTAGGAAAACAAGCAAATACTTCCATTATACATTATAGCTGCTCAAAACATCAGAGACACCCGGTGTAGAAGGAGGAGGTGATTTGCATTTTAAAGAGAGCTGACAGGGATCACAATCAGGTCTTCTGAATTGCCCATCCTTCTAACCATTTTATTTTTTTAATTTATTTTGTCAAGCATGTATAAGATAACAGATATAAGTATAAACATGATTATGAATACAGGAAATGGATATGAATAAATGGGGACAGTAGGCATGTTGGTGGGTTTATGCATGCCCCTTACAGACCACTCAGGAATGGGGTGAAGTCCACAGTAGACAGTCTAAAGTTAACAAACACAGACTTCAGAGGATAATTAGAACTGCGGAAAAAACAATTGCTACCAACCTGCCTTCCATTGAGGACCTGTATACTGCATAAGTCAAAAAGAGTGCTGTGAAAATATTTACAGACCAGTGGTGGGTTCCTCCCGGTTTGGCTGGATTCTGCCGAGCCGGTAGTGGTGACGATGTGACATCACCAAACTGGTTCTCTTTGACTGGGAGCTGGGATCACCCATCTCCTTCCACTTATGACTGCATGACTGTAACTTTGCTTGTATCCTTATGATTTATATTGACTGTTTCCTAATATGATTTGATTGCTTATTAGTAACCTATGACTATCACTAAGTGTTGTGTCTTATGATTCTTGATGAATGTATTTTTTTTTCTTTTATGTACACTGAGAGCATATGCACCAAGAACAAATTCCTTGTGTGTCCAATCACTCTTGGTCAATAAAGAATTCTATTCTATTCTAAAGTTATGGGGGTTTGGGGATGAAACCACAGAGTCAGGTAGTGCATTCCAGGCACTGACAACTGTTGAGTGTAAAACTGCCCTCTGCAAAGTAGTGTATCGGACCAGACAGCAAATAGATCCGATGCTTAGCAAAACACACAGATAGTCACAGACTCTGAACGTTTAAAGAAAAATGAACAGTCTTTACTTGTCGTATAAAAACAAACTTGGCTTCTCAAAACAACTTCTTCAAACAATCACAGTTTAACACAAAACATAGTTTGCTTACAATTCCAGTTCTCTCCAGTAATACAGACAAAGTACCTTCCAGCAGTTCAACCTTCAATAGCAGGAGCAGGAGCAAAAGTGAGAGCAGTAGTGAGAGCAGAAGTGAACAAACTTCCTGCCTTCCTTTATATGTCTGCTTAGCACAGCCAATTAGTCATCCTTGTAGCAGTTAAAGTTACAGAACATATTTTTCTATATATTATCTACCCAATAGTAGGATAAGCATCCAACAACAACTCTGTTGCTGAAGTTGTATTTTCTGCAATCGAAATTAATAAATAAATCAAAATTATCACTTAACCATGATAATGTTGCCCTATTGCCACTAACAGGTCTGATGAAGAAGCAGTACTTAGAAGTCAAAGTCATTCCTGATCAAACTATGGATGAGGGAATGCCGAGGTACAGCTAGACTAGAAGGTTAAAACAAAACCTTTGAAGATTGCAATGGGAAACCACATCAGTATTCTTTCCTAGAAAACTATATGGATTTGTCCACAAATTGATTAGGAGTCAAGTTCAACTTCAAAGAGATTTGATCTTTACCCCATTCCTGATGGCAAACAAAGCAGGCATCTCCAGCAGTTTTATCTGAATGATGAAATGAGCCTTGCAAAAGCATAAGAGACATACAACCCTACAGTCAGGCAACATCACAATGCACATCACAATGCACAATGCAACGCACCCCACACGCAAACACACACAAAGACAGAGAGAGAAAGAGCATACAGGTAGGTGTGTGTGTCAGCTTTGGAAGCCATATTAGGTCGGAAGCTTCCATGCTGCCACCTTCTCATGTGTGGGAAAGTAGGAGAGGGGATTTAGTAGAGGGGTTGTCTGTAGACATAATAGCATTCTTCCTGTCGGTGAAGGTCAGGGCAATCCTGCATCTGGAGAAGGAGTGGTTGAGATGGGATGGTGGTTGATTGGAGCATGTGATCGACTGAGGAGTGAGGGAATGGTTTTGGGGGTTTTGATTTACTGAGGGAAAACCCGGACCTCTCAGATTCAGGTTTTCCCAGATGTGCCAGTTTACCTATTCTAGTAAACAGAACTTTGAAAAATGATTGCTTCAGAGTCTTTACTTGGAGTTGGGGTTTTTCTGGAATGCTGACATTGTCTCTCTCTCTGTGTGTACGTGTGTGTACTTCAAATTACACATAGCTAGAGAACATGATTCTCTTGAGAATCTAAAATGCTGGGAAAGGTGGAAAGAAAGAAGAAGAGGATGACCAAGAGTATAGTGGATGAACTCAATTACAGCCACAATGAGTAAATCATTAGAAGACCTGAAAGACCAGGTTATGGATAGATCATCCTGGATAGGTTCTGTCTACTGGTTGGCACATAATCAATCAAACTGCACAACTTGGCTGTAATCGTCTACTCAGAGTACTGCTGAGTTAGATATATGTATAGAATTGATCCAAAAGCTTGAAGCTCATATTAGGTAGGATCCAGGAACTTCAAATACATATAAATAATAACTTTATACTAATACTACTAATAATCACGGGACAATAATAAAAATAAAATTCACACTTTATGCTTATACACACATTTTTATCCATAGTGTTTAAGGTAAAGGTAAAGGTTCCCCTTGCACATATGTGCTAGTCATTCCCAACTGTAGGGGCAGTGCTCATCTCCGTTTTAAAGCTGAAGAGCCAGCACTGTCTGAAGATGTCTCCGTGGTCATGTGGCCAGCATGACTAAACACCAAAGGTGCACGGTGCATGGAACACTGTTACCTTCCCACCAAAGGCAGCAGTAGGGATTCGAACCGCTGAACTGCCAACCTTTCGATCAACAACCTCAGCGTCTTAGCCACTGAGCCACCACATCCCTTTTCCACAGTAAAGCCCTGAAGACGTTTTTATTTCATCAAGCCGGCCTAGCCTAAATGGTTTTTAATTGGGATTTTAAATTTTATGGATTTGGGGTTTTAAATTGGGTAGCCAATGATTTAATTCTTTTAATTCTTTTAACTTTTGCATTTGTATGTTTTTTAATTTTGGCTGTTCACCGCCCTGAGTCCCTTCTGGGAGAAGGGCGGTATACAAATTAAATAAATAAACAAACAAATAAATAAATAAATAAATAAATAAATAAATAAATAAATAAATAGTGTTTATATAAACATTATGTTTATACACACATTTCCTGATCTGGTCTACTGGTGACTTCCTCGCCCGAACTGGATAGAACCGTCTGAATACCATCACTGGTCAACACTTAGATCCTAATAGGGTTAAAAACAGGCCACCCCCATGATGGAAAGTATGTGCAACACCGAAGCAGCTCATTTACTGCTTATTCCAGTGAGGCGCAGTGGCTCAGTGGCTTAATGACATTGGAGATGGTCTTGGCTCCGGTGATTTGAATTCTAGCACTGTGTGGCAAGGTGGGCTTCTGTCAGTTGCCTTAGCTTCTTGTCCACCTAACAGTTTGAAAGCATGTTCCATGCAAGTAGATAGAGAGGTACCATTTCGGTGGAGAGAAGAGCTGGTGCTCTGTGCAGGCAGTCAGATTCCCGATGGCTCTGAACTTTCTTTCTTTCTTTCTTTCTTTCTTTCTTTCTTTCTTTCTTTCTTTCTTTCTTTCTTTCTTTCTTTCTTCCTTCCTTCCTTCCTTCCTTCCTTCCTTCCTTCCTTCCTTCTTCTCTTCCCTTCCCTTCCCTTCCCTTTCCTTGAAGAATACAAATGACCAGCGGTCTGCAAAGAATATACATCCTTCCATTCCCCACCATCCAGTCAGAGCTGAAAAAGCTTCTTGGATGAGAAGTGAAACGTCTTCAAAGAAAAACAATTTGAAATGTCTTCAAAGAAAGTCTAATTGTCTCTTGAAAAAGCACCTTCAGTATAAACTGAATAAGCAATAGAAGAGAACATTTGTAACTCAGAATTGAATTGTGGGGCCCTTGATGCTCTCTGAGCTTGGTTATTTTGTTGCAAACATTTCATTAACAACATTCGTGTTAGAAACCCCACTCCCTTCTAGCACTGATAATGTTACCCAGTTGGGTAATGAAATGTCTCCCAGAAAAAGCTCAGAGAGCACCAAGGACCTCATACTAAAGAACCAATTGAACCATCCCAGTGGTGAAATCCAAATTTTTTTACTACCAGTTCTGTGGTGAGCGTGGTGTGGCTTGGTGGGTGTGGCTTGGTGGGCGTGGCAGGGGAAGGATACTGCAAAATCCCAATTCCCTCCCCACTCTGGGGCCAGTCAGAAGTGGTATTAGCCAGTTCTCCGAACTGCTCAAAATTTCCACTATCGGTTCTCCAGAACCTGTCAGTACCTGCTGGATTTCACTCCTGAACTATCCTCAGATAGCAACCAATGTTCAAATGGGCAATGATATAATTTCAGGTTTCCTGACAACATGCAAAGAACGACTTTATCTGCCTGAACAATACATATTTGCCAAGCCTCTTTTTCTGCGGTGGTTAGGTATTTTCAATGGAGTTATTGGACGGTTTTGCTTAAACTGGCTTGAAACTGGTTATGTGACAGTTTTGCTTTTCAAACTCTTACTCAGTAAGAGATTCCTGCCAGGTGCAGCGATATAATTCGGCTACACAGTTTTGTAGGAATCCCATAAATGTGACGGGAAGTCAGAGATCAAAGTGGAAACAATAAGCACATAATTTAATTAGGCAAAGTTTCTTTCCTTCCTGACAATCTCAGTACCACCCACAGATTGCATATTTGTTCTTTTGCTTTCAGGCTTTTAAAATTATTGGTTATTTCTCTGTCTTTTTTTAAAAAAAAAAACATATATAAAGAAAAATTGTTAAAGAAAATAGGAGGTTTCAATAAAGAGCTGGTTTAAGACAAAATCGGAAGGTATAATGCCACTAACACAAATTATTCATCTATCAAATTTATCAAACCACATTTCTTATTCTCAGAAGGGGGACATTTTGTGGGTAGTAAAAACGCTAACTCCTTTTTGGAATGATGTCAGTTCTGTTACTCTTTTCTTAAGTTTATTTATACTTCTGCAAAACTCAAGACTTTCTTAAGCAGGAACGTGCAAGTCCTCAATAAATGTCTTGATTTACAAAAAATAGAACAACAACAACAAGAAATCCCACCAACCAAATGGGTAGATGTGGATTGCACAAACACATGAATGATCCCAAAACATTTTTTGAGTGTTCTCTACTTTTAATGAACCAGATAATTTTATGTAAGCGCTGGTTGGTTTGCAGACCAGCTTCTTCCCATGTCCAGGTTGTTGCAGAACATATTCAAGTTGGGGAAAAAAAAACTGCTGTTCAAGAAACTGTGATTAATGAAAGCTAGAAGAACTGTAATTGCTGTAATCACACATACTTAATGAAAGCTAGAAGAACTCTTTCTTCTTTCTTTCTCCCTCCCTCCCTTCCTTTCATTATCCTTCCTTCCTCCCTCCCTCCCTCCCTCCCTCCCTCCCTCTAAATCTATATAGGGCAATAATGGCTAACCTTTTTGCCATCATGTGCCAGGAGCGGGGGGGGGGTATGGGGGGGTCACGCATGCGTACCCACAACTATAATTCTATGTGCCCTGCCCCCGCATGCATGCATGACCCCCCCCGCTTCCCCTGCTCCTGGCACGTGATGGCCCGGTAGGCCCGTTTTTTGCTCTCCCCAGGCTCCAGTACCTTTCTAGGAGTCTGGGGACATTGGTCCCACTGGAAGTTGGTAAATGGACCATTTTTGGCCTCCGGGGGTCCTCCGGGTGTGTGTGTGTGAAGAAGGCCATTTTCACCCTCCCCAGACTCCTAGAAAAGCTCTGGAACCTGGGCAGAGGGAAAAACAGGCCTTCTTCACACACACCCCCCAAGGCCCTCTGGAAGCAGGAAAACAGCCTGTTTCTCTACTTCTGGTGGGCCCAGAAGGCCCAAAAATCAGCTGGCCAGCATGTGCATGTACGCTGGTGCTGAGCTCACATGCCCACCGATATGTCTATGCGTGTCATTTGTGGCATGTGTGCCATAGGTTAGCCTTCACGGATATAGGGTATACATTGCCTGCCCACCCTGTACTCCACCATAGATATCTCAAGAAATGAAATCCCCAGATTTGTACCCACTAAAAACTGTGGGAAAATAATTGACATACTCTATTTCCAAGCCTGCAGATATCAACCCAGTGCTATCTATGGGTGAGAATTAAAAAAAAAAACATAGTCAAAAAGTAGCTGCAACTGTGGAATCAATGCCCTATCACCGTGATGGCGAACCTATGGCACGCGTGCCACAGGTGGCATGCAGTGCCCTCTCTGTGGGCACACAGGCCGTTGCCCCAGTTTAGCTCCACTGCGCATGCAGGCATGCCTCCCACTGGCCAGTTGGTCATCGGGTCTCTGCTGCGCATGTGTGAGGGGCGGGGTGGGTGTGGGGACTGTGCATGCATGCGGGGGTGGGACACGTGCGTGGGGGGCATGTGGGGGAGCGCATGTATGCCCGGGTGTGTGTGCAAGGGGCTGTGCACGTTTGCAAGGGGGTGGGGCATGTGTGGGGGCATGGTGGGACGCATGCAGGGGCTGCATGTGCAGGGGCAGCACACATACGTGAGGGCCATACATGCATTGCATTTTGGGGGTTGGGGTGTCGGACGGACGCCTTGGGCACTCCGTCCATCACTGCCCTATGTGTGCCTCACAAATACCTATTAAAAAAGGGAGCAGAGCTTTGGTTGCACAGTCATGCCCACTATTTTGACTTTTTCTTACCTCACCATATTCTTTGGCATGCTCCTTCTTAACCGGTTCCTGAGGGATGCTGCTGTCTACAATTCTTACGGAACACTTGGAAAAGGAAAGATGGATGCCTAAGTCTGTTCCAACAACAAACTTGAATGCTGCATTAGAGAACCACCAGCTGGAACCTCCAGCTGAAGGCCCTCTAGGGAGAGTAATGAGACATTCCAGTTTAGACTCCACTCGGGGGAGGAAACATTGCAGGTCTTGATCTCCTGTTTCCCAAGGGAAGGCAGACAGTCTGGTGAGATTCTTGTAACATAGGCGATCAGCAATAAAATATCTATTTGAATCTATCCTCCGGTGACTCTGCTTGCGCCTGACAAGATCACATATAATTAACAGGGCCAACAATGCAAATATCATACATGACACCAACTTCTTGAAATCCTCTTTCAGCCATACAAATTGATGGGAAAGGAAAGGAAAGAAGAGAGGAGAGGAGAGGAGAGGAGAGGAGAGGAGAGGAGAGGAGAGGAGAGGAAAGGAAAGGAAAGGAAAGGAAAGGAAAGGAAAGGAAAGGAAAGGAAAGGAAAGGAAAGGAAAGGAAAGGAAAGGAAAGGAAAGGAAAGTTAAGTTAAAGGAGAGGAGAGGAGAGGAGAGGAGAGGAGAGGAGAGGAGAGGAAAGGGAAGGGAAGGGAAGGGAAGTTAAAGGAAAGGAAAGGAAAGGAAAGGAAAGGAAAGGAAAGGAAAGGAAAGGAAAGGAAAGGAAAGGAAAGGAAAGGAAAGGAAAGGAAAGGAAAGGAAAGGAAAGGAGACGAGAGGAGAGGAAAGGAAAGGGAAGGGAAGGGAAGGGAAGTTAAAGGAAAGGAAAGGAAAGGAAAGGAAAGGAAAGGAAAGGAAAGGAAAGGAAAGGAAAGGAAAGGAAAGGAAAGGAAAGGAAAGGAAAGGAAAGGAAAGGAAAGGAAAGGAAAGGAAAGGAAATTTGCTCTACAAAGACTTGGCACATTTAAATAACCATTATCCATTAAATATATTCTCATGGTGCTGGAGTCATTATTCTAACAGATAGAATGGGCATTAAATCCACAGGGGAGTCATTAGAAGATGGCTATTTCTCTGTTTGACCAAAGCAGCAGTTATAATGTATTTATTCAGGATTTAGTAAATGGATTCAATTAGAACTGAAATGGTGTTAAATTGAGTAATTCCTATTCTGTTTGCATGACAGGCAGGCGTGGCACGACCTGAGAACTTACATGGAGTCAGATTCAGGGGATTGTTGACAATGTGACACTAAATGCTTCTCTATCCTGCTTAACTCCTTAACCGCCCACTTAACACCCCTGATAAAACTAAAGGCCACCACAGCACATTAATATTAGGTGATCTACACATGCCTTTGTACAATTAATCCCCTTTATTTGAGATGGCTTGAAATCAGCTTAGCCACTTCCATCTTAATGTCATGTCAGACTCAGGTGCACTGTTTGCAATTATATTTTTTACAAAAGAAGAAGGAATGAAAACAAAAGCAGTGACGGCTGCGAGGATTGTACTTGCCAAACTCGGGAAACACTTAAGCTCTCCTAAACTACACTGCCATCTACTCCTTGAGCAGGAATCAAAACCAAGACTGAAGATTCAGTCTTGAACTATTGCTGAGCTCCAACAGTCAACAGCCAATTCCCATTACCAAAAGAGAAGGACCATGGGAGCTGTAGTTCTATACTTTTCTAAGGATCTCATGTTGTCTAGCCCTAGTTTAGCTGGTAGATTACAGCCAGTGGTGGGTTCCGCCCGGTTCCGCCCAGTTCCGCCGAGCCGATAGCGGTGATGATATGACATCACTGAACCGGTTCTGCCCCCTCCACCACCGCCCCCCTGCGTTATTCTTACCTTTTATTTGGCCCCACCCCCAATCTGCCTCCTGAGTCCCAGCTGATTGGCTAGAAGGAAAAAAACTGTTTAACTCTTGCCGCGGGGCTTCAAAGGGCCGCCCTACAGCTGATCAGTGTTAAAAGGCAGTGTGCTAGTAGATCAGTGCCTACAAAAACAAATGAATAGACCAATGCCTGCAAAAATAAATGGGTAGACCAGTGCCTGCAAAAACAAATGAGTAGACCAGTACAGCTCTGCAAGCAGTTAAAAGCCTGGTAGACCTGTACCTCTGCTAAATCCTAAAGAATTGTTACATGACCATCAAGCCACACCCACAAAATAAGCCACGCCCACAGAACCGCTAGTAAAAAAATTTAGAACCCACCCCTGATTACAGCTATTAAATGATTCACAAGTGGCAGGAATAGTTTAATTAAGACTGGGTGTTGATGAGCAGATGAATGGATTTTAAGAACAATTTAATACATAATGTGTTGGGATTCATTGTTGGAATGTATTTCTATGCAACAACTGCAGTAGTATTCAGCCAGTAGATGGCAGTGTTTTCAAGTTTGGATCTATGGTATATACTCTATGCTCTTTTGTTCTAAGTAGCATTTTCTGTTTCCTGTTACAGTTAAGCAGTAAAGCACATGGTGACTGTACTCATTGTTTGCTCTGTGGTGCTATAAACAGAATTTCTACCAGAATAGAATTAAGTAAAAACCTTCTCTACATTCTTTGCTATCTCAAAAGAGGTGCTAGCCACCTTGTCTTTGCAGTTTAGTATACAGTATTAAAAAAACAATTGTATCCTTAATAATTTTGCTAGCTAAAGGCACTGGGATCATTGAATTGCCCACTGGGCTTTTAGGAGACTAATATTTCTACTCATAAGATATAGAACATAGAATAATAGAGTTGGAAGCGACCTTGGGGGTTTTCTTGAACAACCCCCTGCTCAAGAAGGAGACCCTATATCATTTCAGACAAATGATTGTCCAGTCTCTTTTTTAAAGCCTCTGGTGATGGAGCACCCACAACTTCTAAAGGTAAGCCATTGTGTTGTGACCCCGGCCCCGGAGGCTGATTTATCTTCGCATGCTGATTCGGAGGCTGATATGGAGGAGGAGGAAGCTGTCACGAGCTATGTTCTGGAGGGGCCGTCTTCACTGGTGAGTCAGCAAGAACTGACAGTTGCTGACGTGCCTCTGGACCCCAGCCAAATTGAGGAGGAAACAGAGGCTGGTAACGACAAGGGGGAGCCCCTATTGGATGCAAGAGAGAGACGTAGGAGACGTCGTAGAGAACAGCTATTGCCACGTCCCAAGAGGTGTGGTCAGGTGACGTAGGGCCACACCCTACAAAGTATAAAAGGGATGTGACTGGGCTGGAAAGGTGTGGTAAACAATTTGTTGGCTTTTTGGATGCACTGGATTTACAACTGTTAGTTTGGAGTATTTTTGACAAGAGTCTGCATTCCTGCATTAGCCTGCTGGCCATCTGCCAAGACCTTTGGAACATTGCCCGGTAACTATTGGACTGATATACGCTTTGGAAGAGAACTATTTATTAAAGGGCCAGCTTCAGTCTCTCTAGCCTGTGTTTGTTACTGCCGGGCTATTTGAGCCTCTGCAAGGGCACTTGTGGGAGGGGACAGAACACATTGGTATGTTGCTCTAACCATTAGGCATTTTCTCCTTAGTTCTAGGTTGCTTCTCTCCTTGGTTAATTTCCATTCATTGTTTTTTGTCTGGCCTTTTGGTGCTTTGAAAAATAGCTTGACCCCCCCTTGTGTTTGTGGCAGCCCTTCAAATATTGGAACACTGCTACCATGTCATCTCTAGTCCGTTGTTTTTCACTAGACATACCCAATTCCTGCAACTCTTCTTCCTATGTGCTAGCCTCCAGCCTCTGTTGCTCTTCCCTGCACTCTTTCCATAGTATCAACATCTTTTTTATATTGTGGGGATTAATATGGTTTGCATTAATCAAGTGCATTTTTCTCTATCACAAATATATATATATATATATATATATATATATATATATATATATATATATATATATATATATATATATATATATATATGTTTTTCTTCTAGCCAGGTTTTCCCTACATAGCCAAGGTTTTTTTGTAGCTCCAGCTCAGTAGAATCTCATCTACTCGGTTCTGGGCTTTTTTCCTTTCTAACACCTAGCAAGCTCTAACTGCTAGGTGGGAGACCTAAATAGATCCATTTCTAGCTCGTTAGCTGTCATCAGTAGGCCACACCCATATCCTCCCTGTAAAGGTACAGTATCAATTTTCTTACTTCTTCGTAGGGTTTATGTGTGTTTTTCTTCTAGCCAGGTTTTCCCTACGTAGCCAAAGTTTTTTTGTAGCTCCAGCTCAGTAGAATCTCATCTACTCGGTTCTGGGCTTTTTTCCTTTCTAACACCTAGCAAGCTCTAACTGCTAGGTGGGAGACCTAAATAGATCCATTTCTAGCTCATTAGCTGTCATCAGTAGGCCACACCCATATCCTCCCTGTAAAGGTACAGTATCAATTTTCTTACTTCTTCATAGGGTTTATGTGTGTTTTTCTTCTATATATATATATAGGAAAGGACAACACAGTTCTTTAACTCCTTGATTGGGAACTGCCCAGAGTTGGTTAGATGATAGGCAGGTATATAAATGTTTTAAATACATTAATATTTATTCAGGTGGTAGAGGATCAGAAGTGGGTTTCAGCAGGTTCTGACCAGTTCTGGAGAACGGGTAGTGGACATTTTGAGTAGTTCAGAGAACCGGTAGTAAAAATTCTGACTGGTCCCACCCCCATCTATTCTCTGCCTCCCAAGTCCCAGCTGATCGGGAGGAAATGGGGATTTTGCAGTAACCTTCCCCTGGACTGGGGAGGGAATGGAGATTTTACAGTATTCTTCCCCTGCCATGCCCACCAAGCCACACCCACCAAGCCATGCTCTGCCCACCAAGCCACACCCACAGAACCGGTAGTAAAAAATTTTGAAACCCACCACTGTATAGAGGATGTAGTTACACCAATAGGGTGCCCTTCCCTTTAAAGAAGTTGAAGTTTTTGGCTCATTTTTCAAGGAGATCTCTTTCCAAGGAGCCTCTTTACCCCATTCCTCCTTCTGCAAAACAGGGAGGTGTAATCCATAGGTGTCAAACTCGCCGTGTCACATCGCCGTCACTTTACGTATCACGATGTTCTTTCCCTTCGCAAAGCTGGGATGGGTGTGGCCTGCGCATGACGCATCCGGCCCACGGGCTGCCAGTTTGACACCGAGACTGGGTTAATCTATTGGAGGCTTAACAGCCATGTTTTACTGCTTTCTTTAAAGTGAAAAATTGCAGCGTCATAAATTGGCAGTCTGCTGCTATATTTTTGTAGAAGGATCTTAGGCTGGTGGTGATGGTGGTGGGAGGATTTCGGATCTCCAAAGCCTGGGGGGGCGGGATGGGTGTCTGCTGCTGGTTTACGCACAGTCAGATTTCACACTCTGATTCTGCCTGAACAGAACCTGATGCAATCAGCTGTGTGCCCCTCCCTGTGTTGCAACAGCTACTTAAGTGCCAGTGTGCATGGATGCTTTCCTTTAATAACTTGTGAAAATATCCACCCACTCCTCAGACACAAGATGTCACTATTAATTTGCCAGATTGCCTCCAGAAGGGCATTTACCTTGTTGTGGACAGAATGTTTAATTTACAATCAAATTTAGAGATGATGACTTGGCTTGGTGGCAAAAATGTGGAAAAGCAAAATAAGAATTCTGGGCCTTCAGAGAAAATAGATGTTCGGGTAGATTTATGAGCTCTATTAACACTACAACCAGCTACACTCTCCGATACCTTATAATCATTGCTGTAGTAGTTCTGCAATAAAATAATGCATTAAGGAAATAATTATAGCTGGAGACTACATACAATGGGGATATAAATAGCATTTTAAAACAGCAGCAAGTCAGAGTCCTTATTTAATGCCTCTGGAGCATAGTCATACAATTTACTCTAGGCAGCCTTGGTTAAATGGAAAGAATATGTTTTCAATTTCCTTACAAGCAATTCAGCTGCTCTCTATGGTCCTTATCCTGCAATTAGTTAAACACATACATAACTCTGCCCATGTTAAGGTTTCCATTCATCTCCATACACTATTCAGCTAAGCAGGCATGACTTTTAATAGGAGTAAAGCCAGGATGAGACGTTACAGGTGAGCTGTGAGCATTTTTAATCTATTTTGTACTGAAAGAGAGAAGAATGGAGGGTGTGCACTCGGTTCACTTCTAAAAATGAGGCGGTTTGGGGCAGATGGAAAGAGTGCCCACAGTCCTCTCTTGTTGTGCTTTGCACTGTTTCTCTGGAAAACTTTGGGAGAGGGGTTCAAGCCGGTAGTATTCACACATTAACACACTTGACAATCATTCATTCAAAGTTACAACAGCACTGTTTTTCACACTTACGACCATTCCAAACCCACCCCAGGAAAAAAAATATCACCATACATCACGTAATGGCAATGTGACGCAACGAATTTCAAACCTGTGGACTAAATCCAACCTGAGTGATTTTTGTAAGGGTCAAATAGAGCATGCAATTCCTTCCTTCCTTCCTTCCTTCCTTCCTTCCTTCCTTCCTTCCTTCCTTCCTTCCTTCTTTCCTTCTTTCCTTTCTTCTCCTTCCTTCCTTCCTTCCTTCCTTCCCTCTTTCCTTTCTTCTCCTTCCTTCCTTCCTTCCATCCTTCCTTCCTTCCTCCCTTCCCCCCTCCTTCCTCCCTCCCTCCTTCCCTTCCTTCCTTCCTTCCTCCCTCCCTCCCTCCCTTCCTTCCCCATCTTTATTATTTTTATAAATAACTCAAAACAGCAAACATACCTAATACTCCTTCCTCCTTCTATTCCCCGCCCCTCACAACAAACCTGTGAGGTGGGTTGGGCTGAGAGAGAGTGACTGGCCCAAAGTCACCCAACTGACTTTCATATCTAAGGCAGGACTAGAGCTCCCAGTCTCCTGGTGATTGGCCCAAAGTTAGCCAGCCAGCTTTCATGTGTAACATGGGATTATAACATAGGCTCTCCCAGTTATATATCCCTCTTCACCCAGCAAAATATTTCTAAGCAAATGCAGTCCTTGGATGAAAAGAAAAATAAAAAGATTATTCATGCCTTAACTTGAACTCTGTTTGGTTTGGAGCTTTCCCCCATTCCTAATCTCATTCTGGGTGTACAAGAAGGATGCCTTACACAGTTGCTCACTTGGTTTTGCTTCTTCATATCCAGGGTGGGGGGGTGGGGGGCACAAAAAATAACAATGTTTGAACAATTTTGAGCAACTGTTCAAAGTTTGAACAAATTAGCACAAAAATTAATACAAAGTTTGGACAATTTGCAACAACCACATCTTAATTCCAGAATAGAATAGAATAGAATAGAATAGAATAGAATAGAATAGAATAGAATAGAATAGAATAGAATACAATACAATACAATACAATACAATACAATACAATACAATACAATACAATACAATACAATACAATACAATACAATTCTTTATTTGCCAAGTGTGATTGGACACACAAGGAATTTGTCTTTGATGCATATTCTCTCAGTGTACATTGTAATGTGAAAGGTCTCTCTATAGCAGTGTTTCTCAACCTTGGTGGCTTGAAGATGGGTGGACTTCAACTCCCAGAATCCCCCAGCCAGCAGCGCTGGCTGGGGCATTCTGGGAGTTGAAGTTCACCCATCTTCAAGCCACCAAGGTTGAGAAACACTGCTCTATAACAAGGCTGTCAAACTGTTGGCCTGCAAGCTGGATGTGTCACGTGCTCCCAGTTTAGCGAAGGGGAAAAAAGTCCTGATACATCACATGACGCTGCCCTGACAATGTCATGTTTGACACTCCTTCTCTATAGAGTCCCCCCCTTGAGAAAGATGGGCAGTCTAGGAATACAAAATATAAATAAATAAGTAAGTAAGTAAGAAAGTAAGTAAACAAATAATGATCTAGCAAACTGAATAGATGCTCCTGAAATTGTGATGTTCCAAAGATTTTGAAAATCCAGTTGCAAAACAATGTTGAGGTTGTAATGAGTCCACCCACCCCATTTCCCAATCCGTAAAACATATCCCAGAACTAAGCGGCATTTTGCCTGCCTCAGGAGTGGCTCAGGAGAAATAAAGACAGAGTCCAGGTATTTGCCTTGATAAGCTATGCACATTTATTCAGCTGGATAAAGAGCCGAGGTGGCGCAGTGGTTAGACTGCAGTACTGCAACGACTTCAGCTGACTGCTAGTTCAGCAGATCAGTGGATCAAATCTCACCAGCTCAAGGTTGACTCAGCCTTCCATCCTTCCGAGGTGGGTAAAATGAGGACCCAGATTGTTGGGGGCAATATGCTATTTAGTATACTGTCTTTGGTGTAAGCCGCCTAGAGTCTTCAGAGAGTGGGCGGCATAGAAATATGAATAATAATAATAATAATAATAATAATAAAATAAAATAAAAATAAAGAGGGGCCCCTCAAAGCAAGAAAGAACCCTGAACATACTGTGACACTCATATTTATATACTTACTAAGTTGTTTACCTCATTATACAGAGAAGCTGGCCCTCTATAGATAAGATAAAGAAGCACAGAAATAGTTAACTACCTCCCTTGGAGGTCTTCCAAGCACATCAGGTGGTAATTCAGGGACATTGGGTGTTTCCAATGTCTCTGACAATTTTCTAAGGCTGTCATTAGAATTATTGGGTTCCTGATCGACAGAGGCATGGTGGCTCAGTGGTTTAATGATGCTGGATATGGTCTCAGCTCCAGTGGTTCGAGCCCATGCATTGTGTGACAGGGTGAGGTCCCATCACTTGCCTAAAGTTCTGTTCATCTAATGGTTTGAAAGCATGCTCTGTGTGAGTAGATGGATTAGGTACCACTTTGGTGGAGAGACAGCGCAGGCAATTGATGGTTGCTTTGTGCAGGCAGATTACTGACGGCTCCGAACTTTCCTGGTTGTGGCACCTACTTGCCAGGCACACAAGCAATTTCCTATAACAGGGCTAATAGCTTGGCAAGCCAAACTACTACCCTGAAATAGCATTGTGATCTCCTGGCTACTGTAACAACCCCAGAAATTAATAATAACAACCCCAGAACTTTCAGGAAATAACACAACTTTTGATTCATCTTTGGGATGCATCTTTCTATCTCAACCCTTTGAGAGAAAACAAGAATAAACATATACCAAGCAGCTTTGGACAAATGCCAAATGGATTGCAAAGCATGCAATACAGCTTTAAAAAAAAAAACTATTTTGGACAGGAGAGATGTCAGCGGGGTGGATGCTATTAAACATGTTAAAAAGAAGAAAGCAAAAAAACAAAAACAAAAGCAGTCCAAAGTCATTGTCAGAATTGACTGGGAACATCTAAAATCACTGCTGACATGAAAGAACGCCATGGGAAAACATAACGTCTCTTGAAAGGCTCCCACTTAATTCCACAGTGCTTACGATGGCAGCTTCCTGATAGATTGTGCCATATTAAAATAGACTTGTTTCTGGACAAATACTGGCAGGTTTGGCTCTTCCCTAAACCCTTAGATGTTGATAAAGGAGGTAAACATATGACAGCAATCATACTGGATTTAGGAAGTTTCTATTGTAACGTAGGGAACCAGATGCTTTGCTTCTGTAATAATTAACATACAAAAATTGCTTTCTGCCCCCTTCCAAATGAGATCTGTTCACAGCCACCCAGTTTCCCAGCTGATTGGCTCAGCTGGTCCATTTGCAGCCTCCCAGCTGATCACAGTCATGCCCCTGCAGCTTCCCCACCCTGAATGGCAACCCCCAGTGGGCGGGGCGGGGGTGGGCAGCCAGCAATTTAACAACTGGTTTGATGAAAGTGGTGCGAACTGGTTGAATACCACCACTGGATCTGTTGTTATGATTCAGCTGCTAAATCATGTCTGAGTCTTCGTGACCTCATGGACCATAGCATGCCAGGTTCTCCTGTCCTCCACTATTTCCTGGAGTTTATCCAAATTCATGTTCATTGCATCGATGACACTATATAACTATCTCATCCTCCGCCATCCCCTTCGCCTTTTTCCTTCCATCTTTCCCAACATCTGGGTCTTCTCCAATGAGTCCTCTCTTCTCACTTGGTGGCTGTTATGTCCTTATAAGGACATCCGCCCAGATTGGTTGCCAGCCACTGGGCGGGAAAGTTTGAATCCCTGTCAGGGGGCGGTGCGTCTGCCGGAGCGAATATAAGGAGAGCTCCGGCAGCGCACGGCAGTCTTGCTACTGTTGCTGTTTAATAAAGTTACTCATGTAATGAGCTGGTCATGTCTTCATTCCTGCGCCGATCTAACACTGGCGACGAAGGACTAGAGAGAAGAAAAGAACCTTGTGGCACCAAGCCAACAAGACCAAGACTCCGGCACCTGAAACCACAGTAGGCATTTCCAAAGGCATGGCATCCGCTGAAGTCACTTTGCCAGCCCTTGCTCCTTTCCGCCCAGGGAAGGACAAGTGGAAATCCTACGTGGTCAAATTTCGGCAATACCTGAGAGGCAACAACATCAGGGACGCCGACGATGACCGGAAGAAGGGCATCTTCTTGGCCAACTGCGGCTCTGAAGTCCTCGACATGGCAATCGATCTCGTAGCACCACGAGACATCGAGGAAGTGCCATGGGCAGACCTGCTGCAGATCCTGGAAGACCACTATGCCCCAACGGGAACACCAGTGGCGAACCGTTTCACCTTCCACCAGAGGGATCAGAAGGAAGGTGAGACCATCAAAGAATTCGTGGCCGCCCTACGCCAGATCGCAGCCAGCTGTGAGTTTGACCACGTGGACAACGCCATCGCTGACCGCATGGTTTTCGGCATGAGGGACAGGGGCCTCCAAAAGAAATTCCTGAGCAGAAAGAAGCTCGTGCTCAAGGATGTGGTGGAGGAAGCCACCGCATCCGAAATATCGGAGAAAGCAGCCGCCGCAGTAAGCAGAGCAAAAGGAATCCACAAGATTCGCTCCACAGCGCAATCGTCAACAGAGGATTCCACAGCTGGATCCGAATCGGAGGGAGAATCCACCGTCCACAAGGTATCCAGACCCCCAAGGCGGGAAACCGCCCAACGGAACTACAAGGGGGAGCGCTGCGCCAGCTGCAGAGGGGACCATGCCAGAGCAACCTGCAAGTGGAGAGATGCGACCTGCCGACGCTGCAACAGAAGGGGTCACATCGCCGAAGCTTGCAGAGCTGAGGTACCAGCCCCAGAGCCCTCCAGCCACCATCCCCGCGAGAATCGGAAGGATTACCAGAGGTCAGCCAAACGGTCCTCTGGCCCTTCCAGACGCAGAGACGACGAATTTCCCCGGAGCGGAGCGGTCCACCAGACGACCATCGCTCACACGACATCAGACAATGCCACCAAGTTCCACGTGACCATCCACGTGGAGGGAGCACCCTGCAAAATGGAGGTAGACTCGGGCTCGGTCTACTCCATCATGGACTGGCAGCAGTTGAAGCGCCTGCAACCCAGCATCACCAAGCGAGAGCTGAAGCCACTACACTCCAAGCTCGTCGACTTTGGGGGAAACCCCATCGGAGTGTTAGGAAGAGCCAACATCCGAGTCACCTACAAGCAGTTCGAAGGCAAGCTCCCCATCACCGTCGTAAAGGACAGCCGTCCGAACCTGCTAGGAGTGGAGTGGTTCAAGCCGCTGGGGCTTTCAATCGAAGGCATCAACCAAATTGGCAGGGACGAACTCGACAACCTCATCGAAGAGTTCAAGGAAGTCTTCGATGGTAAGCTGGGGAAATTTGTGGGGAGGCCAATCTCTTTCAATCTGGATAAGGGAGTCACCCCAATTAGGCTCAAGCCCCGCTGAGTTCCATTCGCCCTGTGGCCGAAAGTAGACGAACAGCTGGATAAGCTGATCGCCCAGGGCGTCCTGGAACCGATCGATCATGCCTCATGGGAGACCCCCATTGTGACCCCACTGAAGCATGATGGGTCTGTGCACATCTGCGCCGACTACCGTTGTACCATCAACAAGGCGTTGGCACAGAGCGCATACCCAGTCCCAGTAGTGCAACGCCTGCTGCATTCCCTGGGATCTGGCTCAATATTCGCGAAACTGGACCTGGCCCAGGCTTACCAGCAATTGCCAGTGGATGAAAAAACGGCGGAGGCACAAACGATTGTCACGCACAGGGGGGCATTCAAATGCAACCGCCTCCAATTTGGAGTCAGCGCTGCCCCCGGCATCTTCCAATCCATGATGGAACGCCTGCTCCAAGGCGTTCCAGGGGTGGTGCCTTACTTCGACGATGTGCTCATCTCCGGGGACTCAAGAGCCCAACTCCTTGAAAGGCTCAGGCTTGTCCTGCAGCGGTTCAAGGCCAAGGGTTTGAGAGTCAGGTGGGACAAGTGCATCATAGGAGTACAGGAAGTCGAGTTCCTGGGCTATCTCATTGATAGCACGGGCATCCACCCCACCAAATCAAACGTGGAAGCAATCCATGAAGCTCCAAGCCCAAAAAACAAAACGGAGCTTCAGGCATTCCTTGGGTTGCTCAACTTCTATGCAATCTTTCTAAAACAGAAAGCCACAGTTGCTGAGCCACTTCACCGCCTGCTGGGGAAATCGGCGCCCTGGAAGTGGGGCCAGGAAGAGGAAGCAGCGTTCCGGGCCATCAAAGGACTATTGACGTCCAAAAGCGTCCTCATCCAATACAGCGAGACGCTCCCCATCAAGCTGACCTGTGATGCGTCACCCTACGGGGTGGGGGCAGTCCTCAGCCATGAACTGCCCAACGGCACCGAAGCCCCAATAGCATATTTCTCGAAGACCATGTCCGGAGCAGAACGGAACTACAGTCAGCTGGACAAAGAAGCCCTGGCCATCGTGGCAGGAGTGAAGCGCTTCCACGAATATCTCTATGGAAGACGCTTCACCATAGTCACCGATCACAAGCCACTCCTGGGACTCCTCGCAGGCGACCAACCCACCCCGACCTTCATGTCCCCGCGGATGACGAGATGGGCCATCTTCCTGGCCGGCTACTCCTATAGGCTCGTGCACCAGCCAGGCACAGCCATAGGAAACGCCGACGCACTCAGTAGATGCCCATCGAAGAACCCGGTGGAAGACCCAGCCCCCACGCTCCATCTATTCCACATAGATGACGACGCCAGCTGTCCAGTCTCCTCCGCAGATGTGGCCGCACACACCCAGAGAGACCCCACCCTCCGCCAAGTAAGGTCCTGGATCCTCAGGGGGTGGCCATCGAAACAGACGGAAGAGAGGTTCAGCCCGTTCACCAGGAAACAGACGGAGCTGTCCACCATAAAGGGCTGTCTGCTATGGGGAGACAGGGTGCTGATCCCAAGCACTCTGCAACGGCGGACGCTAGAGACACTGCACAACGGGCACCCGGGCATCGTACGCATGAAGGCCCTGGCACGGAGTTACATCTGGTGGCCCTCACTGGACAGAGACATCGAACAATGGGTCTCCAGATGTGACCCGTGCCAAGAAGTCCGCCCCGCGCCACCGCAATCCGAAGTCACAAACTGGGAGACCCCCAGCAACCCTGGTCGAGGGTCCACATCGACTTCGCGGGCCCGATGCAGGGGCGACACCTCCTCATCGTGGTAGATGCCTTCTCCAAGTGGCTCGAGGTGATACCCATGGCATCTACCACAACAGAAGCGACGATCCGAGCCCTGCGCCGCCTGTTTGCCACACACGGACTACCGGACGTGCTGGTCTCGGACAACGGCCCCCAGCTCACATCCCTGGCCATGGAGTCCTTCCTGGCAGGACTGGGCATCCGCCATGCCCTCTCCGCTCCGTACAGGCCGGCCAGAAACGGACAAGCGGAACGGATGGTCCGGCTCACAAAAGAAGCCCTCACCAAGATGGGCCCGGGAGACTGGCAAGAACGCATCGACAACTTCCTCCTCACCCAGCACATCACGCCGCATGCCACCACCCACAAGAGCCCGGCCGAACTCCTCATGGGCAGAAGGTTGAGGTCACCCTTGGACCGGCTGCACCCCCAATACAGCCCGGAAGTGACCGCAACCGCCAGCCGGCCGCTTCGTGCCTTCAACAAAGGAAATTCAGTTTTCGCGCTGAATTTCAACGGCTCTCCTAAGTGGCTGAAAGGGAAGATTGCCAGCACAACCGGCCCCAAATCCTACACCGTCGAGTTGGAAGATGGACAGGTCGTGAGACGTCACATCGACCAACTCCGGAAAAGGTGGGGGGGAGCACACGAAAACCAGCCTGACGAGGGAGGCCTACAACACCCCAGCGAGGTAGACCTACCATACCCAGACGAGGTAGGCCCACCACACCCCTACGAGGCAGAGCAACGCCATCCCGACGAGGTCGGCCCAGCACACTACCAGGCACTGTCACGTCGGCAGTGCAGCGAGGTAGACCGGGGCCAACCACACGGGGGATGGCAACACCAACCCGGCCAGGTGGGCACCCGGCACAACAGGCCCAGGGATCCCCGACCCAGCCCGCAGGTAGACCAGGACCTGCCCAGAAGGGAAGCACCGCACCCCACCAGCGAAGGCAACCCACGGCAGCCCTACCAGGGAAACCTCAACGCAAGGCGAGTAGACCGGGGACCATCGCAGATGGGCACACCACAGCACATGGGCGAGGGTGGCACACGACTCCCCGGCGAGAGGGACCCCGCCCAACGCAAGGAACTACCCGGCAACAACAACCCAACCCAGACGACCCCAACCACCAACTGGCGGTAGACCAGGGACTAGGGGGAAGGGAAAGCCGACAACAACCCGGCCAGGGAGGCCTGCGCCAACCCGGCAGGGGAGACCTCCACCGACCCGAGGAGGCATCCCCACAACGACACTCTGACCAGGTCGACCACCACCAACCCAACGGGGAAGACCAACGCCTGCCCGACCTAGGAGACCTGCGCCAACCCTGCAAGGTCGGACACCGCTACCCGAGCCAACACCACCCACAGCGGGCAGACCGGACCCAAGGGCACCGGACCGAGCCACCCTCCAGACCACAGCAGGCCGGGCCACAGCAGAACCGCAGCCACCGGGAGACCGAGGAAGAGCAAGTGACAGCCGGGGTCTTACCGAGACTCAGACACTCTTCCCGGGTCGGATCCGAACAGCACCGCCGAGGTGAAAGATCCACAGGCCAGGAGGAAGACCACCAGAACCAGCCATTCCAGGTCTGCGGTCCGGCCGGAGGCGCTGAGGGTGACCCCGCACACTCGCCAGCCGAACTGAGCCCGGTTCCGGGGAAGAATCCAGGAGCCACAGAAACCCCGTCCATCCAGGGCGGGGACACGGGAGAAATGAGACTGCGCAGGTCAAGTAGGGTGCCTAGGCGTCCTACGTACCTGCAGGACTACGTCACGTTTATTGACAAACGCTGAACGTTTTTTTTCTTTGGACTAGGGGGGAGGAGTGTTATGTCCTTATAAGGACATCCGCCCGGATTGGTTGCCAGCCACCGGGTGGGAAAGTTTGAATCCCTGTCAGGGGGCGGTGCGTCTGCCGGAGCGAATATAAGGAGAGCTCCGGCAGCGCACGGCAGTCTTGCTACTGTTGCTGTTTAATAAAGTTACTCATGTAACGAGCTGGTCACGTCTTCATTCCTGCGCCGATCTAACAGTGGCCAAAGTATTTCAGCTTCAGCTTCAGGATCTGTCCTTCAAAACAACAGTCAGGGTTGATTTCCTTTAGGGTCGACTTGATTGGATCTCCTTGCAGTCCAAGGGACTCTCAACAGTCTTCTCCAGCACCATAATTCGAAAACATCAATTTTTTTCAGTGCTCAGACTTCCTCATGGTCCAACTCTCACAGCCATCTATGTGGCTTCTTTTTCTAGCAGAAATACTGAGCATTGGGCAGGGCTAACAGGAGCCTGGTGGTGCAGTGGACTAAACTACTGTTAAAGTAGTATTTAGCTGCCTGCAATTACTGCAAGTTCAATTCTCACCAGGCTCAAGGTTGACTCAGCCTTCCATCCTTCTGAGGTAGGTAAAATAAGGACCTTGTTTGTGGGGGCAATAAGCTGACTTTGTATAAAATAGAACACCGCTTAGGGGGGCCCAAAAGCCCTACTTAGCAGGTATATACAAAAGTATGAAAGCTATTGCTTAAAAGTATTGTAAGCCGCCCTGAGTCTCCGGAGAAGGGCGACATATAAATCAAACTAATAAATAATAATAATAAATAAATAAATAACTTCTTGAAAAGTACATCTGGGAGCGAAATAATGTTGAGCTTCAATTGAAATAAGAAAATAATTTGCCTCTAGAAGTTGTGAATGCTCCAACACTGGAAGTTTTTAAGAAGAGATTGGACAAGCATTTGTCTCAAATAGTATAGGGCTTCCTGCCTGAGCAGGGGGTTGGACTAGAAGACCTCCAAAGTCCCTTCCAACTCTATTGTTCTGTTTTGTTCTGTATCTTTTTCCATCCTGTATCTTTTTCCCCCTCTTTTATAAAAGATTTTTAATTTTTAAATATCTTTTAGTATTTTATACATTCAATTTTAAATTGGTTTTAAAAGTTTGGGGTTTTAAATTTGTCGGGGCCAAAATTATTTAATTTGATTTTATTCTACTTTTAAATTTTGTATGTATGTGTTTTATTGTTTGGCTGTGCACCGCCCTGAGTCCTTTGGGAGTAGGGCGGTATAGAAATCAAATCAAATCAAATAAATAAATAAATGCAACCTAAATCCTGAAAATGGAGGGTGTGACTGGTGGATGGGCAGGGACGATGCTAAACTTATTTGTATGAATATATAAAGGGATGAAGAATACCATACAAGACAAATAATTTTGAAGCATTAAGAGAGTGAGGCTCAGAAGATCTGAAGGACATTAATTGGTATTTCTTCCTTGTCAAGCAGGTTAATTGCACTCTGGAAATGCAACGAAAAACTGCTGAACACTTCTGATTACCATCCTGAGCTTTGTTCCAGGAAAAAATGGGTCACACACCATTTATAGTTAGAAAAGTAAGAGAATTAGCACTGCACTTGACATATAGAAGAGGTCAAGATGGTGCAGCCAAAATCTCCATTGTTTCATTCCAGAGTAAATTTGGCACAAAATGGGCATTTTCTCCTGTAGGACTCGCTATTGTGAGGCTTCAGAGAGTCAAACGATATAACTTGAATTTAAAAGGGGAGTAACTAAAAAAAGGGACCAGACAACATTTTTACTGCATTTATTAGAAAATAAACTGCTAAGGGAACAGTTGGATTTTATAATTCAAGACTGGCACTTTGCTGATGTCTTCATTTCAGCACATGGACAAATAAACAAAGGAAGAGCAGGGACAATTGTGTTGTTTGGACTTTGCTCTGATCCTTACATCCTGCTTCTGCTATTTCTTAATAGTGCACAACCTCTGGTATTCATACATTCTTTTTACGTAAACTGAAAAAAAAAATCCGTGCTGCCTCTGTGCGCCATTATGGGCTGCTTTATAATAATAATTATAAGAGCTGTGCTGGCATAGTAGTTAGAATGCAGTATTGCAGGCTAACTCTGCCGACTGCCAGCAGTTTGATCCTGACTGGCTCAAGGTCGACTCAGCCTTTCATCCTTCCGAGGTCGGTAAAATGAGGACCCAGATTGTTAAGGGCAATATGCTGACTCTGTAAACCGCTTAGAGAGGGGCTATAAAGCGCTATGAAGCAGCTATTGTTATTGTTGCTGCTAAAATGACCCACCTATAGGGTGAACTAAAATCCACTCACCTATAGGAGCTAAAATAATAATAAGAAACTTATTGAGACCCAGTAAAAACACCAACTGGTTCACTTGTATATTATCATTGCAGTGCAATAAGCATCTAAGAATCAAGACCCTTCTGTTTGTGCTCACTTTTTTGAAAATAAATAAATAAATGAGAACCAAATACAAGATAGACAGTATTAAGTTACTGCTGAACATAACAATTAATAAATACAAGCAATTCAAATCTCATCAGGGAGGCTCTGTCTGTGGGATGTGGGTTTGTCCCTGGATGGCTGTGTGCCACAGATTAAGATAGATGCTTCTTTGTGCTCTTGCCTTCTCCAAATGCTAAAGGAAATGGAGACTGGCTTCCCAGCATGCGCTTGGTTTGAGAGTGCAGGCTGATGGGTAAAATGGGTTGGGTCAGCTTCAAACAATATACCATATTTTTTGGACTATAAAATGCTCCAGACTATAAGATGCACCTAGCTTTTGGGGAGGAAAAAAAAATCTGCCTCCCAGCAATTTGCCTCCTTGCAGCAAACAGCAAACAGCCTGGTCAGCTTCAGCACAGCCTGATTTAGCACAAGCAACTGATCAGCAGTTGGATCTGCCTCCCGGAATACCACTGATCAGCTGTTCCTGGCTGTGGGGATTGCTGCCTCCATCGCTGCCATCACTGCCCATCGCTGCTGCCACCTATCACAATAGTTGGCAGTGGCAATGGGTGGTGACAGCGCCAATGGGTGGTGGTGATCCCTGAAGCCTGGAACAACTGATCGGTGGTATTCCGGGAGGCAGATCCAACTGCCAGTCAGCTGCTTGTGCTAAATCAGGTTGTGCTGAAGCTGACCAGGCTGTTTGCTGTTTGCTGCAAGAAGGCAGTCTGAAGACGTCTCCGTGGTCATGTGGCCGGCATGACTAAACACCAAAGGCGCACGGAACGCTGTTACCTTCCCACCAAAGGTGGTCCCTATTTTTCTACTTGCATTTTTTTTAATGTGCTTTCGAACTGCTAGGTTGGCAGAAGCTGGGACAAATAACAGGAACTCACCCTCTTATGCGGCACTAGGGATTTGAACCGCTGAATTGCCGACCGTTTGATCGACAAGCTCAGCGTCTTAGCCACTGAGCCACCACATCCCTTTTGGGGCAGATTACAACAATCCAATAAAAAAAGTTTTTAAAGATGATACACAAATACATTTGAAAACTCCATAAGCAATTTAAAACAGGAAATTTGTGATGAGCTGCAGAATTCATTCTACATC